>JANAVB010036418.1:5614848-5974848 GCA_029216955.1 Iris pallida | reverse complement strand
TTTATATCATGTCAAATCTGAACCCTAAGAATATGAGACATTAGACTAGATTCTTGGTTAAATTTATGGCATACTTTGGCTCATAAATAAGGCTGATTTTAGTATTTTAAAAGGATGCTTATTTCTGAATTTTAATTAGGCTTCCATCTATTTCTATATAAGATTTGATAGATATAGGTCATGACCATTGTTTGGTAGCATTTCGGATAAGTTCCGAACAAGACTAGTAGGTATAATTTAGCCATAACCACGATTTATGCCTCAAAATCTAAATATGGAATTCAGAGGATAAACTGAGTATAAATTATATTTTATGATTTTTTATGTGATTTATAGTATTTTCTTGAGTTGGAGACTTAACCTTGAATTTCGGAAGTCAAAAACCATAAAACTAGGTTTAGGTATTCTCTAGAAGCATGTAGACTTATTTTGGTAGAAAACTCATATGTCATATGTATAATTAGAATATTAGTAATAATTATTTTATTATATGTGAACGCTTGATAGACTTTGGTATTGTGGATTCATCGGAGACTTGGACGACAAGCAAGTATACATTGCCGACATGTACAGTTTATTTCATGCATTTTCTATATTACTGTTTTCCTTCAGTCATACTTGATTACATGTTGCTTACGTTTATGCCATTGTTATTTTACGTGTATATATCTTACTTGTTCTCCATGTATCACTTTTATTTCTTGTGAGTATCATGGCAGTATTTGTTAGTCCTTTGTCTCTGTTCTATTGAGTTAGCTTGTCCGTACATAGTCTTTAGGAGAGATTGATTTCTAGACATTGACTTATGTTATCTCTAGGACTGGGAGCATCCCATGGCATTACAGTATTAGAGACTTATTATCTTTAGGACCGAGAGTATCCCATGGCATTACGGTAGTAGAGACCTTTTTATCGTCTCGAGATCGGGAGCGCCCTATGGCGTTATGATAATAGAGACATGTTATTCTATCTCTAGGATAGAGAGTGTCACATGGCATTACAGTAGTAAAGACCTATTTTTTCGTCTCAAGATCGGGAGCATCCAATGGCGTTATGGTGTTGAGATTGTCCATACCAGGAGTATCCTATGGTGTTATGGTATATCAATTCCTTATTGATCATATGATAGTCTATAGTTTTTTTTACATGTTTTACTTGCCTCTCATTTTGCATGTTTTTATACTATAAAGTAGGCTTGTATATTATGTATCTTACTATGTCTCCTGAGAACATGGTGATCTCTCCAGGTTATTGATGAGCTACTGCATAGATTAGAGATGAATAGTGAAGATTGTGTTTGCAGGAATCAGGTAACAATAGTGGTACCCTCATTCTTTATTTCTTGTTTATATTTATTTTCATAACTTCTGCTGATATAGCCTAGTTTTACAAGCTCTATTATTATTCTTGAGCTTGTTCGAACATGTGTATTATAGGACGGCTGACTATAGTACATATTGTTCATTCTTGTCATTTATTTTTCTTTATGTGAATTAAGATATAGTTTATATTCCATATTAGACTCTATTTCAGACAGCTTACGTACATTACTTGAGGGTTCCAAAGATTGGGTTTGCCCTTGATAGTGTACCAGCTGGCCGAGTCACGTATTGGTCCCGTGAGTTTTGAGACTGGGGCATGACAGTCCATCCCCTGTCGTGGCACTACGGCGAGTAGTCGAGCCATATCTTCCTCTCATGTGTATCCTACGTCTAGTCGCACTATCGAGCTGTCGGTGTAACTCGGTTTGCCGATCCTATTCATTGGCCGTCTGTACTGGTGATCTCCTCTCATTCGACTGCACAACCACCATATCTCCATCAACCCACCAGCGAGCATCCCCAACCTCGCCAAGCATTCTCCCAAGTCGACGACCCTACCAGACCGTACCGGACCCTATCGAACATGCTAGTGCCATACGCCACCACCTCGAGGTGTCGCTTCCTCTTCACACACGTCCCACACGATCACCCTCAGCCAAGCCAAGACTGGCTGGTACGCCTAGCATCACTAGAACCTCTACGCTAGGCCACCTAGGTCATCTTCTTATCCCAGCTGTGAAATCACCTGGGAATTACAACTATATTATGCATTTGCCATATACATGTGCTTTAAATATATGCATACATCATATATTTTTGGTACATATATTTTTATGTAAGTGCGGCGTACGTAGGATTACAACTATCCTTGTATTAGGGGAGTCATCTAAGTATATATATAAATAATTTTATTTATAAAATCTATAATAAGTTTTATTATGTTTTCATTAGTATATCTATATTTATATAACCAAGGTACATAAGTGTTTTATCTTTTGAGTTTTACCTATATGTATATATAAATTTATATTAACATTATACATATGCAAGTTTTAAGAAATATTTATATGAAATATTGAATAAGACAATATTACCTACCAAAAGTACTAAAAATTTAGTTGGCATATAATTTTATTTAGTGCAGTCTTCACAAGTATATGTAAAAAACAAATTATTTTAGGATAATCCTAAAAGGGTTCTTAAATTTATAAATTATATAAGTAAATATTTTATTAAATAAAATCATAAAAGGACTTTGCCTCTATATATAGATGTATACATATACTGTTTGTAATACTAGCTTGTTTGTGGGTTCTGGTAGATTCCGTAAGAACTATAGCAACATTAGCTTGTGCCTAGGCCCGGATATGACTTTGTTACCTGCACTCTCAGCACGGATTGGACAAACCCTAGGCAAGTAAACCTTGGCTATTTGATTTACAATATTTATATACTTTATTTTTTACCAGTCATTTACCTATTATCTTGTTGCATGTTTTTTCTGTTCATTACCTGATATTGTCCTGATTATATATGTCTTGATTACACTTGTTCCTAATTAGTCATGTGACACATGAGATGAGGTACACGGATGAGTGTTGTATTGCATGCTAGGTGATCTTACATGATCTTGATTTGACATGTCCTTTGTTAGAAGACTAATTGGACGTGTCGTGGATGCGAGACGGACAGTAAAATTTGGGAGGGGAGGACGACTACTACTTGCTTGGGCCAAGCTATGCACTTACACTTTATATATGTATATATATTTATTCGGAGAGGGTCCTGTTTAATTTCTGAGTTACAACCTCTTCTAGTTACCGTTGAGACTCTTGACCGGAGCTATGGTTATATGTATCCAGATCCGGATATCTTTTATTTTGGAAGCCCCACGCTTGCAGACGTCGTCCTCAAAGTATATTTACATATATGTTGGTTAGAATGGTTAGTGTTAGTTGTCACTAGATTTACTGTTCATTTAATTTATTTCATTTTGGTATGTATATTATGTATCTTGTCGCGTCCCTCTGAGGACCTGATTTTCTTACAGGTTATTGCTGATATATGACATAGGCGTATTGAAAGTTACTTCATCGGGATCTTCAGGTATCGTTAGTTAATGTCATCTTATTTATTCTTTCTTAGTTATTTCCTTTCATAGTTCATAGTATAATTAGTATTGTGGATGATATTATGATTACATGGATACTTGTTCTGATTTAAACAGCTTATTTGTATTCGAGTCGGACTAGAGTCTGGTTGAATACGTAGCTGGCTATTGCCACATGGCCTGGTCCTGCGTATTTTAGGACTAGGGCGTGACAAGGTTTTTAAATACACATCTCCTATAGCAATAGCTTTTGACACATTCATATTGTCCGTCTTCAACACTTTACAGCCTCATAAGTGTATATGGCAAGTAATGCTTCCACTAGCTAAGAATTATCATCGTAAGTGAGGTTTATGATAACCTCATCGCCTAAAATAATGTTATCGCCTCTGTATACAGAGATGACCGTTGTTGTGTTATCAACTTGCTTTCCCTTACTGTCTTTCTTCTCTCTTATAGCGAAACAGTTTTGTTCGATATGGCCCTTCTTGCTACAATGGTAACGCTCGAAATTCTCGTGTCGACTCTTGGACTTGTCTCTACCCTTGTCTCTGCCACTATCCAGACTCATGTTTTTACTTCTGCCTCGGCTCTCTAAAACAAGCGCCTCTGAATGTGATGTGGATGACGTTGTCACTCCCGTTTTTCGTTATACGTATTTTTAGTATACATGTACGGAATTCTGACTTTTGTCAGGTGATCCGTATTTTAACTTGTCTTATATAGCCTAGTCTTGGTTTAATTCGGTTTGGTTCAACTTGGCTTGGCTTGGCTTGACTTGGTTTATTTTGGTTTGAGATGAGAAGGGTTTGTATAAAAACCAACTCCTCTCTCTCTCTCCTTCATTATTTCTCATTACTTCTTCATCTTCTTCATTTACTCCTCCCACCTACCAAGCCCTAGGCAAGTGCAAATTGCTTCATGATGGACCTCAAATTTTATTGTTCCTTTGTCTTCCTTGCTTGATTCTAAGCCTCTTTAGAACTTGGAGATTTTGGTTTTGATGGTTACATTTTTGTAGATCTAAGTTTATAGTTTCTTTGATTTTTCTTGGTTTTGATTCTTAAACTTTGTTATTTTCGAAAACTACTTGTTCCATGTTGTAGAGAATTCAATTTCATTCAGTTTAGACCTTTATTTTGCCCAATTCGAGTCCTTTAGCCCAAGTTATGGACATTGAAAGTTCTAAAACTCCATGGCCAAAAGCTTGCTGGTAGGGATGATACCTCGCGCACCTCGTGCACCTTTTGGTCCGTGCACTTTGCACCTCGCGTACCTTTTGGTTTGCACACCTTGCACCTCGCGCACCCTTTGGTTTGCGCACCTTGTACCTCCTCGCGAACCTTTTGGTCCGCACACCTTGCACCTCGCGTACCTTTTGGTCCGTGCACCTTGCACCTCGCGCACCTTTTGGTCTGCGCACCTTGCACCTCTCGTACCTTGTGCACCTTGCACACCTCGTGCACCTTGTACCTCGCGCACCTCGTGCACCTTGCACCTTGCGCACCTCGTGCACCTTGCATCTCGCGCTCCTCATGCACCTTGTACCTTGCGCCATGTGCCTTTTGCCCGTGCGCGAATTACTCTAAATGATTGTTTTTGCCCGTTTAAGCTATTTTGTAGCTAGAATCTTGAAAACTCAAAACATAAAAGTTGTAGATCTTTGTCTTGGCTTCAAGAATCTTCGTCTCACTTTAATCAGAGTTCATATAATCACACATGGGTGTTCTCGATCTTCTTTGCATGTTTTGTGTACTTGGCCTAAATTGCGACGACCCGACTTGACACTTGATAGTCTTGAGATAGTAACTTGAACTTGACTTGAACATGATAATATGAACCCATCTTGATAACTCTTGATAAATGGCCCGTCAAGACGTACTCCAGACAAATACTCTTGACATGACAAGTAACCTGACATGACATGTATAATCTTGAAGCGCTATTGCGACATCTACCCTGACTTGCTAAGTAACTCTTGTCTTGACACCATGGTTGATTTTCTTGATTGTGTCTGTACAAGCTACATGTTTCGTCTTGCATCATATTTAGGACATGGATTCCTGGTTACCACGGTCAGGAATTCATAATGAATCTGACTAGGTTAAATGACTAGAATGACCAAGTAGTCCATTTAGAGAAATTTTCCCAGTTACAGGCAATCTCGTTATCCCGGCCACACCTGAGAGACTTGTAGCCTGCCGACGAGTATGGCACATTTCCAGCCCATTGTCATGTGGGGCACTTCTTGAAAACCTAAGTATTGAAAGTACACCATTAATCTTGATAACTCTTGTAAATCACCTCGCCTGGGTAACCTGGATAGCTGCACGGCTTGTGAATGCGAGAACATCTCATTGCATCTTTCTAGTAACTAGGCATGTGATAACCCTAGTTAGCTAATGATAGAAAGTCGTAGGATTTGATTGGCCATGCCTGAATGCTTGCTCGTGATTAGCATGGAAATTATATTCCGTCTCTTAATGCAAGCTATTATTTTATTCTAACCCTGTCTTCTTGTCATTTAAGTCTGTTCATTTATTTATTCTTCTATTTTATTATCTGTTGATTTTAGTTCCTTAATGAGGGCTCCCTTGTGGCACTTGTTCTTTCTGGGGTCTGATCCAGCTGGTTTTGTATGCCAGATTTTGGAGTGATACCCGAGGATCTTCTTGCTTATCAGCCAGATGGTGAACACTAGACGTAATCCTGGCAATGAATGGGTTCCTTATTTTGCTCTCCCACTCTATTGTAAATTATTTTTTTGAGGCGTTTAGCCGCCGAGCAAGTGTTAGCTTGTGTTGAAACTTAAATTTTTGTCTGCCTAAGGGCTGTTACTTGATTGGCAAATCTTAGAGTTGATCATGTATGACTTAAACTCTTGCTAGTCTTCGTATTTTGTATGACTAGCTTCATGATCATCTAAATATGTAATATTTGGGACGCCTTACTTTGTATGTCTAATGATCTAACGTCTTGTAACTTTTATTTGTTTGCTTGAGATTGAGACACTAGGCTTGTTCCTGACCATAGAGACTGATGGATTATAGTTTAACCCTCACGCATCTAGGCAGCCGTGACCGTATTACGAGGTGGGTTGCACTTCGATGTACGTAGCTGGCTGTGTCTGTCCTTCGCGCTCCACTATTCTGGTTCCGGGACGTGACAGACGTGCACTGAAATTTTGTATGCATCTCTTCATTCAACACCCTACCACACACTTGGCAAACTCCATACTAACTACGCCTTCTGGAGCAGAAGTGATCATGGACACTCGTACAATCTCCAATGAGTCTGACAACGTATGCAACAACCAAAGTTCTTGTACCTCGTCATCGAACTTTACTCCCATAGAGGATAACTGATAAACTATGTCATGAAATTCACTCAAGTGATCCGTAATGGATGAACCATCCTTGTATATGAGATCATCATCTATCGGATCGCATACAAGACTTTCAGCTTCTCGCACAACATTTTTGCGTGCTCAATATTGACAATATGATTATACACATTCTCATCCATAAACTGTATGATATACCCACATATGTATATGCTCAAAATTTCAATCCTTTTCGAATTTCTCATTGGGTATTTCCAAAGAAAATACCGGAAGGTGCAGTTTCTTGATGAGCAACAAATCTTTCATCTTGCTATGCCAATAGTGATAATTGGAACCGTTTAGGTTTATCATGTGCATTGGCTTTGCATCAATCTCTTCTACTCGGTTTGACTCTTCTGAGACCTTGCAATATGTTGTGCTCTGACACAACTTTGTCAACCGCATATCTGATACCACTCTGTTGGGAATGAAATCACCCAGAAAGCACAACGCAAACACAACGATATTTATGTGAAAAATTTTGACGGAAAAAATCACGGGACGGTCGGAATCCAACTCGAAAAACCCTCCACTTATGAAATAAAGAAAATATACTGACTCCTTTACAAAACCCTCCCGATCTACACGGATTACCGCAACATATAGATGAAAATAGACTACAATGAGTATTGAATGATTACCGAGGACAAGATGACGAGGAAGAACCAATGAAGAACTTCTCGAAATGATATCTACTCTAATCAACTTCTGAAACTCCGAATCTCTCTCTTCCTCTCTTAGAAAGTGCAATCTCTGAGAAAACTCTCATTTTGATCTCTTGATAATAGATGATAATGGATTAGGGTTAGAAAAGACCTATTTAAAGCCCTAATTTCGAACAGATTTGGACCATTGATTTTGATCGAACAATGTTAATGAAAACACTTACTTTCGGCCTTCAGTTCTACACAAGTATACTGAAGTTATACGAACGATATACTAAAAATTGCCTACTTTGAGTCAGAATCTATGCTGGCACAGACTGCTATTAAACCAGTATATCGTCGGTACAGCGGCAGCGGTATATCGGCGGTATACTGCTGAATCTAATAATGATTTTTCAACATGTTCTGATCATACGCGCTGGAATCATGTCGCCTTTGTCGTCTTTGAATTTTCGAATTTCTACGACATACGGATGACACTCGTCACACTTAGGATATTCTCCACATAGGTTGAAAACTTCACCCAACACTATTTTTCACATAGGTTGAAAACTCTATCCAACACCAATATCCTGCTGGCGGCAAATGCAAGCATCATCACCCTCTTGGTCGGGCGGTAGTAGCTGTTTGTTTCTATTACCAGAAGAGAGGAAACCCCGAGGATTGCAAATTTGGTGACAAATGCCGATATCTCCATCCCTTATATCTCTACTTAGTTTGCTTTATTTTTATGTGATATGACCTTGTTATTTATCTGTCATGTGATTTTAGTACATCAACATTGGAAGTATAGTCATCAACAGTAACAATTGTACTGTCTGGATTTTATTTTATTTTTCAATCTAAGGTTCTGGAGACTTAACTATATGGGTCTGTTAAATCAATCTGGGTATGAAATCTCATTTATGTTACGTGTGATTGAATTTTCCTACATGAATCCAGAATCAGAAACCCGTAGCGAGACCATGGAAGTTCAAGAAACCTCGTGTGGCTCTTGTCATCAGGAAGGAAACTTTGATTTTTTTATTATTATTATTTTTTTTTTTGAAGTATTTTGCTCATTATTGGTAAATAAGAAAGAAAAAAAAGGAAATGACCCCTAGAAGAGGATGAGCGCAATGCCCAAAGACCATGATGAAATATTTATTGTCACAAAAAATGTTCGTTTTATCACGAAAAATATTTTTCGTGACAAAAAAAATATAATGTAAGTACAAATTCATATTAATAAATGGAAGGAAGTTTCAAAAAAAAACCCATGAAAGAAGTTATTGATTCTAATTTTGGGTTAATTTTAATATTTTTAGTAGGTGACAAAATTAAGGAGTCCTTTGCGTCCCATTTGAAGGTCCATGTCAAATGGTGCCTCTCCGTCACTTTTTGAATGGCAAAAATGACAGGTGCCTCTCCGAACGTCGTCACTTTTTGAATGGCAAAAATGACAGGATTGGGAACAATTGATGTTCCATTTGCTGTTAAATCATGTTCATTGTTTCATCATCACCATAGATAAATGCCAGTACTGATTATCGTCATCCTTCTAGCCCTCTCACCCTATCTTGATGCCAATCGAACCCAATTTTCAATATCTTGATGCCAATCGAACCCAATTTTGAATCCAATGTTTGGAAGGCACACCTGAAGCATTATCCTTATTTTTTTGCCTCCTACAACAAAGCTCGCCAAGGACATTATATAACCAACACTGCATGTCAGCCCAAATCCATGACCGATTCACAATCAGTTCCTTGATGCAACTATGAAACCTAGCCCCAAGTTTACCCTCTCTTTATGTATCACCAAAACAAGACCTTTGTTAAGTTGCATCTCCGACAAACAAAAATTTGAAGTCTTACAATCAAGAGTTCAGAGTAGGGTTAAGAATCCTCCCAAAGATGGATCACATACCCAACATAATTTTACAATTTCCTAACCCAAATAAACCACCGTACATGTCCTCATGGGAAGGATAACAAATCACATAGATTACAGAAACATCGAGATCCACATCAGCTCAGTAACAGGAAAAGGTATATTTATCAACATAATCTAAATGCCCAAACTGAAGCTGCCAATTAGATCCTCCCACGACAACCTTCGAGACACTGCTCCCCTATGCCTGATGCATTTGGTTGGGCCCTCAGAAAGCTTGATGGAATGTGTGCATGGCATAATGGAACGAGGGAGACTGGGTAGGGCGACTCTCCCTTCGTCTGTCCAAGATTATGGCATTCGCAGAACTACAATATGATTGCGACTGACTGCCACATGCACCAGGTCGGAAGTTGCGTCGTCTCCACGATGATCAATATGCAGACCTTACGTTCCCAGACGTAAGTTGGCTTCCAAAAATTGACATCAGATGCATGTCCGCTTGACTGATTTTGAGAAAGACTTGAATATCACCCTAAGGGGAAGGTGAACTTCTGGGCCTGCAATAACAGAATAATGCGTTTCACTTTGACTTGAATATCACCCTAAGGGGATGGTGAACTTCTGGGCCTGCAATAACAGAATAACTCGTGTTCACTTGAAAAATAGCAACAAGGAAAATCTCTATGTCGGAAAAACATTTCTCAATGGTCTTTACCAATATTAAAAAGGGAAACAGATGGATGCAGTTGGTGTCATTATATATAGCTGTTTTGGGTGAAATCTGGACCACCTTTATTCACTCTACAACAAAAAAATGCAACTTATTGTTGCTGGTTCTAAACCCTTCAAAATGCATATAGCCATTTTCCCCAATGAACTTGTGTCACTCGTGACAGTCATGTAACAAAACACAGACATGTCTTATACCTGTGCAATCAAAGAAAACAATAACTTCGCCACTAAGGATTACGCAATTAATTACACTCAAGTTCACAACCTCCTGATAAAATGAGTATGGCCTAGACCAATATGTTACTTAACCCAGCAATGTGTTAGAATCTCTGGCAACTACGCCGCAAGAAGGCTGATTACCAAGTGCTAACAAAATATTCAGAAAAAAAAAAACATTAGCTAGTTTTCTTCCACCTCTAAAACCTCTGAAATCAGTCATGTGTATAACCCATTAACCAAAAGGCTCTCCCTGTCAAACACTTAACCTATAGTTACCAAGACTAGAAGATTATCACCAAAACATTGGGGCTCTGATCCTGCTTAGACAGGTGCTAATCCCATTTGATGGCAAAAGGCTTTGGATGGGGATGATTATGATTATGATAGGCATTTGTTATTTTGCATGTACATTTGTCTAAAGCAATACCTTGACCTTGCTCAATGCTTTCAATAGACTCGACCAGCATTTTCAAGCAAGCATTAGAAATACATATTTCATAAACACTACAAACTATCTACACTACTTTGAAGCAGAGGGCACATCACAACATGACAATAAACAACATGCATACAATATCTGAATTGTATACGATGGTAGGAACATGGCAGCATAAATTTATATAATATTTAAATATTATAACTCAAACTGTTTAAAGCAAAAAGTCGGGACTCTTCATCTTACCTAACATAATCAGAAATTTTCATATACGGTAAAGAAGTTTGGGATAATTGTAAAAAAAATGGGAGAAGTTTGGGGTAATTGCGGAAGGGGGGGACACGCCAACCGCCAAGTGACTGGGCGCGTGAGGAGTGGGCGCCAAGTGACTGGCGCGTGGGGAGTGGGCGCCAAGTCACTTGTCACTTGGCACGTGCGGAGTGGGGGAACGCGGGTAAATAATGGAATATATTTTTAAATTTTGAATGTAGTTTATAAATGTTGAATGTAGTTTATAATGGGGTAATTTATAATTTTGAATGTAGTTTGTCCAAATTATCCATAATAAATTTCAAATATGTTTTTAAATATATTAGATAACAAATAATTATTTTCTTATCATCCAAGATTTATCATATAATAGTTATTATCTATATTAGATAACAAATAATTAAAATTATCTATATGAATGGAATATTTATAATAACAAATTATCTTTTAGTTATATCATAAAAAATTTATTAGATAATAGTTATTATCAATATTATATTTTTTTATGATATAACTAAAAGCTAATTTGTTATGATAAATATCCCGTTCATATAGATAATTTTAATAGAACAAATAGATAATTTTAATAGAAACTTTTTGCTAATTTAAATTTGACAAATATAATTAAGCTATCAAATTTTTTTTTAAATTAACAAATAGATAATACCACAATATTATCATTCAAAATATAATTTTTTAAAAACATATTTAAAATTTAGTATGGATAATTTGGACAAATTACATTCAAAATTATATATTATATTTAAACAAACTACTTGATATTTCTCCACAATAAATTAGCTTTTAGTAGATAATTTTAATTATTTGTTAATTAAAAAAATATAATATTTATAATAACTATTATCTGATAAAAAATTTATGATATAACTAAAAGATAATTTGGTATTATAAATATTCCATTCATATAGATAATTTTAATTATTTGTTATCTAATATAGATAATAACTATTATCTGATAAATCTTGGATGATAAGAAAATAATTATTTGTTATCTAATATATTTTAAAACATATTTGAAATTTATTATGGATAATTTGGACAAACTACATTCAAAATTATAAATTACCCCATTATAAACTACATTCAAAATTTATAAACTACATTCAAAATTTAAAATCATATTCCATTATTCACCCGCGTTCCCCCACTCCCCATGCGCCAAGTGACTTGACGCCCGCGCCAAGTCACTTGGCGCCCACCCCCCACGCGCCAAGTCACTTGGTGTGACCTCCCCCCTTCTGTAATTACCCCAAACTTCTCCTTTTTTTTTACAATTACCCCAAACTTTTTTTACCCTATATGAAAATTTATGTAACATAATTATTGTGTTTATAAATATAGATAATGTAATGTTTATATCATTATTATGTGAATTCTTATGTTGATGTAGTTTTTCACTTTTTTGTTAATATTAAAGAACTATTCTACCCCAATGTGTGCAATATGTTTGAAAAAAAAATGTCTGAATGAGTAGGTAAGTAATCAGAAAAGTAAATGAAATTACAAATGCATTATAAGATGCTGGGCAATTTGTTGTGTTCGACACGAGTATGAGTTTCCATGGAGTATATGTCAAACACGATATCCAATGTTGGCAAGGTAAAGCTCAACATTAACAAAACCATATCCTTTTCATGGCCTCCAAGTTCATTTAGGACTACCCTTAGTTCTAGCAATTCCATCAACTAATAACTTGTCACTCCTAACACTTGCATCTACTGGTCTATGCTACCCGTCCAAGATTACAAATAACCTGAGACAAATTTCTCTCGTTGCATTCCCAATTGGCCACACCTTCACCGCCAACGAGTACATTCATTTTCATCCATCTTTGAACGTATTGCCACTCATCTTAGCATTCTTGTTTCAGCTTCCCCTCATTTATTGGACGTGCATGTAAGTACCAAAGCTATATTCAAAAGGTTAACAACTAAAGAATATGAAAATGCACAGAGCAGTAATAACCAATGCTGCCAAGCTATTTTGACAAAAAATCCAGATCCACAATCTTAAGAGCTTTATTTAATTACAAACAGTACCAAAGACGCTGTAGAGTATAGAGTAACAAGAATATATTGAAAACAGTTGGCTGACCAAGGTAAACTGTAATCTAAAATTTCTTTATATATAACTATTAGCATGCCGCAATCAACAAGACAACAGAGCATACGTACAGCAGATGCCTAAAAAGGTCATATTCCTTTATGCATTAAAGCTCTCTTTTCCAACTTCACATTATGTCAGGTGGATCACACATTTTTCTAATACAACTCTGATGAAGTTTTGGTACCACTCACTGCACCCACGGATACAGCCATAATAGAATCTCCTAAATTGTGACATCCAAAAATATACATTCTCCATTCAAAAATACATGAAGATAGCAGCTATAGTCCTCCTTCATAACCGCATTTGCTACACAATACTTTAACCATTGCCAACAATTTGTTTCTCATTTTTTCCCCACTAAAATTAACTCATGAATAAATCTTCCCTTTCAGTAAAAGTAGCCAACCTTTCCGAAAAAGGACGGAGCACATCCCCATCCCAGCACACACAGCCCACCACCACAAAATAATAAAATAGTCAACTTTCCTAATACTTGGATGCTTTGCCACCCAAATTTCATCTGTAGAAATTTCTAAACCTTCCTTTAAAAGCTAATTGGATCCCGAACATTGGTCCACCCAAAAGTAAGTTCTAAAAAGCTCAATTTTGCTTTAATACTTGGATTGCAATTAGACGCACACACAAAAAATAAGAGAGAAAATCTAACTTTCCTTGGATCTCAAATCTCAATCACTGTCCATCCAAATAGTAAAATGTATTAGAATAGTTTGGGTCTCTACTTAGCCTACTGGATGTTGAATATGTGCGATTACCACTTTTGTTCAAAAGTTAAAAGTACCAAATTTTGATCCCATGTACTAATCTATACAGATGCCAAAATATGATGTCACCTCTGGTAGACACGTCGAATAAATGGCTATCCTCATGTGATTGTCAACTGAGTGATTTTTTTATGAAATATATTTCATTTGATTCACAAGGTTGGTCGCAATTTCTATACTGTGTTATCCATACATGATCTTAGTCCTTAATCATGCATTCTGCAGTTAAATTACTTTATAGTTAAGGATATAATTCAGTGTGTTTGTAGTACTTACCAATTAGTCTATAAAAGTCATTTTAATTTTTATATTGTCATTTAACCTTGTCACCCCTTAACAAAATTGTGCCTTGGTTCCTGCTTTCAAAAATATGAACTAGCACATATAACTATTCTTTCTTGGTGATCTGTTGAACAATCAAAATCTAGAAGCTCTCGCACAAAGTAATGCACTTGTAGAGCCAATTCTTCTTCCTTAATAACTATACAAGTTTTTTTTTCTTTTTCTATTGAAGGTATTCCAAGAGCAAGAATGCATAATGGAGGAGTCTTCTTCTATAACAAGCTAAGATCAACTTTGTAGTAGGCCCATCTTCGGGAAGTTCAATTGTCAAAAATTATGGGGAACTTATTTTCCTTATACTAGAACAACATGCCACTCAATTCTAAAAAACCGTTGGGAGCACTTTCCTAGGTGCCACTTGAGTGCCAACAAGGTCAATTGCTGAATCCAATCCATGTACCTTCCAAATCTTCATGCATTTCTGCATACAAAATTGGAAAGGGCCAGATTCTTGAAGGGTACAGTGACAATCGCCTAGGCATCAGAATGCACAATGAGAACTTTCATAGTGCCAGAAGTTGGATCCGAATGATTCCAGTCAAGGTATCAGAAAGTGGTTTGGTAAAGAGCACAGCTTGGGGCTGCATAACACCTAATTAATGTGATATTTATATGCATGTATGCATGGCTTTGTGGGTGTAAATTTAGGGAACGTTAGTAGTTAACATGGATTTCAAAATCCAAATGATTGGATTTTAAATTAAGTGTTCGGGCTAGTTTGGATTGGAGTTACTTTCATCCTGGACTCCACTTGGTGCCAAATGTAATTGGGGAGACAAAGGACTTACGTTTCGGATTGGCGTTTGACCAAATGTGCCATTTATTTAGGGGTCCGAATGGGTATCTCCGAAACACTAGCCCAACGAGCGTTCTAGAAATGGGCATTTGAGCAAAGACCCATCCCCCAAACTAAAATTCAAACTAGACCTTAGTCAATTAGCATTTATGAAGAGTATTTGAAAGTTTTCTAAAAAATTAAGAATTTGAAAAAAAAAAAAAAAAACTCATTGTTATAACCTATTGATTATTACTATAAATGACATCAAAAAAAGAACTTTAAACTCTTTCCCGACCCATCTTCATTCTAAAATCTAGTAGTTGCAACAAATTGATGATGACCATAAATGACATTCGTGATATCTAGGGGTGTTATTTTGACTCAAGATTTGGACCCAATACGGTTTTAGCCGAACCATATTTGTACCCAACTTTGGACAGCATATTGCATGGGTCTCGAAGGGCCACCTGGTATTTAAAATTGGTAGGGTTCGAGTCCACATAAATCATACCAACTCCGGCCAGAAAGAAATTCAAATTATACAAAAAATGATAAGCATAAAATTATAGGATTCTAGTGTATTTTTGTATAGATTATAGGAAAATACAAAAATTTCCAATGAACGTGTAGGGTAGGTATACTTTGTACAGGACCCACTTGAAGCTAAAACAAATAAAGCCCCGAGTTCAAAACTAGGACTCATCATACTAAGGGGTCCAGGTCCCTGAGTAGCACTATCTGGACCCAACATAATCTGATAACCGTCGTGGTAATATGCATGTCTGCATTTTAGTGATACGTGCATGTTTTGGTACTTATGCATGTTTGTTTTTTACATAATGAAATGAATCCATATATACTTTTGTTTCTTAGATATAACTTATAAACCATTACAATAATCAATTTATCTAAAAAATTATTTAGTTAATATAATATGTATTTTGTATGTCAAAAGTTACAAAAGTATGAAATTTAAGTTACCTAAACAACGATTTCAGAATCCAATGTGGAGCAGATTTCATAATCCAAATAACAATTATAGGATTACAAAATCTTCTTAACATGACAATAAATTTGGATTTTGAAATACAAATCCAAACTACTTATGAAATGCACGTCGACAACCCCCCCCCCCCCCCCCCCATTTAGGAAATTGATGAAGGGAGTAATAATAGTAAAACAAGATGATGAGATGAGAGAGAAACAAATACAAAACCCTCACTCTGCAACCACCATCTCGTAGGAGCTAAATAGATATTGAGATCAACAAAGTGAGTTAACTCGCCTCTCCACTGTAAGTTCTTCGATGCAGGTTTAGGGTTGCATTTTCTATATTCAACAAATACAAAACCCTCGCTCTGCAACCACAATCTCTCTCTCTCTCTCTCTCTCTCTCTCTCTCTCTCTCTCTCTCTCTCTCTCTCTCTCTCTCTTCCCTTTACCTCCATGAGACAGAAATGTGGCATCGGATAGAGGAAAGAGTGCAGCAAGATACTTTCGGGACTTCTCTATGATATTAAGAAAGCAAGGCAAGGGCCACCTAATTTGGCCGATTTGGACCAAACCAGGCTGTCTTTGGCTTGCTCCTCCATTGTAGGCATCCACCTCATCCATGTCTTTAAATTCTAGTACAAGACAAGCTATTGATATACATGATAGAAAAGATGAAGAAGGAATGTCAAGAAACAATACTATAATTTCAGTTGAAACTCCCACTACAATTTCAAATATTTATATTGAACGGGCCTAATGCAGCAATATTATAATCATGTAAATGTATGGTAAGGTTGATATAAAGGTTACATATTAGGAAAACCAACCGGTAATAAGAAATGTTTCTGAGCATTGATGAATATATATAATGAGTATTCGCTTCTCGCAAGAAATCTACTTAAAAGTTCTAAATTAAATAATATTAGGATTCGAATGTTAAGTACGATTGTAGAACTTTTGAGATGGACAGCTGACTCCAAATTGTAGCAGTTTATAAAAAAACATTGCTCATGCAATTCAGAGAGTGACTCGGGCATGATTTAAAGTACAATGTTTCACCAAGAATGGGACAGCGGCATATTCAAAATCTAGCTAAACATAGGTTTTAGATTATTTTTGTAAACGCTAAGGTTAGAGTGAGTATATAGGAAAAGACATGTAGTATATTTATCGACTGAGTTCATTTTCGAGCATATACAACCTATTACTAACACTTTTTAAAATCGGACTAGACGGCCGTCTAGGCAGCGCATGGTGCCTGCCCGGTGCCCACCTAGGTCCCCTCCCCCCCCCCCCCCCCCCCCCCACTCCCGACTATGCTTCTTCTTTTTTTTGGTTTTTATGGATTTTTCTGCAATTTTCAGTAGATTTTTGGGGCTTTTTTTGAACCGTGCCCGCCTAGGTGGGCTAGACGCTAGGCATCCGGTGCTCACCCGACTAGCGCCTAGTGCCTTTTACAACCTTGATTACTAAAGATTTACAACCTTGATTACTAAAGAGTAAACCCTTGCATTAAATACTTTTGTCACAACACTACAAATCTCCATACCCTCACAAGTATGCTTCAATCTCCTCAAACCCGAATGAACTGCTTCCTCTGAGACTGAAAATAGTGGGAACCAAACTCATATCCTATACGTATACTTGCAACCGTATCTGACATAAAAAGTCTTGTCATGAGGCAAAATGACGGCAGACACTTGGTTTTCAACGAAAAACGATAGATAAAACGCCGCACTGCCACAGTTCCCTTTCTCTAGGTAGAGAAGAAGATGGCCTATAATGGGTCCCGTTGAATTCTCAAACAGTTAAACCTAACTTTGGATATGCAACCATGTTGGTCACGTGGAATGTGCATAAAACAAAGAAACCCAATACCCAACTTGGAGGGAGAAACCCCTAATTCATCCTTATTTCCATTCTCCAACACACCTCCATTCCTCAGCAGCTCATTCTCCCCCGTCAACTTTCCTCTACCACGACATCTCTAGATTTGGCAGCTATCTCTGCCTACGAGGATCCTCACTTATAATATGTATATACACACTACTTCTCGAGCCTAAGAATCGTGTCGTCATGCCAGGAAAATATGAGATTTTACAAAAGTACAATTCCCACCAATGGGTTGTTCTGTTGGAAATATAAATTACCTTAACAAAAACTAATTACTTCAGTGACTAATGCAATTATTAGATCAATAGTAGGATAACTTAGAAGCCTTGTATACTAATCACTAGATAGTGATACCTTATTTGTCGCAAAGCTTCAATAGTCCCTACGCAGCTACTTGCGGCTCAAGTAGCCTCAGTGCGTACTATAAATCAAGAACTTTACAGTTTGGGAAGAAAATCTCCATATATGCCAATTTAGTTGCTGCAGACTTCTTCCTAGCCGTTTTGTAATAATATCAAGTCTTGAAGTAGTAAAAAATAGCAGGTGGTCAACTAGCAACCTACCCAATGAGTCTAGCAAACCCATACTTTCCTTTCCAATAATATTCAGGACATGCTTGTGCTTGCTTTCAATTTTTCGTAGGTGGGACTAATTTTTTTATTGACAACTTCCCCTGCATTCTCAACAATGCCAAAGACAAGTTATACTGGGCTTCATCAACACTGTAACTGCACTTAATTAATCTCCTTCTATCTTAGAAACTACCTACAAGTAGCGATAACAGCTTTGATTCTAAACTACAATCTGAAGGAGTAAAAAGAGAACTATACAGCATTAAAATCAGTTTCATCCCGTTTGGAACATTGTTTAAGTTAGAGCCAACTCTCCCCCTTTCAAGCTCACGACCCTTGACAAATCAACCAAACTTTGGAGGTGCAATGGAGCCTCACTCCATCCTTTTTGGTCAAATATAGAACTGTAAAGGAATAAAAGACGACATATCCTTCTTACGAGCAATGTGCAACACAGATATAAAGTTCTGTTGTGCAATTATGCAACCCTGGCAAGCCATCACCCCAATCATTAACACTGTTAATTTTGCTGATTTCAAAAGATTTACCATGAGACTGATGTGAGGAGGGCACAACCAGTTATAAACCTCTCAGTGCAAGCCATTCACTTAACCGCAGTCCCACCTTGTTAATCTGTGTTTACATACAAACTCTTTATCAGTAATACATTCATCAACAACTAAGCCCACTTGAAGATGCAAGACCCAATCTGTGCAAACTCTGGATCTTCGAATTTATTCTTTCTAAATATGACTAGGAGTTTTAAAAATAGTGGCCTCCAAAGCAATAAAATACAGATGCTCTTAGCTCGTAAGCACAGATACAAAAAAATAAATGCCACAATGTATCGTATCTGTGTCAAATACGTATTGGACATAACAGAGACAATCCAAAATACACTAGGACATGCCAAAGTTGGTTGCATGTCAGTCTCGACACGTCTGTATCCATGAAAGGTAGTAGTTTAGTGTCTGCCCAACATTGCTCATTGTTGGTCCTTCTAAATCTTTCTAACTCTTTAAGGTAATATTTTGTTATTTTTACAACTTTAAAAGACCAAGGGAACTTTGTTTCAGATCTGTGACAAAAGGGCCTTGTTTAATATGGATTTTCACCATCGTCATCATCCAAGCCATTTCCCATCAAATTGGGTCATCTATGAAGCACGAGAAAGATCCACAAGATAATTTACAATGTTTTTATGCCCAGCTGTTGGGATCACTCTATGTAGGGGCCAAATCTCTTGTCAAGAAAGCTGTCAGCAAGATAGGGCCTATCTGTAAACATGAAGGTCAGTTGGTGGATTGGTAGACCTACCGTTGTAGACTTGTAGTCAGTCAGTTTGAGCTCATAGAACAGAGGAGCAACCTCTAAGTCCTCCTAGACTAAAAAAAAGGGCCTACAGGAAGAGATAAATGATACAATTTACTATGGGGGGCATTCATCTCTACAATGCAAGCCAAACACCGGTAACAAATGCATTCATTATGGCTTTTGATTTTCATAAATTTTCTCTAACTAACATGGGTTTGCCTTCGTAAAACTTGAACAAAATGATTAATAACCAGGTCCACCAAATCAAATTATTTCATGACAAGTCATCAAAAAGGAATAGCCACGTACTGAATCAATGTCGCCTTTTTTCACACCACATTGTTGCTACAGTTTCATTTATCTATCCTCTCCCCTCTATAGCTTCTGCAGTATCAGCTTGAGTATCTTGGGAAAGCAGAAGAAAGTCATGCAATCTTGTCCACTGAGTATGACTTTTAGTATCATGTTATACTTGCACTTCCTCGTGAGGTGCATTTTTCTCCATTTGAGCTTCTTCTACCTCCACCCTAAAAACTTGTTTGGGCTACTTTGGCTTCCTGCAGGGTTTATGTTTCCTCTAATTAGAATAAAGTATTTTCTCTATTAGACTAGCGAGACACCATCTTTTACTATGTGTCAACATGCAATACCCTCCACAATGCTATATTGCTATATTCCCCCAGATTCACTATCTTTACATCATAAACCATCATATATACATAGATCATCTCGATATTCAATTCAAAGCCTGGGAAGAACAGGCATATAATCCCAGCATTAACAAATAAAAATACAATGCCTAAAAGAAAGAGAAGTGACAAAATAACTATTCCAGACTCAACTGGATCACTTGAGTCAATTCAACTGCCCACTAAATTAAATAATTGCACATTTTTTATTTCGGAGAATGAATTCTCTAAATTATCTTCTACCCTTCTCCATCTACTTGTTAATCTTGTACCTTTCATCCCTCTCCCTGTGCTTATGTGTCTTCTCTTATCCCTCTCCTTAATCTTTTCCTTTTTCTACGTCTAGACAATCTCTTCTCTATACAAGAAAAGAAAATAGGAAATAGCTAGGGAGGACAAAAGAGTATATAGCAAAAAAAAAGTTATAATAATAATAAGGGAAGGACGACATACAATGAAAAGGAAAATATAGTATTCACAAAATTCAAAAATAAAACTTAAGTAAACAACCAAGCATTGTCACCATCCTCTATGGTCACTATCACCACTATTATTGCATTTGGTTGCCAAATGGTGCGAATGGGGTGTAAGGTTTGGGTTTTCACAGAAAAGGAGGGAGAATCTTTGACTTGGGGGGAAAGGAAAAGGACATTTTTAATCTAAATGAAGGTCCATGTAAGTTTGCCTCATTCACTAACCGACAGGGTAGGTTGGGTTGCCTTGCCAAGTGCATAACAACCAAGCATTTGATTACATCCAAACAAAGACCAAGCAACCCATCACTATCTGCCTAAGCCATAGGTGACAAAGCATGGTCACCACAACGGTCAGCGGCCAAGATATCACAAGACAGAAAATATCAAGGTTTTAAGTATCGAACGAAACCGATGGGTTCCAGATCAGAATTGGAGGGTTTAACCGTAAGATTCAAAACGAAACTACTAAAATCCCTCGAAACTGCCAAAACCGATAACGGACTCAAGTTTTGAACCTCGGGAAATATAATGAAAGGTTAAAGAGCATAATCAGAATAGTCTCACATTTTAAAAAGAACTCCAATAATTTGGTCAACTATGTGACTGATCAACTTACTAACATTTTCACGAAATTCTGCGGTAAAACTAATTTAAACTAAGTCTCATTTTTACTGCCAGGATCTGATCAACTCATCGTCTCTCTTGATGAAGTGTCATATTCTGCTGCCTTATCAAGTAGAATTATAATCTTGTTAAGAATAATATTTTGAATAGTTAGGTAATATTATAGCTTTAGGTCATCAAAGAGGTTGGGTCCAATATTTAATTGTTTTACTGTGCATGTGGCTAGTCTAAGTTTACAAAATGATATTGAAGTCTTTGTGGATTTAAATGCCCACAGAAGTGAAAACTCTCCACAGCCACCAACACATCTTCAAATAGTTCTTCGTGGATTGAAATGCAAGAAATAAATAAAAAGTCATTCTGTACTCGAACTCAAATTAATTGATTTTTCAAAAGCCAGTAATCAGTGCCCTCTATCAGAATCCCTATGATAGCCTTTGATTATGCTTAAGCTAATATTGTAATAATAAAGGCTAAATAAGATGGAAGAAGAATGAAATTTTAGACTAGTCTCCTACAGTGACAAAGACATTAAATAACCTTTATTAAGAAAGACTAAGTTCTAGATGAAGCTCTCTTACCCCTCTCATCATGGGACATTTATCTAATTTAGATAAATTACTAGTATATAATTGCTACTTCCACCGCCAGGAATTTCATCCATATGATCACACTTCCTAATACAGGGAACCTTTATAAGAGAGGCTAAATTCTAGATAAATCTTAACCTTCTAGTCATGTGTCTATCTACTCCTTGCCTTTGAAACGTAGCATCAGTGTTTTTAAGTTGTAAGCAAAAATTTAAAAACAATTCCAATGCTCTAGATCTCAAGCTACATTTCCCCATATAGTATAACATAGCAAGTACTATTTCAAAATTTGTTTAATGTGATAAATAGTTTATCATACTTGATTGAATTCATATCAGATTCCATACATCTTAACAATTAATCAAACTTGGTCAATTATTTTGTGAGAATTGATCGATAATTCATGAAAACATCTCACATTACATACACGAAGCCTCATCACAACTTACGGGGTTCTTTATTGAGTTAACTAGTTGTACCCCCCTATGGTTTGTACGCATTTTGGTAATTGTCTCCGTTGTTTTAAAAATAAAGAAAACCCCCCTGGTTTATAGAGTTAATTAGTTGCACCGCCCTGGTGCATAGAAGAAAATGAGTAAAAAATTAAGCAACCAGGGGGGTGTTCTTTGTTTTTAAAACAACGGAAACAGTTACCAAAATGCGTACAAACCATAGGGGGTACAACTAATTAACTCGTTCTTTATTATTAAAAGGTTATTTGACGTTTAAAACTTTTTTATGTTCTAAATCCAAATAAAATATCATAATAAAGTAGAGAATCCGCACGATAATCCATTGAAGGTTAAAACAGTTAACTATTAAGAACCAGCACTTATCTAAAATGAACCTAGCAGAAGGATGAATTGTTAGATAAGCTGAATATTAGATAAGCAAACGAAACTAAACTAAAATTGCAACACAAGTACCTTCCGGCATCTCTCGACAAGGGAGCATCTGATGATGTAGATCTACTGGCAAAACCAGGGGCGGCCCTGGCCCAGGGCAGGCCGGGCGACGGCCCAGGACCCCTTGACGAAAGGGGGCACCAACATGAAACTGTCTATAATAGAACTAGTATGTATCATGTGTCCTTTTTTAACAAAAAGCATTATGGTTTAGTGGATACAATGCTAGACTTATATTTAAGAGGTCCTTGGTTCAAATCTTGACTACAACAATTTTTTTTTTACATTATGTTGTGGCCTATTTTCGAAGTTTTGCCTCGGGCTCCCAATTGCTCAGGGCCGGCCCTGGGCAAAACTCAGCTGCCAACATGGTGCAAGCTGATTCTCCACAGGACCACTACTCATCATAGCTTTCAAGCCCCGACTACCCTCTATATTTCATCTGGTATCAACCAATGTACCTTCTCCTCCATTCTTCAACAAAAACTTACTCCTCTTCTTTGACTTAGCTCCTCCCTGGTAATATTTCAACAAAGATTCACCCCTTCTTCCATCTAGAATAGAATACCTATTATCCTCACGTACACCAATCCCAACATATTATTGTTTTACCTTCTTCGGCTCGACAGAAGGAACCAAGGGTCAAAGAAACTTGTCTTCTCCACAAAATTAAACATTTTCACACATTCACGCACTCCCGCTGCCTTTCTTGCTCTGACACAAACTTTTTGACTGCCTGCATCTGGAATATTTTCTGTGGTTCGTTACTTCGTTCATCTCAAGATGCCATTGGAGTATCAATTGCTTTGTCTCTAATAGTCGCAACCCCTACCTGAAACATCCAGACTTTGTAACCGCAATGGGTGCCTTCTTTTCCATTTTGATGACGGTCCTCGCAATCCAAACCCTGTCTGACACTTCCTTTACCCTCTCTGCCACCATACCTTTCCTCCCAGCTAGTACAATTCCTACTACTACAACCAGGAAGCATTCATATGATTATGCTTCCTAATGCCGGTGACCTTAAATAAGAGAGACTGCATTCTAGATAAAGCTCTTACCCTCTAGTCATGTGTCCATCTACTTGCATTTGTAACTTTACTTTGAGAATAAGGGTCATTTCTACTTGCCCATAGGTTTTGAACCCATGAGCCCCTTCCCAGCCAAAGGCCTCAATCATTTGGTTGTCCTATCTTTTGTCTTGCCTCTGTAACTTGGCATCAGGGTTTTTAAGTTGTAAGCAAAAAAATTCAGTTCCAATGATCTGAGAAACCAAGCTACATTCCATATATGGTACCACATCTTATCATCTCAAAGGTTGCTTAATGTGATAAATAATATGGCATGCACTTGGAAATGCCAGATCCAATCCATTTTAAGTTTTTAACAAATTATCAAATGTTCACTCTTCTTTTAGAAGACTAGACGATACCCACATTACATAATACTATGGGGCCATAAACATGAAGCCTCGTCACAACTTTGAGAGTCAAGGATTTTTCATCACAAAGAGGTTTGTTGAAGTATATAAAACAAACTACTCTCTTAGAACATATAAATTATAAGCCGTTTAAGTTCCAAATCCAAGTAGAAGAACATAATAAAGTAGAGATTTCGCACAACAATTTCTTGAAGGTTCTCGATTGATTATTAAAACCAGGAGTCTAATCTAAATGAATCTAGCAGATGCAAAAATTGTTAGATAACCCAAATACATTGACAAAAACACACACAAGCAAAAAAAATAGCTAGAAAAAAGTAACCTGAGTACCTTCCTTGTTCACGACTGGCATCCCGGTAAGCTCGACAAGGGAGCATCTGACAATGTAGATGCATTGGAACAACTCATCTGCCAACATTGCGTGAGCTGATTCTCCTCCCGTTTCATCATTGCTTTCAAGCCTGATTTCCTTCTGTACTTCATCAAGTATCGATCCAATGTATCTTCTCCTCCATTCTTCGACAAAACCGTACTGCTACTCTTCTTCGACTTAGCTCTTCTCCGGAAATACTTCAATAAAGTCTCGCCGCTTTTTCCGACTCGACTATCACTTCCGCTATCCTTGCAAGCATCACTCTCTGATACATCATTATATTCCTTCTTAGGCTCGTCAAAAACCGGAGGAACCCAAGAGTTGAAGAAACTCTTGTCCTCTCCGCAGAGCTCGACCTTCTCGCAGATCTGCGTGCCCTCGCCGCCCTTTCTGCCCCGGTTCCCGCCCCTGGAAATCCTCTGCGACCCGTTCATCGCGAGGTGCAGCTGGAGTGCCAGCTCCTCATCGCGGACGGCAACAGCGGCCGGGGCAGGGAGGGTCTCCCCCGGCTTCGTGACTGCCGCAACGAGCGCCTTCTTGGCCTTGTCGGCGGCGGTACTCGCGATTAGGGCTTTCTCCTCGGCCTTCTCCTTGGCCCTCGCCGCGATCGTCCCCTTCCTCTTCGCCTCCTTCACCAGGCCATCCACCGTGAGGTCGGAGATGGAGGAGGAGAATACGTGGTTCCTGGAGCGGAGGGGGCAGCAGTCGACGCAGGCGAAGGAGTCAGGGTCGAGGTCGGAGGGGGAGAAGAGGCGGCGCTGGCGCGGGACGCAGGAGGCGTGGACGCGGAACGAGCAGTGCCGACAGAGGATGGAGGGGGGGTCGCCACCGTCGGCGTCGTCGAGGCTGGAGAAGCAGTAGGAGCATTTGGCCGCGATGCGAATGAGGCGGAGGCATTCGACGCAGAGGAGGACGATCCGCCATTGGCTGTCTAGCGTTTGGAGATCCGTTAGGGTTTGGCCGCAGCTGTGGCAATTGGTGAGGGAGGGGAGGAGGTCCTTCCTCTTCCCGGAGGGCGGATGAATGTGTTCGTCTTCTTCTTTAGGGCTCTCTTTCTCCTCCCCCATTGAAGCGGAGGGAGGAAAATAGGTTAGGGTTTCAGGAAGGGTTATTACTGAATTGGGGGTTTGGGCTTCTTTTTTTTGGTTGTTGTTGTTGTTGCTGTTGTTTTGTTACATGTATTTATTTGTTGCGTACACTCTCTACTCGAGGCAACGGCTAATAGTTATTGTCTGTTTGTACAAAAAAAAAATTGTGTTAAATTTTAATGGTTATTTATAAGGACACATCAAAAGTTGATCATGGCCATTATATTTCTAACTTTTATTTATTTATAAATTTGTCATTCAAAAATTTAATCAGGACTATCCTATTTTTATGTATAAAAGGCAACTCTTTTGTTTTTTTCTTTTGTTCTTCCTCAACCACCAATCTATCTCCCCCTTTCTCTAAACCTTAGTTGTCCCCACTTGTGGTCCCCAACTTCTTCCTCAACCCCACCTTTCTTCAAACCCTAGAATATTCTGCAAGGATCATTCTTAGTATATTCGGTACGGTTTCGACAACTAAATGACAAATTTTGTTAAATAATTGGTTCTCCCGAAATATTCTTATATTTTGTCACAATGTAGGAAGTATGGAAGAAAGTGGGACATCACATCTATTAATCGAACAGTCCGGACCTTCCGAAGAACACAACAATACATCCGAAGAACTCTCGGTAAGTCCCCGACCGACCAAATACGTAGTCGACACAATGACTTCGTCCCAAGACTTCGACACAAGGACTGTCACATTTTGTGGCAGTCCCGAAGCTAATATTCTGTACAACTGGACTGCCACAAAATCTGGCTGTCCTTCAAGTAACTAGGACTGCCAGAAAATGTGGATCTTGGAGAGGTGGGAATTTAGGGTTCATCGCAAAAAAGAAGAACGTGCCCAAAAAAAAGTCCCGAAGAAGACGGTAGGGACCAGAAAATGTTGTTGTCCTTTCAAGAAAGTGCTTGTCTCAAAAAATAATGGAAAGTGGATAGTTGATGTCAGAAATGGGATGCAGAATCATACTCTGGCGGAGATACTTACTGGTCATCTGTATGCCGGAAGATTGAACGAAGATGAGAAGAAGTTAATTGAAGAATTGTCCAGCTCCGGAGTTGGTCCTAAACAAATTTATTGCGCGGTGCGTCAGAAGAATGATAAGAACAAGTCTACTATGAGGACAATCTACAAGGCACTCTCGAGATCGAGAACAAATACTCTAAGAGGAAGAATGGTGATGCAGCAAGTTTTGAAATTACTTGCCGACAATCGCTATGTGGAGTACCATAGAAGACATCCGCAGTCTAATGAAGTCACATCTATGTTTTGGACGCATCCTGATTGTACGCATTTGGCACGGTCCTTTGCCGATGTGTTGGTTGTTGATTGCACGTACAAGACTAACAAATTCAAGATGCCATTTTTCCACATTGTCGGCTACACGTCTACGGGTAAATCATTTTCAGTTGCATTTTCTTTCTTGAGGAATGAAATAGTAGATGACTATACATGGTCTTTGAACAAATTGAAGACACTTTACACTGGACACAAAGAGCCGTCTGTTTTTGTCACCGACCGGGAATATGCATTGATGAATGTTATAGATATTGTATTTCCTCATGCTCGTAGACTATTATGCATTTGGCATGTTAATCGAAATATTCTAGCACAATGCAAGAGCAAGTTCAAAAAAGTAGACGGCAAACTTGATATGGACCGCTTCACAGAATTCTACAATGATTGGACCCTTGTGTGGCGAGCAAGTACTATAGACGTTTTTGACAAAGCATGGTTGGTGTTCAAAGAGAAGTGGAAAAGTAGCAACAAGCCATGTATATCTTATATCAAAGACACATGGCTTGATCCACATAAAGAAGATTTCGTCTTAGCATGGACGAATATGGTGAAGTATTACGGCACAACCAACCGTGCCGAAGGTTCACACTCAAGACTGAAAAAATATCTACGTTCATCGGTCGGTGGTTTTGTGTCAGTTTGGCAGGCGATAAATCTAATGACTAATTCGACGGTGAACGAGATAAAGGCTTCATTTGAGATGAGCCTTAATATTGTAAAGCACGAAGATAAGAAAGAAGAGCTCTTGTCTGATTTAATCCATGTATTGTCTCACCATACATTGACATTGCTATTTGATGAGATTGGTGTCGAATTCAGTCAATTTTGATCCCCAAGTATGTGGTTGTACACATCGACATTCTCTCGGCCTTCCTTGTGCACATGAGATCAACGAATATCGACGTCAATGTAGACCTATTCCAATAGTGGTCGTTGATCAACATTGGAGACAATTGTCAATCATGCCTATGTTGGACAGTCACGACGATTTCTTTTCCTTGTCACAAGTTAAACTCCTCCATATAAGATGGTGTACTGCACTAGAACATGAGAGGAAGTCGATTGAGCTAAAATTCAAGAACTTGCCCACCTGGCAAGTAGTCATGTGCATGAGCCATCTGTTGTCATTGCTCCGAAGGGTTGACCACAAAAAGACTTACCATAACACAGAAGAAGAAGCTTGAGTCTACTAGTAGGGAACTATCATTATTTGAGCATATTAAAAGAAGCGTGGAAACGGTCGTTTGTTCGAAGAGGAAGAACAATCTTCCTATTCAAAGAAATAAATAGAAAACAAGCGTTGGAGTCACATTCGACTTGTACATTGATGCATTCCTGCCTGCGATACGGGAATACATTTGGTCTATTGAAGATGTGCCTAAAGATGGACATTGTGGGTTACATGTTCTTGCAAGACATCTAGGCTATTCCATTAAAGATGTATGGAGACAGGTTAGAGCAAAGCTATACGAGGAGTTGGAGTCTCGTCTTCCTTTCTACAGCAAATTACTAAGCCCAGATATAGTTGGAGAATTGTTGACAAGCATTACGTGCGCTTATCGTACTACTGGAGAGGAACATTACATGGATGTACCTTCTGCTGCATATCTATTCGCTAAAAGGTATAAGATATCAATTATCATTCTTTCAAAACATATCTACAACACATTCTTCATAATGTGCAAAGTTTGTTAAATACTTATACTGCATATGTATACGCTTACAGGTACAAAATACCAATTATCATCCTGTCAAAGAAAATTAATAACACATTCTTCCCAATGTGCGCTTCTCCGGCAGACTACAGTATAACCACTCTATATGCAATTGGACTTGACGATAATCACTTTATCATCCCGTGGTTGATCGGGCACTCTCCTATTCCTCCCCCTACTCCAGTCAGGTATAAACATGCTCCAGAAGAATCGATCACTTGGACGACACCGTACACCGATGCGATCAATGTCTACAAGAAGATAACAAAGTACGTGGAGCCTATACCGAGGCCGAAAGACCACTATGCTGTATTGATTGACTGATGGTGGATCCTACATCGATACTTTTGCCACATTTTGTAAACAGAAAAATGGAAAAAACTTTATATCTTTTGGCACATTCTGTAAACAGAAGAATGGAAGAAACATTATATCTTTTGGCACATTTTGTAAATAGAAAAATGGATGAAATATATTGGTTTTGGCATATTGAGTATCATATTTGAGTATCGTATTTGATTGAGTATCGTTTGAGTATCAAGTATCAAGTATCGTTTGAGTATCAAGTATCATTTTTCGTATCATTTGATTGAGTATCGTTTGAGTATCAAGTATGTGTGTACTTTCTGTGAACTAGGACTGCCCAGGAAACTGGGCAGTCCTTGTTCACAACAAGTATGAACTAGGACTGCCCAGTTTCCTGACAGTGCTTGTTGTACTTTTGACTGCTAGGAGACTGGGTAGTCCTAGTTCATACTTGTTGTGAACAGGACTGCCCAATAGCAAGTATGGGGCAGGACTGCCCATTTTTCTGGCAGTCCAACTTATAACTAGGACTGCCAGAAAATTAGGCAGTCCTACTTCATACTTGCTGTGAATAAGGACTGCCCAGTTTCCTGGTAGTCCTACTTCACAACAAGTATGAAGCGGGACTGTCCAATTTTCTGACAGTCCAACGTGCATGAAGGACTGCCAGGAAACTGGGCAGTCCTAGTCCATACTTGCTGTGAACAAGGACTGCCTAGTTTCCTCGGCAGTCCTACTTAACAGCAAGTATGAGGTAGGACTGTCCATTTTTCTGGCAGTCCAACGTGCATAAAGGACCGCCATAAAACTGGGCAGTCCTAGTTCATACTTGTTGTGAACTAGGACTGCCCAGTTTTTTTGCAGTCCTTCATGCACGTTGGACTGCCAGAAAACTGGGCAGTCCTGCTTCATACTTGCTGTAAAGTAGGACTGCCCAGGAAACTGGGCATTCCTTGTTCACAGAAAGACACACATACTCAAACGTAATATAATACTTAAAACTGAAACGATACTCAATCAAATAATATGAAAAATGCAATATGATACTTGATACTCAATCAAATGGTACGAAAAATGCAATATGATACTTGATACTCAAACGATACTCAATCAAATACGATACTAAGTGATATGAATATGATACACATGAAGTATTCAAATTGACATGTGTTCAAAACATAGTACAATAAACTGTTGGTGTTTAACAAAAGCGACACACAAAGTGTTCAAACAAATACAATAAAGTCATTTTTTTCATGACGCATCTTAGTGCGTCGCTCGTTTTCGAGAAATGGATAGTCAGATGCAATGTTCTGCATCTGGGTAGTAACGTCAACGTAGTTCTCTCCCTTGCATAGCAGGAGACTTTTTCCCAAATTTTTGACTTTGGAAGCCTGCAGGAGAAAAAAAGGATAAATTTAGCCACGTTGATAAACTTTGAAACATTAATTCAACAAAATACTACTTACCATCTTCTGCAGTTCATCAAGCAGGCCTGACATGGTTGGTAGAGGGGCTGCTACTGGCACTTCATCACCTCGCCAGAAATTGCGATAGTCCTGGATTATACTTAATGCACAAGTGGACTGCCATAATTTCTGGCAGTCCTATCAGTTTATAGGATTGCTAGAAAGATGGGCAGTCCTAGTCGACTCGGGGTTTTCTACAATCATGAAATTGGCAAGATGTACGTAGAAAATTTGTGATCTTCTAGAACGACCGTTCGTGATCTTAACTATCATTCCATTACAATGTATACTTGGGTTTTTTGAAATAAATTATTAGGGTTAGGGTTTTGGGAAAAAAAATAGAGAAAGTATTAAGGTTTTAGTAAGAAAGAGATAAAGTATTAGAGTTTTTACCTTGATTGAGAGGAGCGTTTGGGTGCCATCGAAGGGAGAGAGTTGGAAAATGGTGGAGAAGAAGATGAAGTAGAATATATAGCTTGGGGAGTGGAAAATGGTGGAGAAGAAGAAGAAGATAATGAGAGAGAAATAGGATTTTGGAAGAGAGAGTGAAATTTGCAAATGAAAGTGAAATTTGGGGTTTGGGGTTGTGGGGTTGGGACAGCCCAACGAGTAAGAAAATGGAATGTCCTAAGTAATTTTTTCTTAAACCTGGCTAGCCCCAATCCTGGCTAGCCCTGATCAACTTTTGATGTGCCCTTATAAATAACCATTTAAAGTTGTTACACCTTAAATATTTAAGTTTTTAAGTTGATACCTTATATTTTAATATTATTAAAAATATTTCTCTCGACTATTGAATATTTTCAAGTGGATAATCTCCATCAGTGAAGGATTAGTTTTTTCTATCCAATAAACAAAGTTTATTATGACCAAAATATTTGTGATCCTCTTTTGCCACTAGCAACCATGAGATAGAGTCCCCATTTCTTCTAACTCCTTTCCATCTTCCCCAAATCCAAGCAAAATATAATCCTAATTTATTTTGATCTATCATTCTTCTTCAACCTTAACTCCATCTTTCTTTCCCCATATGAAATCCTAACCCTAATTCTTCTTCTTCAGCCTCAACTCCATCTTTCCTTCCCCCTAGGCTCATCAATTGGACTCCATATTTGTCACCCTATGACAGAGTTCATGCTCCCCCATGCCGCTAAGCATCGACCCCCGAGTTGCTTTGTATCTTTCTTCGTCTCCAGCTCTTTGACCGTCACGTCGATGCTAGCTATTATGCGTAGGACCTCCTACACCACTAGGATCCTGCTAACACCAATAACACAGCTAAGACCGAAATTTATGACAATCAACCTCACCATAAGTCTTGGCTGCATGTCCCCGACTTTCGTCTTCCACCGGAACGTCCTACCGTTCCGTCGAGCTTCTTCACCCTTAACCGGTCTAGCCAAGCGGACGGTGCGGTCCTCCTGATATTCGAACTCCTGAACCTGCCCACCTTCTTGTCCGATACTGAAGCTCTCCCGTACACATGTAGCCTCAAACAGAATATCATACACTATGCATATCGTCAATGACCTACAGCTCCCCCGGAACTGTGTGAATGGTGATGCACCCACCTCAAATTGAGTTTGCTACAAAACTTGATATCCTTCCTGGCTACGAATTGCTGAAACCAATGTTGCTCCATGATGCTTTGGTAAACCACCCAATCGCCAAAATCGGATTCGTAGAGCAACTTCCACCTGGAGACCAACCAGTTATTATGGGACCGACAGACTGACCCTTAATCTTTGACTCATCACTATCCTTCGCTTTGTCTCGACGAACAGAATCATCTATATCTCTTAAAACATCTTGAAGACCCTCCGTAGCAAGTTCCTGATGATCTAATTCCTATCGATGTCACTACCAGTTTTCAAAATAAGGTTAAAATTATCATTTTCTAATATTCTAATATTTGTGAATATTTATTTATTTATATATTGTATTTTTGGGGAATTAGTTAGCCGGGTTTGAGACTAGTCTAGTTTTGACTTGTGTTAGTGGTCTGGTTAGCTTATACACTAGTGGAGCCCAAGGATTAGCTAGGCATGGCCCACAAACTTGACTCATTAGGCTAGTGCAATTAGGCTAATCCCACATGACAAGTTTAGTCATTTAGAGATTAGAACTTTGACCTTTTTGACCCCAACTTCTTCCATTCACTTAATTAGCTAAAAGGGGACCTTTTAGGGGCTAACTAAACTTTTCCCTTTGTCCCTAACCAACCCTAAATGTCCGGCCACTAGAGAGAAAGGATTCATTCCATCTCATTTCACAAAGAAGCCCCCATTTCCCAATTTGGTGTTCTTCCCCAACTTGAGAGCAAACCCTATTGATTTCTCTCTCAAATCTACTCTTTTTTCACCAAATCCTCTCATTCTTGCATGGAAGAGGAGCCTACAAGGATTGTGGAGCCAAGAGTATGGAGGGGAGTCCATTTGCTAGAGGAGTCCGTGTTGAATTCGTGTCCTTTGGGTTGTTCATTGGAGAACCACTCCCAATAGGTATATTTCCCTCTAACTTGGTCATTTCATATCATATTTGTGGTTCTGAACCCATAGGAACCCACCCTCATGATAGAATCACCCTTAGGAATGATTTAGAGGCTCATTAGAGTCCTCATTTGGTAGTTGGATTCAGTTTTGTGTCACCCATGGAAGAATTCCGAGGGTGACACACCATGTGTTTGTGAAAATGCCCAATAGAATATTTAGAAGCCTAATTTTAGTTTTAGTTATGCATGAGGGCAGTTTAGACATGGTTAAGGTGTCCCATATAGTTTTCACATGGTTTCCTATATAGGTATATATGTGTTTTTGGCCTACAAGTCATGTATATAGGTAGCCATGTGATATATTGTATATATGGATATAAGTGGGCTGTTTTCATATGGTATTTGTATGTAGATATGTGGGTGGATGTGTCTAGGTGTGATGTGAGAGAGAGGGGGGATCATGGCCATCTCATTTGGCTTTTGTTAGTGTGGTTTGGTTGAGTGGATTGTGCGTTGTGTTGAGAGAGTGAGTGGTACTTGTGAGTGGGTGTGAGTTTGTGTTTGTGTTGTTGTGTTTGTGTTAGAATGGTTGTGGTAGTGTGTGTTTGTGTTAGAATGGTTGTGGTAGTGTGTGTTTGTGGGAATTTGATTTGTACTAGTATGTGTGTTATAGAGAGGAGTAGAGGGGATATAGAGAGGGTGATTAGAGAGTGAAAGGGGTAGAATAGAGGGGCACAGCAGCAGCTGTCTCCGCCCCCCTCCTTTGTGTGTGTGTATGTTTGTGAGTTAGTGTCTAGTGGTTAGTAGTTGTATATATATATATATATATATATATATATATATATATATATATATATATATATATATATATATATATATATATATATATATATATATATAAGAGCAAACGGAAGGCATCTTCATACACGCCCACCTCCAAAACTTTCCTCTCCTCCTCAAGAGCTTCAGATCTCCTTCTTCTACTTCTTCGTTTTCTCCTTAGTTCGTTAGGAAAAAATGAAGGAGTGTATTTCAATCCACATTGGCCAGGCCGGGATCCAGGTCGGGAACGCCAGCTGGGAGCTCTACTGCCTCGAGCACGGGATCCAGCTTGATGGCCAGATGCCGAGTGACAAGACTGTCGGTGGCGGCGACGACGCTTTCAATACCTTCTTCAGCGAGACTAGTGTAGGAAAGCACGTCCCCCATACCGTCTTTGTCGATCTCGAGCCCATCGTTATCGACGAGGTGAGGACCGACACATACCGCCAGCTCTTCCATCCCGAGCAGCTCATCAGCGGCAAGGAGGACGTCGCCAACAACTTCGCCCGCGGCTACTATACCATCAACAAGGAGATCGTCGACCTCTGCCTCGATCGCATCAGGAAGCTCGCCGACAACTGCACTGGCCTCCAAGGCTTCCTCATCTTCAATGCTGTTAGCGACGGCACCGACTCCGGGCTCGAATCGCTGCTCCTCGAACGCCTCTCCGTCGACAACGACAAGAAGTCGAAGCTCGGCTTCATGGTCTACCCCTCGCCCCAGGTGTCCACCTCCATCGTAGAGCCCTACAACAGTGTCCTATCCACCCACTCCCTCCTAGAGCACACTGATGTCGCCGTCCTTGTCGACAACGAGGCAATCTATGATATTTGCAGGCATTTTTTCGACATCAAGCGGTCGACCTACACTAACCTCAACTGTCTCGTGTCGCAGGTTATTTCATCACTGACTGCATCGCTTAGGTTCGACGGAGCCTTGAACGTGGATGTTACTGAGTTCCAGACCAACTTGGTTCCATAATCGAGAATCTACTTCATGTTGTCCTCCTACGCCCCCGTCATCTCCGCAAAAAAGCCTACCACGAGTAGCTATCCATCGCCGCGAGATCACCAACAACGCCTTCGAGCCCTCCTCCATGATGGCCAAGTGCGACCCCCACCACGGCAAGTACATGGCTTGCTACCTGATGTACTGTGGCGACGTGGTGCCCAAAGACGTGAATGCTGCCGTCGCCACCATCAAGACCAAGCGCACCATCCAGTTCGTCGACTGGTGCCCGACCGGGTTCAAGTGCGGCATCAACTACCATCCGTCGACCGTAGTCCCGGGGGGCAACCTCGCCAAGGTACAGAGGGCCGTATGCATGATCTCTAACTCGACCATCGTGGCGGAGGTGTTCTTTCGCATCAACCACAAGTTTGACCTCATGTACGCGAAGCGCGCGTTCATGCACTGGTACGTTGGGGAGGGTATGGAGGAAGGAGAGTTCTCAGAGGCCCGTGAGGATCTTGTGGCACTGAAGAAGGACTATGAGGAGGTCGGGGCCGAATCTGCTAAGGGTGAGGAGAGCGACGAGGGAGAGGTGTACTGATGAGAGAGCTATGAGTTTTGCTGGTGTTCATGTTTGCTTGTTCTGCGTGTTCCTTGGACTCGCTGTTGTTGTCTCTTAAATGTGTATTGGAAGTTTGTGTGTTTGCAACTCTGCCAGTATATATATATATATATATATATATATATATATATATATATATATATATATATATATATATATATATATTGAAGAACACTAGCTTTATTGATGTATTAGGCGCAAAATGCCAAAGCCTATACAAGTAAGTGCTTAAAGCGTCCAAAAGTCAACGAAAATAAAGGCCGAGGAGGCCAGGAGCCGGACTCGCTCGCCGGGCCATTCCTAGGGCTAGCACAGCGACTACCAGGGGCTATCAAAGGGGTGGTGGCAGCGCCTGCCGACTTTGGAGATCTGCTTGAGGACCTTCCTGTAAAAGGAGTTGTAGTTGTACGTCCGCATATCGTACCTGAATTTGTTTCGGTTCTTCCACAGGACCCAAGTGCCCGCAGCTGCGACAATCTGATGCCCGTGAGACTTTTCCCAAATAGCAAGTATATCTTTAAAGCCGCCGGCCGGATGAGTAAGATTGCAATTACTAGACAGGTTGGTCCAGATCTGCACAACGAGGTCCCCGGAGAGCAGGACGTGTTTCACAGTTTCAGAATTATAGGCTGTGCAGCAGTGACAGCTAGAGACAAGGCTGAAGCCAATGGTTGTAAGGGCATTGTCGGTAGGGAGCTTTTTTGTGCTGTGCTCTCCAAATCAAAATTGACCATTTGTGGGGTATGCAGGATTGCCAGAAGGGGGCGGTGTAAGAGGCCGGCGTGCCGATTCCTCTGGCCACGGTCCTGCGGAGGCCAGCGAGAAAACACCACTGGAATTGTAGGACCACTGAAGAGTGTCGGGGTCATCATCGAGCCGAACATTAGCGGCCGTAAGACTGTTGACCGTCCCCGGCCGAAGCTAGTCTGCCACTCTGTTCCATCTCCAACCAGAGTTGTTGTCCCATAAGTCTCGGATCGAGCAGTTGTGGGAGGCGACCGAGGTAGGAAGAAGGATGGCATCTCCAAGCCACCGTTCGTAGCTCATCGACGAGCATCCGTTGTCAAGTTGCAGGCGGATGAAGGGTTCGGCGAGTTGACGATCGAGAAGGATGCGTCTCCAGTTTGCGGAGGATCTGGTATTGGCAACGGCAATCGAAGGGTGGGAGTATCGAAAGTATCTGGCCTTCATGAAGCGATTCTAGTGTGAGTTTCTCGAGCAAAGTTTCTACCACAGCTTCATGGAGAAGGCGTCAACGATGTGATATAATCTGCTGAACCCCAGCCCTTCCTGATCTGTCGGCTTGGCCATCGAGTCCCAACTGGCCTAGTGGTGCTTGTCCTTGCTATCTATGTGTCCCCAAAATAAGTTGGAGAAGAGCGCTTCTAATGAGGACATCACCTTCTTAGGGGGGAGCAGACAGCAAGGGTGTAGATGGAGATGGAGGAGAGGACGTGCTTGATGAGGATCATCTTTCCTTTCGGAGAGAGGGTTGCGTTATTCTAACCCTCAATTTTTTTCTTGATTCTGCTCATAAGGGCGTCGAAGATGCCCGAACTCGATTTCCCGTACACCAGCGGGTAACCCAAGTAGTTGAACGGCGGGTATGCGGTTGAAAAGGAAGTCAGGTTGGAGAGAGTAGCTGAGTGGATCCTATCAGCTTTGTGATGGGTGTAGATGACGCTTTTAGAGGTGTTGACTCGTTGACCCGAGCATCTGGTGTATCTCTCAAGTGTACTGGTGACAACCTCCACAGAACCGATATCTCCAGAGGAGAAAATGAGGATGTCATCTGCGTAGGCTAGGTGAGTGATTATGGGGCACCTGGTGGTGGTGTGGAAGTGGTGGAAACTGGGAGTATTCGGCAAAAAGTTGAGGTTTCTGCTAAGCGCCTCGGCTGCGATGATAAAGATGGTGGAGGATAGGGGGTCTCCCTGTTTGACTCTGCGACTAGATTTGAAGAAACCCTCCACTTGCCCGTTGATGACAGTAAAGAACCAAAAGTTGCTAATAGATCGGAAGATGATGTCGGTCCAAGGCTCAGAGAAGCCGAAGGCCCTGAACACCCAGATCAAGAATTGCCAGTCCAGACGGTCATAGGCTTTCTCCATGTCTAGTTTGAGGGCCACGTTCCCGCCCCTGGATGGGAATTTCAAGCAAGTAATCATTTTCTGCGCCAGAAGGATGTTGTCAGTGATGTTTCGCCCAGTGACGAAGCCACTTTGTTCCTCGGAGATGATCTTGGGGAGGAGAGGGGACATGCGACTAGCGATGATCTTTGAGATGATTTTATTGGTGAAGGTGCATAAGCTGATTAGGCAGAAATCTCTGAAGTTCTCTGGGTTGTCTATTTTTGGTATGAGGATGAGGTTGGCGCAGGAAATGGAACTGGGGTACTTCGCCCCCTGGAAAAAGGCAATCATCGCTTCGTGGAAGTCAGATTCGATGATATCCTAACAGGACCGGAAGAAGACGCCGGAGAAGCCATCAGGCCAGCGAGCGCTGTGTTTATTAAGAGCCCAGACAGCGGATATGACTTCTTCCTTGGAAGGGGGGTAAGAAGCAGCTCGTTCTTCCGATCATTGATCAAGCTGGGTATCTTGGCGAGAAGGTCCACATCCTTGACGATGACTTCTTTGGTAAAAAGTTTGGAGTAGAAGTTCGCAGCGGCAGCTTGGATGCCCCGTTGATCCTTGAGGACCAAGCCGTTATCGTCGAAGATTTGGTGAAGATGGAGCTGACGTCTGCGGCCATTGACGCAGGAATGAAAGAAGCTTGAATTCTTGTCTCCCTCGGTGTCCCAAGTGAGTCTGGCTTTCTGTTTTCATAATTCAGTTTTCATCTTAATCTGGGATTTAAGGAGCGCTCTGGTGAGGTTGTGTAAACCCAGTTTTCCAAATGAGGGTAATTTTGAAATTTTGTAATTTTAATCTTTTAATAATGATATTTTAAATTATGATGTAATTTTTGGTAATTTTAAATCATTTTAAAACTATTTTAAATCATGACTTATGATTTTGGTGTTTTGATAATGTAACACTAGAGACAGCTTAACCTAGAGCCTAGCCATGTGATTAGGGTGTTTCATTTATCATTTCCAGTTCGAGGGTATTTTTGTCATTTTGATTTTAATTGAATTTAATATATATTATTTGGAATTTAATGTATTATTAAGAATGGTATATTTTTAATATTATTTAATTGATTGCCATGTTTTGTGATTAGCCTAACTTGGTTTGGACCTAACCTAGATTAGTCACAGCTAGTCTTAGCTAACCATGGTTAGTGATAGTTAGTATTAATTAAATTTATTAGAATTAGTGTGATTTTTAGTGATTTTTAGAGATTTTTAGTATAATTGATTTTGGCCCTATAGTTGACTTTGACTAGTGTTGACTAGGAGACTAACCTAGAGATTAACCTAGGTTATGACCACTTGGTTAGGTTAAGTAACCTTAGCTTGACCTAAGTTAGTGAGGTTTAACTCATTGAAACTTGTTTGGAGAGATTAGGAATTGATTAGGCTAGAATGGCTTATGATTTCATAAGTCATGACTAATGACTTGAGACTTAAAGCCCATAGGCCCACACCATGTAGCTAACCCTAATCCTAATCAGCCCATGGCTGGACATAATACGTCTCCCCCATCCTATTTAATACCCCTCAAAGTTAGGGCTAGCCTCCATTAGGATTTTTGCCAAGTTTTAGAAAGAGGTAAGCCCCCATCTTCAATAAATCATAGTAAATCCATTTTAAATCCTTTTTCCCCCAAACCAATTGCATTGGGTTCTAATTTTACTCCTCTTGCTGTTGGTAACAAGTATTCTCAGCTTGGGAGCACATTGGAGGAGTTTGGCCATCAAGAGGAGCACCTCTCTTTGAAGCTTTTTGAAGGATTTGACACATATAGGTAACTTTCAATTCCCTCCATAGAATCCTGATTTTATTGCATATTTAGGGAGCCCTAGACCTAACCTAACTGCAGGAATAGGAAACCCTAAAATTCGTGTCCATTTTGTGTCCTTTTTGGACACGTATCAGTAAAACATACCAAGTGTTTGATGAAATGCCCAAATGGGCATTTCGTATGATTTTTAGGAAAGTGTTTGAATAGAAAATCAGGGTTTGATGTCGCTTACACGTTTCTGGTGTTTTTGATAGTCTTAGTGTCGTGTCGAGTCCATACGGATACGCGAACACGTGGTCGCGCGCGTGCGTGCACGGGCACTGTGCATGCCCTACACTTCGGAGGACTCAGCGCCCTGGACACTGCTCCCCGACACGTAAGATTTGACATGTGGCTCGGGGCCAACACTGACACGGGGCTCCCCAAGTTTCAGAGCCCCACGTGTCGTGTCAGACACACACGAGCGCGTGCACTGATTTGTGCACTGCACAGTCGGCTGTCAAATCGACCACTGACACGCGTGTCTTGTGTCTCGTACACGCGACGTAGACACGTGGCAGGGTGTCCTAGCCCTAACCCTAGTCTTGGTCGACATGTGGACACAATCACGTGGGTTGTGTCGTATCGTGTCGTGTACACGGACACCGTGAACACGTGTACGACGATTGGTCTGTGTTGCACTGTTTTTACACTGTTTTCGTATTTAGTTCGATTGGACACATTTGTGTCCACTTGGGTGGACACAAACTCGTATGGGACACGTACACAATATGTTTAAGCATTACCAACCACTGTTTTGGGTTTTAATTTAATTTTTAATGTTGATTCCCATTTCCCTATTTTACTGATATCCCATGTATCAGTCTATTATTCCTGTTTTTTTTTTCAGATTTTGAATTGAGTTTTGGCATCAATTTTTACCTATTATGAACTGTTACTTGCATGATTTTAAACCTCTATTATGTACTCCTACATGATTTCTAATGGTGAGTCAAATTTGGGATTGTTTGGGTTTGTTTTGAGACCAAAACTGAGAATGCAAAGAAGGATCTGAACTGAGATTGGTATCTCTTTAAACTGAGATTTGGGATATATTATCTGAGTTTGTTTTGGTTTCTATGAACTGAATTAAGGGGAGTTTGGGACTGAAATCTGGAAATAGAATGTGGGGACTATTTAAATGGTTTTTATGTGTGTTCATGAGTTTGTTTAAACTGTTTTGTTTCAACATGTAAATCTGGGTTTTCCTATGTAAATCTGAGTCTGTTTTCTCACTATTTGACCTCACTGTTTTCACACATATATTATCCACACACCCTCTACACACACATACTTATGTAAATTGCTTCACTTCACTCACACTCTCATTCTCTCTCATACATATTCACTGTTTCATGCTTCACTTCACTCACACACACATAAACACACACATGCCTCACTGTCCTCTACACATACAAGCCCACATTCACATATTCACTATTTTTCACACACACATACACTTGGACACATGTTCATGTGTTCCTCTCTCTCTACCTATGCATATATATATGTTTTAACATATAATGTTGTATGGTATACACATTAGCCTATAGGTTTATATATTCTAGTTATATTGTACAACCCATCAATGTGTATATATATATATATATATATATATATATATATATATATATATATATATATATATATACATTGTCATATTATGTATGTATCTAATATGTGAATAGGAGCCTATATATATATCAATATAGATATCCTATATTAGATTGTGTGGTATGTATATATATGTATTGTTTTAGATATAGATATTGAATATGGTATTGCCTATTGGCCCATGGCCTAGTCTCTTAGCCTATAGCCTATGATTGTGTTTGCTTAGCTAGTGAGCTTAGATTAGACTTGTTTAGTCTAGTTAGACTTAGAATAGCCTTGTTAGCCTAGTATAGACTAGTTTGACTTAGGTTGACTTGGTTGACCTAGTTTGACTTGTAGGGTTGACCAGAGTTGACCAAGAGTTGACTTTGGTCTAGATTGACCTAAATTCATGTAGAACGCATTGTAGTGCATCTTATTACCATTCTGGACTCGTTGTGACTTGTGCTGTTCTAATAGGAGCCAGACACCACTCCTCGGACAGTACATTTATCTTGGACACTCAGATAGCAGGCAAGTACATTCTCTGATCTTTTCATACTTATCTGGACTATATTCTTGCTCTAGATTACTTTACATGATGCTGACACGTATTTTCACGGATTAGTACTATATGGATCCCTTCCTGAGATGTTATCCCTCTACGGGTGCATCGGGTATTTTATGTTCATGTACTTTATCATGTGTATCAGGTACTCCTTGTACTCGTACTAGTTCATGTTTTTACATGTTCTCATGTGCTTTATCACGTGCCTTATGTACTACTCATTACATGAGTTCACGTATCCTTAGCTGTATTCATGTGCTTATAACGTAACTTGAATGGATCCTTGTGTATTAATTGGGGCGGGGTGAGTAGAATTGGTTATGTGATCATTATCCCCAGTAGCTGTATAAATGTGCCTCTTATTTATATTCATGTGCCCCTAAGCCGTTTACATAACCATATTGTACTCTAAATCACGTAGCCACTTATAGTCTTTACTATCATGTATTTACTTTCAATTACAAAATATCTCTTGTTTTACTTGTACTTCTTTTCAGCACTTCCTGTATTTTACTCTATTGCATGATTTATACTCCTAACCTGCTATGAACTGTTTGAGAGATATGTGCTCGTTCCCGTTCTGACTGGACCTGTTGAAAATTTTACAGTGAATGATGAGGCTCTGGTGTCTACCCCTCTTGGTGCAGCATTAGATATCACTAGTGGCTTGGACCTGCTAGCAGTTGATGATACTTCCCTAGATTAGGATGTCTTTATCTTTCTGGATTCTGTATTTAGATTCTGAGATGTTTTGGGATATGTATTTATTTAGACACTTAGAATTCTGGATTTGTATCTCTGTGTTTCATTTCTGGATATTTATCTATCTATCTTCATCCTGTTCTACCTTAGTTGTGATTGAGATATATTCTGTTATGTCACCCCCATTTGGGGAGTATAACTGTTTATTACCCTTATCTGTTAGATGTTGTGACCTAGGACAACGTTCTACCGCCAACACTGCGGCGTAGGCTGGACGTACCCACGTCTCGTGCCCTTGCTCTAGGGTGCGGGTCGTGACAGGTTGAGCACGTTTTGGGTCCCCGATGATCGGTGCATGGCGTACTGAGACTCAGCATGGGTGACATCATCTTCCGCCTCTCTAATATCCTAGAAAATGTTGCCGAAAGCGATCTTGCTCCAAGACGCTAAGGCTCTCCTGGTAGCCTTGAGTTTGTTCGCCACTTGAATAAGGGGGTCAGGATCGTTAGTGGATCTCCAGGCCGATGCCACTATGCTTCGGAATTGAGGGTGATGTTGCCAGAAGTCCAAGAACCTGAAGGGTTTCTTGATGTGGTTGGAGTTGCTGTTAATCTCAATCAGGAGGGGGGAGTGGTCCGACTCGGTGGTGTTCAAGTGGGATAGGATGGAGATAACTCCCATGTCAGACCAACGGTTGTTGACCAAGGTACGGTCCAGGCGGGAGTATTGTCGACGATCGCCTTCCTACATGTTGCACCAGGTGAAGGCGTTACCAGAGAAAGGGAAGGGTGTCATGTGGGCATTGAAGATGAAGTTGTTGAAGTCGTTCATGGCCGACTGGGGGGGGGGGCGGGCGACCCCCAGACTTCTCTTCTCTGCTCGAGATCGTGTTGAAATCTCCAATGCAGATCCACGGAAGATTGTTGAGTTGGAGGTAGGTGTCTATCAAAGTGTCCCAGAGAAGCTTGCGCTCTGGGATGTCGCAACTACTGTGGATGGCTGAAAGAAGGCAGCGGGCCACGAGAGTGGGGTGCTCCACCCAGCAGGATAACGCCTGACTAGAATCATGGATGATTCTAAACTGGATCCTGGAGCCGAAAAGGATCCAAATGTCGTTACACCCGGCGACGTCGGACGGGAAGCCGAGCTGGAGATGGATGGATTTGAGTATTTTTTGAAGGATTTTGGGTTCGATGATGATTAGGATGTCAATCCGATGGATTTTTATGAGGCTTTTGATTCTCCTCTGAGTGGGTTTATTGGCCAGCCCTCTCACATTCCACGTGAGGATGTTTAACATTAGGCTGGTGATGAGGGTAGGGGTTGTTGAGTTTTGCGGCCGACCGCATGGTCATGACCGAGGACTCTATGTTGAGTTTTTTTCTTCTTACGGTGGGATTTTTTTTAGGATCCCCGAGTCTGAACTGTGGGATCCTCCGCCGTAATTGTCAACCTTTGTGTGTTGGTTCCTGTGTGTTGCGACGGGGTGGATGCCGCCTCTTCCTCTGCGTCAGCAAGCGCACAGAGAGGGTTGTGGGGATCCAGGTATCCTGCTTCTTTGGCTAGCGCGATCCTAAGTATTGCTGTTGGGCCAAAGCTAGCCAGATCGCCTAAGGTGGGGCTGCTGGGGTTGATGAGTGAGATTGCCACGCTCGGAGGGGTGATCGTGTTCTGTTGCTACTTTCGGTCGCTGTTGAAGGGAAGTATGGTTCTTTGGGAGTCTGTGGTGGTCTTCTCGCACTCGGCTAGAGGGGACATAAGCGCCAGGTTTTCTTCAATAGAGGTTGAAAGTGTGCCGAACCTTTTATTGAGGGGGATGGGTGGGGGTTGGTAGGTAATAATATCTGTGCACGGTGGTGGGGAATCGCCGGGACAGGGATGGGTGCCGCTGTCTTCGAAACGGGTATGTGAGTTAGAAAGGGGAGGATTGGCGCTTTGTAGGTAGTGATGCCCACCTTTGAGACTTACGACTTTCTGGGTGTTTTTTCTTGAGCTCCGGGTGAGCTCTGAAGCAATGCTGTGTGGTGTGACCTCTCATCTGACAGTGCTTGCAAAAGATAATATTGTTGTCATACACCAGCATCTGGGATATCGTTTGTCCCCCAAGTTCTAGCAGAATTTGGGCTAGGGGGGTCTGTGGATAGATCGAGTTCCACGCAAATCTTCGCGTAGTTCCCGTTGGATAGATTGCGGGTTTCTTCAGCGATTGCTACGAGGGACCCGAAGGAGCTGGCGATCCTCTTGAGCACAACCGGGGCGAAGCAAACAAGGGGAAGGTTGGGGAGGGTGATCTACGCTGAGATAATTGGAGAGTCGACTTTGGGGCTGAAATCGGGGGACCATTTGATAATTTTGACTCCGTGGCCGTCAATACTGGAGGTGCCTTTCACCCTGACTTTAATGTAATCAGCATTGGAAGAGAGGTGAAGGAACATGTACTTTGGGTCAGAGGGTGCGACCCTGTAAGCTGAGGAGAGGCCCCAGCCAGCGATGGCTTCGCGGGCTTTCTCGATCTTCGGGCAGCCCGAGGAGAATTTAAACATGAAAGTTTTTGCAAAGGTGGAAGAGAGGGAGGCAATCTCTGCAGTGGAGAAAGGAACACGTAAAGGGTGGCTGTCGCTTGATGTTGGGAACTCGATGTCAGGGAGTACGATGTTCTCAGCCGGGAGAGGCTGTAGGGTCCCACGGTCTGGACGTAGGATTGCTGCGTAGGTGGGACCTTTTGATGGGGTTGCTGCGGGAGCGGAAAGGGTTGGTGGGAGCTGTCCCTGAGGCGGAGGAAAGTGGGGGGAGGGCAGGGGGAAGTAAGGTCGACGAATCGCTCTTCATGGACGACAAAACCGAGCGCGAGGGGGATGTAAGGGGCGTGGGTGGGGTCGAGCTAGCCCCTACTCCGAAGTTAGCAGCCTCGCTAAGAGCGGAGGAGGAGTATCCTGACATCGGACCCGGGACGCATGCACTAGCCGAAGGGGGCACATAGTCGGATGTAGAGGGCGCATAACCTCCTGAGGGGGCGCATGAATCGAAGGGGGCGCATACTTCAGGGGCCTTCGAAGAAGGGTGGGCACATAACAGGGTCTTGGGCGCACACTCCAGGGGCCTTCGAAGAAGTGTAGGCGCAAAGCGGCCATCGACAGGAGTATGCGACCGGGATGGGCCCATAGACTCCTGAAAATCTAAGCCAGGGGGGTGCATATCCTCTCCGAGAACTGAAGAGGTATGCGCCCAAGCTCCCGCCACCATTGGGGTGTACGGGAGATTCGAATTTTGAACGGAGCTTTGAGCAGAAACGGGGAGGGTGGACGTCCCGAGACCCCAGGGGTGTAGGGACTAAAAATCAAGTTGTGCCATGAACCTACTCACCAGTGATCAAGTTGCGCCACTGATATGAAGCTCAAAGAATAAACTGTATCGCTGAACAAGTTGCCCCATATATCAGACTGTGTCCAGTCTTATTGCGCCAAAGTCTATGTGGCGTCTGACATTTAATAGCCATCATTACCTGACAGCAATGACAACTGACACCACAGTGAACGAGAAAAATCTCTTCAAATCCCACAAATTGTGCCGCTCGAGGAGAGTTGGTTGACAGCTGTCCTGCACGCTCTATAAGTTGTGCCCAGGCGCAATCCAGACAAAATCTTTAGTTGTGCCTAGGCGCAATCTGAATGGCTTCTGCTCAAAAACTGCCACGTGTCTAGGCACAGCTCAAACGAGCGCAGTTTTACTCACTGACTGAAGTTTGCACAATCTGATAAAGTTGAGGCAATTTTCATCTCTAAAGTAGGATAACGTGGCGCACATGCCACTAATCTCTCAAGACGTGTCTACTATCCTGTACACGACCACGCGTATCTCAATCACATGATGCCACGTGTCTAAATACAGTTAGTACACGACTTATAACTGAATAAAAGTTGGCGCAACAGGAGGTTGGCGCAACCCAATGTGGCGCAATCCAGCCTCGCGCACATCAGAATGATTGCTAAAACAGTTATTTTCTGAACTCTATAAATAGAGTTTCTGATCATTGTTGAAGGGACACATACATACGCACAGAGATCAAGAACTCTTGTAAAATTGTTGCTGCATTCTCCAGAGACTACAGTCTTCAAGTTCATATAGTCCAAGGAATAAAGTGATCGTCTTCTTATCAGATTCATATAGTTGTACTTCCCCAGAATTTATTGTATTTTGTACTATTCTTTCACAAGTCTGGAATAAACTTTTTGTTTTTGTAAACAAAATGGCGACTCTGTTGGGGACGACTTTCTCCTCCGACGAGGAGGTCATAACTCAATGTGATACTGCATCGATCGGCAAGACGCAGAAGACTCTGGTTGTTCAAGTCAACCAGACAGCCTACGAGAATATGATCAACACCAAGAGCAACATGCGCATTGTGGCTATCGCCAAGAACAGGACTGTGTGGACTCCTAAATATCCTGCAGTTGCTGTTGCCCAAGCGCAACTTGAGTGCTCAGTGGCCAAGGTGCAATCCGCCTCAGTGGCTCCGGCACAGTCTACTTCTGCTGCCAGGACACAATACACTCTTCCTGCTGCCCGTGCATAGTCTACTACTCTCTTTACTGCCAAGGCACATTCTGTTCAGGCCGTTGCTGAGGCGCAGTCTACCTATGTTGCTGCCAAGGCGCCACCAGTAGCCTATATTACTAGGGTGCAACCAGTAGCTCGTGGTGCTATGGCGCAACCCAAGCAATCAGTAACTCAGGCGCTGTCTACTGCTTTGGCGCAACCCAAGGGAACTAGTCTTTTGGCTATTCCCTCTTCCAATTCTCCAGTTCTGAACTGGGAGAAGCAGTGTTCTAGTGCTTCCACTAGAGAGAACAAAGGGAAGAGTCCTTTGACACTTCCTCAATTGGCACAATCTGTGCCTAAAATGGTCTCACAACAGAACAAAGGGGAACGCTTCTTAGCTAACCCTCTATAAAATAAAGGAAAGCACCCTTTGGTCTTTTCTCAAACTTTCCTGGTCTATGTCTCAGAGGAAGACACATCAGATTCTATTCCTTTAAACAGAGGTCTTCAGATCTCGAATATCGGAAAGAATACTGATCAAAGAGGCATCTTACCTACCCCTATGGGGTCTGGTCAAGACCTTCCCAACCTGCAAATTTCAAGATCTAAGCAAGGAAATTTGAGGGTATCACAAACATAGACACCTGGATCAGAACTTTCTGATTTACGCGCTTATCTCAATAGGCGTCAACCAGTATCAACTTTGGTGAAACGTAAGAACCCTATGCCAAAGGCCAACCTATACCAGAAGCCAAAGTTTGAAAAGAAGGAACCAACCACTTATGCTAATGAGTTGAGTACATCTTTGTACACTCAGGGAACTAAACATCTGAAGAATAGGAGACATGTTCCTAACATCATTAAGGAATATGTTCCTCCGACTTCTTCTCGTCCTGTAGTTGTAATTGATCTTCGGCAACGTCTTACACAAAGACGGGAGATTACAGGGATGTCTCCCTCACCTCCAAATCATGCTTCAGATCGCCACTGCCTTCATGAAGTCGTCATCAACTGTTGTTGCCAATCGGCTCGATGATCTGTCTTCGATCGTCTGAACTATGCTTCAACTCCCGAACATATAATAGAAGATGAAGAGCTATTATATGCTTCTGTTAACATGACTTCTCAAGGCACTGGGGTGGAAAACGTCCAAGATGTAATGCATCCCGCAATCCCAATCAGCAATACTTGGATCAGATTCATGCATCCAGTGAAGGTGTCTTTCAATACACTAGATCGAGAAATCGACATTTGAACCATGGTGTCTTTAATCAAGAACATCTCCCCATCGTCCATGTAGGAGAGAACTCTTTCTCAGAGTTTGATGCAGATAGTGAAAATTCTGAACAAACTATCTTATCAATAGCAGCAAGAGAAGTGACAGCATATACCATTATGGAAGATCAAGATGCCTCTACTTCAACAGTCAAGAGCAACGAATTGTTGCATTAGAAGACAAATTGAAGACTATGGCTGAAATGGTTGCAAGCATGCATACAATAATCGTGGCCCAACATGCAGTGCCACCGGTTGTAAATCCTGCTACAAATCTGGAGCTCATAGCATCTTATGTACCTGTTAGTCTGGGGGTACCACCTCCTCAGGTTGCTTCTGTACCAATTCAAGCTGATCCCAGTCAGTCTGGTACAGGGGGTGGTAATTACCATACTGTTCCTCCTCCTAACACTTCTAATCAGCCCATCAATTTCCAAACATCAGGGGATGCTAATGAGGCTGTGAAACTCTTACTCACTCAGTTTGAGGCCTTCAAGCAGAAAGATGGCCTACAAAGACTATGCATAAAGCAACCGTATCCTACAGAGTGGAAGGAAGTTCCATTCCCTCCTAAATACAAGCTTCCAACCATTATATTTTTTGATGGCAGCACCTCTCCAAGTCAGTACATCAATCACTTTGAGGTGATGATTGATCAATTACAACCAAATGATGCTCTCCTTACTAGAGTGTTCATCGGTTGTTTAGCCGGCGCAGCATACGACTGGTATCGTAGCTTACCTGATGGTTGCATCACTTCTTTTGCTGGTTTCAAGCAAATGTTCTTGGAACGGTTTTGTAAGGGAGTCAATGACATGACAATGTCTGCCTTCATTAAGATTAAACAGAGGCACAATGAATCTACGGAGAGTTTTATTGAAAGATTCCGCCGAGAGGCACTCAAAATGCCTTCAGGAACTCCATCTGCTGTAACAATAGACACTTGCAAATCAAACTGGTTGCCTATTATCAGTATGTGGATGGGATCTACACAATTCTAGGATTGGCCTTCTTTCATTGTGAATGCCAAAGCGGCAGAGGTTAGTGCCGAAAAGTTCAAAGAGTTAGGAGTTCAGATGACTCATCCTAACCAAGACGAACATTCTACACCCGGAGGTAATAATCACCAGAATAATCGCAAGGGTAAAGAAACACTGGCCATCAATCTCAAGGACAAGGAGTCTTTGGCTGTCAACGTCAGTCAGACATCACCCACTCCATCAGCACCACCATAGAAGACAACTCGTCCAAAGGAAGAGTATTCTTTCGATAAAGATGATACTTTGATCATCTTTGATTGCTTGATCAAAAGCAATAAGCTTCAACTTCCAGAGGCAAAATGGCCAAAAGAAGTGGGTAAAACCGATCACCCTAAATACTGTGTTTATCACAGATTTATAGGGCATCCAACCAGAGCATGTTACGTGCTTAAGGGTAAAATCCAAGAGTTGGTCAACTCTGGAGCAATTACTCTTCAGCAGGACGAGAAGACGGTGACTGCTAATGTCGTTTCTGTGCAATTTGGTGACTTTCCACCACAACTTGTACAAGATTGTGTTGTCCCCATTCCAAGGACTACTCTTAAGATTATGAATCTTCCACCTCTCCAAAATGAAGGTCTTGTTCCGCTGTCGACTGACAGAGGAGAGATTATGTGGATTCATCCAAATCTAGTAACAGAGTTTGAAACGCCTTCAAGTTCTAAGCAAAAGAAGTACTCCAAATCTAAAGCCAAGAACTGCAACATGGTATCCTTTGAACCAGTAATAGAAGAAGAAATTCTAATGGGTACTAGATCTGGGAAACCCTATCTTCGGGAATATCCCAAAAATCAGGAGAATCCTGCTCCATCTCCTGATGATGCTCCTACATCATCTTCTCTTGGAAAGAATATACCATCTACATCCCAGCCGGTAGTTGAACCATCTCCTCCTAAACCAACAACAGCAGACAAGGAAAAAACAACATGTTCGCTTTGACAAAGCACTAAAGAAGTCCTCATCACTTGGACTCGAAAAGCCATATAACTTTAATATATTGGCTCAATTGGCCAATACTCCAGCAAGATTATCAATCTTTAAACTTTTACGTCTCTCAAAAGAAACTCGAGAGACGTTAAGTGAAGCCTTGATGCAGGCTGACGCTTGTCTTACTCTTCTCAAGAAGCCTGAATACGAGCCAGTCAGCTGTGTGCATTGTCATAGTATATTTGAATTAATGCCCAATATTACTTTTACACAAGATGACATGTTGTTAGAAGACAATCGTCATGATCGTCCTCTCTACTTCACGGGGTATGTAGATACCATGAAAGTCGATCGCATTCTGATTGACCCCGGGTCTGCACTTAGCATCATGCCAAAGTCTTTACTGGATGCTTTGAAGATCCTAGTGCATAACCTCTCTACAACTATCACTACCATCTTGTGGTTCAATCAAGGAAGAAGTGAACCTTTGGAGAAGATACGCCTAAAACTTCAAATTGGCAATCTTCGTACGAAGGTAACTTTCTATGTTATTCACAATCATGGCTCATATAATGCTTTGTTAGGAAGGCCATTCCTCCATGAACACAATATTGTACCTTCTACCCTCCACCAATGTTTCAAATATATGGATGGTAATGGAGAAGTCCAAAAAGAGGTTGTAGATCTGAATCCTTTCAAAGGAGTTGAAGTTACTGCAATGATTCTCGCATGTTCAAGGAGGAGTTCATGAAGGTGGTACTAGCAATGGACACAGATGAAGAACAGAAAAATGTGTCGAATGATACATTGGTGATCCCGGTCAAAGGACGTACCTCTTGTCCTCAGTCTTCCAAACCACTGACTATCTATCTTCCTTCCCATGAGAAGTAGCCCAAGGGTGATAGTCGGGAACAAAGGAAGCTCACCTCTTCTGAGCCGCTTGTAATCGATCTTCGTCGCAAGAAGTCCCCTCCGTCTTCTCGTTCTTCTTCTCCCCCTCTTGTCATCAATCTGACTAAGCCTGCTAAGGCTAAAGTTCCTGTTGTAAATGATGGTATACAAATCAATAAAGCATCTCTTTTGTAGTATACTGATGTCTCTTACTATACTCAGTGTTATTTGGATATGCTAGATAGCTTTAAACCACTTACAATAGAAGTTGTATCATCTCTTCGAAATATGGTATAACTGGATTCAATACAAGAGTCGTACTTCTTAGTACCATCTCGAAAGAAAGATGAAAAGCCTATATTCTTCAACAAAAGAGAGGAACCAAAAATCATGCTCTATAATGATAATAGAGATAATACATGAAGGCTACAATTACGCCACTATAGTCCCCAATCCAAAGCAATCATCCGCAAAATGGGATATGATTTCAAAACTGGCCTCAACAACGGTAAAGGAAGGCGAACTCCTCTTCGTATTACTGTTCCAAAAGGAAAATCACAACAATACCACAGTAAAATGAAACGGGGACTAGGTTATGCTTCACCACTTCTAACTCCAGAACCTTCTGAATCAGATGAAGAAGAACGATCTAACTCTTCTGATTCTATTTTATGGGATTCTGACACCAGCATTGGTCATATTCATAGGGTGATAGTATCTTCTAACATGGTGTCTGCCGAATTTTTGGAAGATGACGAAGATGACATTGAAGAAGCTCCTGAAGTGGACCCTTGGGCACAAAGGATGGACAATCAGTGGGAACTTTGTTTTGAACAACGAGAACCACCTACTGAGGATTAACTAGTCCAAATCGATATTGGAGAGAAGGGCGTATCACGACCAATCTTCATTAGCAAAAAATCTCTCAGAGGATGATAACCAAGAATTAATTCACCTTATTCGTGAATATATTGATGTCTTCGCTTGGAGTTATAAAGATATGTCAGGATTAGATCCTCAAATTGTAACTCACAAGCTTAATATCTTGCCGAATGCCAAGCCAGTCAAATAACAACAACGGCGATTCAAGCCTGAAATGATGGATGCAATTGATGATGAAGTCAAAAAGCTTATAGCTTGCGGTTTTATCAGAGAAGAACAACATCCTGACTGGGTAGCCAACATTGTTCCAGTCTTGAAGAAAATCGAAAAGGTTCGAGTTTGCATAGATTTTTGGGATCTCAATGATGCTTGCCCTAAAGATGAATTCCCTCTTCCAATTACTGATGTCATGATCAACAACACATGTGGATTTGAATGAATTTCTTTCATGGATGGGTTTTCTGGATATAATCAAATCCGGATGAATCCTGAAGATGAGAAACATACTTCGTTTCGTACTCCTCGTGGAGTGTACTGTTATACAGTTATGCCGTTGGGTCTAAAGAAGGCATGTGCAACTTACCAGCGGGCTATGAGTACTATCTTTCGCGATCATCTGCGAAAGACTGTCGAATGCTATATTGACGATATTGCTATCAAAAGTCGTCTCAAAGAAGATCACATTCAAGATTTAAGAACTATCTTCAATCTAATGCGCCAGCATCTTTTCTTTGAAACTGAAGTGACTGTTCATTCATTCACTTTCTTTGACTTATCATTCATTTGGCATTTATTGTCTCTTGTTTTATATAATATGAATTCACATCCTTTACACCTCTGAATTCCGATTATTTATATCAGTAACTTATCACGTCCTTATTACCTCTGATAAAATTGTCTATTGAAATAACAGTATTGCTAAACTTTATATTCTGCCACGTCCACATTACCTCTGAGCAGATATAATGAATATTGTTATTTTCTAAATCATGAAATATATCATGTTCAGTACCTCTGAATATATTTTCTATTCTATTGCTTATATCTATAACAAGATATGCAACAAGTAATGGAACCACATAAAAAGTCTTTATTATTTTCTTTCAGTAAAAGAAGAAAAAAGAGTACATTGTAGAAAGAAGCAACAAAATTTGCCTATTTTTTACTCCGAAGGATAGATGGTGAGTTCTGCAATTTGTTTCTTTAGAACCTGAATTCTTTTATCACGAGAATCTAGCACTCTCTGCCTAGCTTCAACTCGTCCTGATTCAGGATCGAAAGGTTGTAGAGTAGGAGTTTGACGTTTTAGCTCTTCATTCTGACGACGTTCAAATTCTGGTCCTTCAAAATCTCCACCCGATCAATAGCGGATTGGTATAATTGATTCTCTTGTTCTATGTTCTGCTTAGCAGTTTGAGTTCTGCCTGAAGTTGAGCAATTTTGGCTTCTAGATCAACAGCCTTTTTCTCTTCATCTGTAACCTTGGTCTTGTGACTCTCAGCAATAACAGCCACATCAGAGATTTGAATGTCTAGTTCAGAGGATTGTCTAGTTAAAGCCAGCAGGAATGTTTCAAAATCAGCTTTACTAATTTTTGCTTTTTGAACCATGGTTTTATATTCCATGTTTACTAGTGGCTCGATATCTTCTCTTTTCAGCTCCTTGTAAGCCTTGATTGAGCTCTCTAGCTCATCCAAAATATGTTCCAAAAATGAAGCTTGAGCTTCGTCTCCTTGACTACGGATGCCTTCGATCAAGAATGTAGTGGGAGTTCTAACGGTACTGAAAGAGACATCCTCTCTCTCCATAACTCTATGAACTAGAGGCTCCAGAGACGTAAAGAAGACTCTCGTGAAAGAGGTTACCACAAATTTGTTAGCTGCCAGGGCTCCTGGAGTGGCTACTATGTTTGTAGAAGTCTTCACAGCTTTAGCAGGTGGAGGTATTTCTTCTGGAGGACTAATATGAGTAGAGCTTCCTTCCCCGACTACAGTCCCAATGGGCGCTGCTGCAAATCACATATGTTATAACATATAATACTGAAGATGCTATGACAAATCGTTCATAGTGGGGAAACTTACCTGAGCTGAGTACATTATGAGGAGTCTCAATAGCTTTAATTGTCTCGGACTGAAGCTTGGACAGAGTCTCTGCAGACATGGTGGCCTGACTACTCCCTGCTCCCGATTCAGTCGGAGGTGGCAGAGTTACTGGAGTTTTATTTACTAATTCAGTTGCCACCTTAGACACTTCAGGAAGCTCAGTGGTCGTGGGTTCATTAACTTCAGGAAGATTGATAGGTTCCTTATCATGAACTACATCCTCCTCGTCTTCAGCAAGCGAAGGATCTTCATCAACTGGGATTTCTTGTGATGGTGATGCATTCGCTAAAGTTTTTTTTTCTTTAGTAATGTTGTCCCAATCTTCATCATAAGTTTTATCTTCAAAATCGCAACCGTTCAATGCATCAATCACTGCCTCTCCTGAATGATTAGATATCTGAGCTTGCGAAGTATCTTGTGGAGGTAAATCCTGCTTTGGAAAGGAAGCTTTTGGACTCACGGGAGTTGGAGAGGGAATTGTTATCCCTGCTGCAGCAAGTACATTGGCAGGAACATTTACTGTCATGATGGTGGTAGGAGGACGAACATCTGTTAAAGTAACCAATACAAGGAAAAGCAATTTAGATATATATCTCTGATAAAAGTTAACATATGAGGATATGTTGCAACTTTGATATTACCTTCTTGAGATGGTTCTTCTTCAGCAATTTCTAATTTTCTTCTAACTTCTTTGAGTATTGGTGCGTCTGGCCCTGCAATAGCTCCAGTACGATCACCCTCTGGATCGATCAAGGAAGTAGAAGTTCCTCCTTCTGTAATCTTTCCCTGTTTCAGAATAAAGGAAGGGGTAATGTCCTTCTCTCCAGAGGAAGAACTGAGAAGAAACTGTTTTGATTGAGAACGAGTTGTTCTCGTAGTTACTGGTTCATTGATAACCAGTGATGTTCTTTTCTTCTTCTCCAGAGCCCTTGGATAATTATGTGGATTATCTCGTTGAGGAGAGGTCGTTGTCTCCTTAGTCTTTCTTTTCTTCAAACCTTTAACAGGGGATTTTTCTTTCCACATCTTTATGGATATATCTAGAGGATCTTGAACTGGGCCGGCAAAGTTCATTAAAATTGATGCCTCTAGAGGTTCATTAATAGGGTCTTTGTCTTCTACATCCCGAAGAGACTGAAGAGTACGTTTTCCTTGTTTAAATCTCTTTTCGGTCGCGAATCTGTATGCAGGATGGAAGCTTTCAGCGAATGTATTCGCTGAAGAGTAGAAGTTTGCGTACGAATATAACATGCGCGGGCCTTGTGGAAGTTTGTAAGGCATAGAAAAGATAGCTTTTGTGCCCCGGGCGTTGTAGTAACTCCAAGCTCTAGCCCCATCAATGGGATAACCCTTGGCTTGTAGGCAAGTAGTTGTATTATCTACATAAAGCTGATCATATCCAAACTGCCGTACAAACCGACTTGGCAAATACGGTTCCAAATAGCATTCTTCTTCAAATCTATAGACTAAATGAGAAGGCCGGATCACCTTAAGCCATGAAAAGATGTTTGGGCTTAAACGAAGTGTTTCTTCAGGTAAGTCCATCATTTGTGGAGGCATGGTTACATACCCTGAAGGAGGTCCAACACACTGGAAATACCATCCTGATCCACGATTCAAGGCGAGTCGGCACTCTGAAAGAGCAGTATATTTTTAGTGAGCATTAGCAAAACGCCCGATGAAGTCTCCATCAGCAGTTCCCATATCTGGGTTCATCAAACAAGGATGGTGTAGCAATAACCATCCAAACAAATAAATATATGGCATTTCAGTATGGGGAAAATCCGACCGAGCATCCTTATCTTTCAGCATAATGTCCACAAAAGAACGCAATCCTGCGTTTAGGCGGCAGGTCATGGCTGATAGGAGATCCATCTTCTATCCAAATACAAGACGTGTTACAGCGAATAGGACACCCCGATGGAACCTGTCAACTGCACTGGCTCCTGGAACTACTAAGCGCCGGAGCCATAAAGATAGAAAGCCTGCCAGCTGGGCTTCTGGAGACATAGGTCTGTAACCCTATCTAAGATAACTCTGGAAAACATCGCCAGTCTTAAATAGACCCGAGTCCTCAGTCAATGTGACATCCCCATGATCATGTTTCTCCATCAGATATTGCATATCACTCTTATCAATAGGTTCAAAGAAACGAGGGTACAGGCTTGACTATCCAGTGTCTTGTCCTCCCACGCATGACCTAAGAACAGATATGGCATCCATTTAGTGATGTAGCAAGTACCCGCAGTGGCACTTTCGTAGTAGAGTGAGCAGATTTTGTAGTGACACAATAGCTCCTGGAAAACTGTGATCATCTCGGGATTCTCCTTTGCCAGAGCATCTAAGTGGGTACATATTCTTCATATGGGTTATCACCTATTGGTAAACGAGATATATATTCCATCTCGTTAAGAGCAAACCCCATCTCTCCATGAGGCGTCATGAAAGTCTCAGTGCTTTCATTATATCTCTCTATTAGAGCCAAGAACATATGAGGGTTTGGGTGGATGCCATATACTGTAGTGCAGATGGCATTATAGAGACCCAGATCAATGAGCCTGTCTTTAAATTCCGCTAAAATCCATATGGATAAGCTACTCCAGCGATTCATCCCAGGGTTTACCAGGCCTGTCATATGCATAGCACAGTATGGATATCTGCCTTTAGCTTTTGCAAATGTATTGGCAAAAATAGGTACTCTGACCGGAAGAAGCAGGAAAGAATCCTTAGAAGGAATGCAGCTCGGCCTTAACCCTCTTAAATGTGTACTATATCTTTCAGAAGTACTGTAGAAAAGGTCCCTGTTATTCTGACCCAATTTATAACAGATTTTTCCAATTTTTGCTTGCTGAAGAGGAGTCAGATCCCATGACATCCTTCTAGGATAGCTGGCAAAAGCAAATTGGGATAATGCCATCGACCGTGATATTTATGTTAGGTGTATGGCTTTGTCCTCCTTTAAGAAATATCTCATCTCTTTTCTTGCCTTAGGCTAGGAGGTCTTCTTGATGGCATCCCCGAATAAAAAGGCAGGTTTCTTGTAGACTGTACTATCCAAGCTCTGAAGGGGTTCACCATTCATTAAGTTCAAAAGGGTCTGATTATCTTGATCTATGAGCAGAGTTCTTCGTGCTTCAGGACCATCGTATTGAGGGAAAGTGATATGAGACAAATTCTCTCTATCCTCTGGGACATTAAATGTTGAAGCAAATCTTTATGCATTTGGGTCTTTCCTGAGATTAACTGCAAAGAGATACATGAACAAAAAAATTAGAAGCAAAACAAAGATGTACGACTTATTGAGTTACATAGACTTTCTGAGTTGCACTACGTGATGTGTTGTGTGAAACTTAAGTTGCACAATATTCTGAGTTGCGCCTCAAACTAAGTCATGCAGTATTTTGTAACTGTGCACAATAGTATGCGTAATACGGTTCGTAAAAACGAACAATGTTCAAAAAAGGGGCAACCACACCCTAAGAAGGGGTGGCACAAAGTTTGTGATACACCACACTCTAAAAAGAGGGGCACAAATCAATCAGTGATGGAATCATCATCCACAGAATGAATCGGCTTGTCCTTAATCACCTTCCATTGCTGGGTTGGCCGTCTCTTGTCGAGAAGAAGGCGGCGTATATTGTGGTGCACGGGTGGACGGAGCATGAGTTGAAGGGGTAGCGATGGCCTTCCCTTTATCAACAGTAGTCCTTTTGGGGGCCATGTCGTCGAGGAGAAGGTCAGAAAAGAGGTTTGTAAGAGTTCAAGAAATTTTTTCAGAAGATTAAAAGTGAAAGTAAAGAATCACAGTGGATTAAACAGGGATTATTTATAGCCAAAAGCCGGAATCCTGACAGTCACCCCTAATTGTGCACGAAAAAATCGTAACTGGTAGTAACAGACTGTGATTGACTGACGCAACTTGACTCCGTCAAAACTTTTATAAATTCAAAGTATTTTAAAACTTTGAAATGTTTTTTTAAAGTTTTGAAAACTTTGAAGGGGGTCTTGTAGGTCCTAAAAATCAAGTTGTGCCATGAACCTACTAACCAGTGATCAAGTTGCGTCCTAAAAATTAGGTTGCGCCACTGATATGAAGCTCAGAGAATAAACTGCGCCGCTGAACAAGTTGCGCCATATATCAGACTGTGCCCAGTCTTATTGCGCCAAAGTCTACTTGGCGTCTGATATTTAATAGCTATCATTACCTGACAGCACTGACAACTGACACCACAGTGAACGAGAAAAATCTCTTCAAATCCCATAAATTGTGCCGCTTGAGGAGAGTTGGTTGACAGTTGTCCTGTACGCTTTGTAAGTTGCGCCTAGGGAGACAAAATCTTTAGTTGCGCCTAGGCGCAATCTGAATGGCTTCTGCTCAAAAGCAGCCACGTGTCTAGGCGCAGCTCAAACGAGCGCAGTTTTACTCACTGACTGAAGTTCGCACATTCTGATAAAGTTGAGACAATTTTCATCTCTAAAGCAGGATGACGTGGCACACATGCCACTAATCTCTCAAGACGTGTCTACTATCCTGTACACGACCACGCGCATCTCAATCACATGATGCCACGTGTCTAAATACAGTTAGTACACGACTTATAACTGAATGAAAGTTGGCACAACAGGAGGTTGGCGCAACCTAATGTGACGCAATCCAGCCTCGCGCATATCAGAATGACTGCTAAAACAGTTATTTCCTGAACTCTATAAATAGAGTTTCCGATCATTGTTGAAGGGACACATACATACGCACAGAGATCAAGAACTCTTGCAAAATTGCTGCTGCATTCTCCAGAGGCTACAGTCTTCAAGTTCACATAGTCCAAGGGATAAAGTGATCGTCTTCTGATCAGATTCCTACAGTTGTACTTTTCTAGAATTTATTATACTTTGTACTATTCTTTTACAAGTTTGGAATAAACTTTTTTTTTGCAAACAAAATGACCACTCTGCCGGGGACGACTTTCTCCTCCGACGAGAAGGTGACAACTCAATGTGATACTGCGTCGATCAGCAAGACGCAGAAGACTCTGGTTGTTCAAGTCAACCAGACAGCCTACGAGAATATGATCAATACCAAGAGCAACAAGCGCACTGTGGCTATCGCCAAGAACATGACTGTGTGGACTCCTAAATCACCTGCAGTTGCTGTTGCCCAAGTGCAACTTGAGTGCTCAGTGGCCAAGGCGCAATCCGCCTCAGTGGCTCCGGCACAGTCTGCTTCTGCTGCCAGGTGTAGAAGCATGGAAAATAACAAGAAAAGCCTATGCGGCTCAGATAGAAAGAGCCTCATACGGCTCAAGAATCCGTTAGACATTCATGCGGTTCAAAAGTCCTTTAAAGCCTCATGCGGCTCGGATAGCTCCATACGGCTCAGGAAGGAGCCACGTGACCCTAAGCAGTTCGTTTCTACAGCTGGCGATAAAGCAACTGCCTCATTAAATGGCCTGACGGTAGCTCTGACAGAAAGGCAAAGTGACAACTCTGACATAAAGCTGAAATGATAGCACTGACATGATGGCGTGCTCCTAGGGAAAAGAAAAAAATCTTTTATAGCTGGCATGATCCGCCAAGTCCAAAGCTCCCTATGCGGCTGCCACTTCTATGCGGCTGTCACCCCTATGCGGTTGCTCTCTTCATGCGGTTGCTCTCTTCATGCGGTTGCCCTCTTCATGCGGCTGCTTTCTTCATGCGGCTGCCACATTCATGCGACTGCCATCTTCATGCGACTGTTTCCTTCATGCGGCTGCCACCTTTATGCGGCTGCCACCTTCATGTGGCTGCCACCTTCATGCGGCTGCCTCCTTCATGCGGTTGCCTCCTTCACGAGGCTGCCATCCTCACGCGACTACCCCCCTCATGCGGCCGCGACCCTCATGCGGCTGCTACTTTCATGAGGCTAGAAGTGTGGGGGCCACCCATATGCGGTTTATTTAGAGACCGCATTCATGCGGCTTTGTCAGGACGTCCCACTCACGACAGTTGAGACACGTGGCAGTCCTCATGACAGTTGAGACACGTGGCGATCCTCATGACAGTTGAGACATGTGGCGGTCTTATCCCCTTGGAGTTATGGCTGCTAGTAAATCATAACAACCCAGATTTGTTATAATCATCATAATTACTCGGATCAAATCAGATTTGTTGTAATTAAGCAAATTGAATACGTGGCGGAAGATCCGAGCTTGTCATGACAAATTATGAAGATTCATTGCAATCATCATTAATTGCCCATACGGATTTGGTGTAATCAAAAATTAACTGCCCAGATGTGATGCAATCAAGATTAATGGTCCAGATTATTGGCCGTCGACTTTTCAAAGGGCAATCATTGCAAACCCTAATGATCACACCCCACTCATATAAATAGCAAGGTGCCATTCCCTTGCAAAAGAGACTCTCTCCATCTTGCTGGACACATAGAGAGACAAAGGTACGTACAGAGGATTCTTTCCACACATCTCGAGAGCATTTCTTCATCAGAGTCAAGGCTACGTCCGATTGTCCAAGGAGTAAGACAGAGCTGTCGTCGCTTTCCCATGCCTCTACCGTCACCCCCCAGAATCAAAAATAAACAATCGTACTTAGATTGCTGTACCTAGGATTTTATTTCTAGGCTTTTTTTGTACGAGCGAGTTTGTATTGTGAGTCTAAGTTCAATCCTTCTACAAAATTGTTCTACACTTTTGCAATCAATGGCAAACACGATGGCGACTCTGCTGGGGAATAACTGCTCAACGGCTGAGGAGTTGGTGACGCAATCGGAAGCAGCCAAACTTGGCTCCACTCAAAAAATGCTGGTCGCCCGGTTCGACCAATAGGCGTTTGAAGAAATGCTCTCCGATGGGAGCGTTGACCCGGTCCAGCGGCGAGCCCGCACAAAGAAGACCCGCAGGGAGTGGAGGCCCAAATCATTCGCTCCTCTCCAAACTCTCGAAGAAGTACTCTCTGTTGCTCAAGACAGTGGCAAAAACTCTCATGCGGCCCCGCTTCAGGCCATAGAGGACTCTGCTGTCCCCAAATCCAGCAGAAGAAAACACTATGATACTGGACTTGCAGAGGCAAAGAGGAACTCTATGCGGTCCAAGTCGCATAAGGGTGCCAGCCGCATAAAGAAGGCTCATACGGCTGCAACCGCCAGCCACATGGAGAAGACTCATGCGGCCACAGAAGTCAGCCGTATGCAGAAAGCACATGCGGCCAAAACTGCCAGCCACATGCTGGCAGCCTGCACGGTCACGACTTCCAGCCACATCCCGAAGGTTCATGCGACCACCGCTCCTAGCCGCATACAGAAGGTTTATGCGGCCACAAAAGACAGCCGCATGCAGACAGCCTGCACGGCCACCGATCCCAGTCGCATACCATCTATCCCATACGACTCACGGTCAGTCTTTGACCGCCTTTCATGCGGTCCTGACCTTGGAGGCTCTCTGAAGTATATGCCAGACTCTATTGTGGCAAACTTGAATTCTTCCTATTATACACTCTCGGGTGCCAAAGAGAAGAAGTCTCGGTCAGCACGGACTCGTCGAGCTCAGTCGGCCGTCCCAACTTCTGACTATCAGGGCGTCCTGTTTACTATTACGCGGGCCCCTGATGGAAAGTTGTACAGAACTACCCGTGTCCAGCCCCCGGCGGCCAACGAACGGGATAGTTATCAAGAATCTCCCGATAATGATCAGGGGCAAGTACTCGTACTACCTCCACATCAGGAAGCAGGCAGGATGCCAACACAGTCATGTGCTCAGAACTCCCGGGCCCACAAAATGGGTGACTTTCGCAACGTGATTCTTCACAAACGCAAGAAAAGAGACGAAAACTTGGCGTGCAGAGAGTCCTGTCAGGGACATCAATGCACCCATGTTATTGTCAACTGCTGCTGCAACAAGACGGCAGTACAAGAAGACCGACGGTCTGTCTTTCAACGGCTGCAACACCCAAGCTCAGAAGATGAGGCACTTCTCGTCGCCTCCTGCAATTCTGCTCTGAAGATTCCTGGCAGCGGTAGAGGGAAGAAAACAAATATCTCCAGTCCGAGAATTTCGACCGGCGTAACCAAGAAACTCTCTTCTAAGCGGTTGTCTACCACCGTTACAGGAGGAGTTTACCAAGGTACCCGCTCAAAGACAAAATTTGCCACACTTGGAGATTCGTCGTCCACATCTTTGGGAGGCACTGGAGCTGGGGTAGCACTCCCCCAAATATCCATGATAACCCGGTATTCCAAGAAGATAATCCAGGAGAAATGGTTCACCCAATAGATGCGGCAGATCCCGACGTTCCCCAGGACATCGACAACTCTCAAGATGAGGCGAGCTTTGAAGCTGAGGGTACCACTCCTTCTGAGTCTGAACCAGAAGAGAACATTCCCATGTACCCTGATGATTTCTCTGTACAAGGGTATGACTCAGATGGCATATCCTCCACCGTTCCTTCCATCTCTCCTCATGTGAGGACGATGTTCATGACGGATTGCAACCAAGACGGTCCCAATGATCGCCAACTCATCAATACCCAGGAGGCCATACATCATGCCTTGGTCAAGTCCGTGGACGAGATCAAAGCGGCCCTTCCAACTCTACAAGGAAGGACGCCTGGCCAAACAAGCTTAGGTCCCGCGGTCAATGTGGACTCGAACTCAGCTGCACCAAGCCCGGGTGATAATCCTCCTGAAATATCGGCCCCCACCACTGCAGACGAGGCTAGGGAGGCAAGAAGAGAGGTCCAAGAGCTCCGTGCCATGTTCCACGCCCGAGAAAACTGTCAAGACCTCAGGATACGACAACCGTATCCTGCCGCGTGGAGAGATGTTCCCTTTCCACCAAGATATAAACCATTTAACATCAATCCATATGACGGGAAGACATCTGCAAGCAGGTACATTACCTACTTCGAAGTCACAACCGACCATCTGCCTTATGACGACGCCATCCATACGCAGTTGTTCATCGGGGCACTGGAGGGGGTCGCCTTCGACTGGTACCGCAACTTGCCGGACAACTGTATCCATTCCTTCGCTGGCTTCAAACGCATGTTCCTGGAGAGGTTCTATGAAGTAGGACAAGACGTGACAATGTCCACCCTCATGGACGTTGTTCAGGAAGAAAAGGAGCTGACAAGGAACTATATCGAGCGGTTTCGCCAAACCGTAATGAAGTTGCCTTCCGGTAACCCTGATTCCTCCTTAATTGAAATTTGCCAAAAGAGGCTGCTTCCCACGATCAGCCTCTGGATGGGTGAAAGTATGTTTAAGGATTGGAAGACGTTCATTATCAGTGCCACTAGCGCAGAAGACAAATTGAAGAAAGCTCGCAATTGGGATTACACGTCTCAGAAGGAGAGGACAAGGGCAAACGCCCTAGTACCAACAGCAACAATGGTGGTAACCCCTCCAACAATCGAGACAACAAGGGCAAACAGGCTATGGTGGTCGACACAGCCCCAAAACTTGAATCAAAATCGGCAGAAAAGCAGTGGCCTCAGATGACCTACTCCTTCGAGGATGGCCATGTCAAGCCCATCCCGGACATGCTCATACAAGGAGGTCAGATTCAGCTCCCTCCTCTAAGGCGTGAACCTCGTCCTGCAGAGATGGAGAGCTCCAAGTACTGCCACTACCACCGCTATGTTCACCATGCTACACAAGACTGCTACCAACTGAAGCGATACATCCAGCATCTCATCGACTCTAAGGCCTTGGCCATTGATTTTGAAGAGGTGACCGTAGCAGCCAACATGGTGTCGGTATAATTCGACAGCTTCCCTCCGACAAAGACTCAAGATGGAGTAGTGCCCGTCCCCAGAGCAAGGATAGAGGTCGCTAACCTTCCACCTCCCCGAGACCAGGCTGTTGGTCTAGTGCCCTTTACCACATCACGAGGGGAGATCATGTGGGTCCATCCGGACCTGGTACACGAAGTGACTCAGTCCGTACCTCCCTCCACCAACAAAAAGAAGAGTGGAAAAGTCAAATCATGCCACACAATCTCGGCAGAGGTCGAAGAAGCTACTGCTGTTGTTACCCGCTCCGGTACACAAATCTAACCTCCACTGGGTAACTCGGCTGAAGATCATCAGCCAACAGCTGCTGATGCCCCAGGACCTTCTCAGTCTTCGATGACCGATAAGCCTAGGCCGAAGGAGACTCGCTTCGATAAACCGCTCCGAAGAGAGACGCCTCATGGGCTGGAGAGGCCCTACAACTTCGATATTTTTGCACAATTGGCTAACACACCGGCCAAATTATCGCTATACGAGCTCCTGAGGCTCTCCAAGGATGTTCGTGTCGCATTAAGCGAGGCACTCCAGAATGCCAACACATATCTGGCTCAGTCGAATCTCACTGGAGAAAGCTCGCCTGCAGATCTCCAGGACAGCGCTTGCACGGGTTCAATGCCGAACATTGTCTTCACTCCGCAGGATATGCTTATAAAGACCAACCTGCACGATCGCCCTCTGTATTATACTGGGTACATTGGCGATATCAAGGTGGATCAGATGTATATTGATCCCGGTTCTTCCATAAGCATCATCCCGAAGTGCTTACTACACCATCTGCGTATCCTAATGCATCGCCTGACACCGACAAGCACCGCCATCAGCGGTTTCAATTCAGACAGAAGCTATCCGATCGGAAAGATTTGCTTGAAGTGCCAAATCGGCGACCTTCAGTCAGAAGTGACCTGTTATGTCATAGATACGGATACTTCTTACAACATTCTCCTGGGGCGTCCTTGGATACATAACTACATGATCGTGCCCTCCATACTGCACCAGTGCTTCAAGTACGTCGATAAGCACGGCTTCGTAAGGACAGAATTTGCCGACATCGATCCCTTCAAAAGGGGTCGAATACTACTACTCAGATTCATGCTTGTACGAGAAGTCAAAAAAGCACCTGGCCGAAGGAGATACTCAAGCTCAAACTGAGGCGGGAGCTGGATCAGAAGAACCACTGACAATCTACCTCCAAGCCCGCAAACCTGGCAGAACTGTACCCCTTACGGCCACTCTACGTAAGGACGCAATCAGCCTCTCTGCACAAGAGGAGCAGATGATAATCCGACTGCCAAGGTCTGGCCAAGCGCCAAGACCCACGACAGATCCATTGACAATCAGGCTACCTAGAGCTAGCCAGCAACCAACAGAGGAGCTCAATCCCTCTGTCAAGCCGATGACGATTCGTCTTCCCAGAATAAATCGGTAGCCGAGCGTTAAGCCGGGGACTGCTAGCCAGCCAACAAATCCCCGCCCAGCACCGAGCACCAAACTGGGGGTAGCTAGTACGCCAACGACTCCACCCACGGAGCCCCTGATGATTAAGCTGCCCAAGTCATCCTCCCAGTCCTCATTGACACAGGGGGTAGTTGAAGAAGAGCCAGAGTTGGCCAAGTATGTGGCTGCTCACACTGATGTTCCATCCGCAGATGATGTAATCCCACTAGAAAAGATATCTTATTTCATCAATAAAGGGTTATCTTTGAACTACCTAGAGCTTAATAAGCTGTGTACAATGTATGCTATGGAACACAGTATAGGCACCCATCTACACATACAGGTGACAAATGTCTACACCGCAAACCAACTTACCCCAGTGGAAGACGCTTATCGCATAATCGAGGGAGAGGATCATCCAATCATCTTCGGCCGGAAGAATGATTGTCACGACCCGATCCCAAATAATTGGGTCAAACCGGATCATGCCCAGCCAGCACCGTTGTGAGACGGAGGCAGTAAGCTATTCCATTAGCAGGTATTCACAACAACATCTATACATTTGTCACAACTGAATATACGAAAATTTTAAACTTTATTCAACATCTGAAAAGTACAACTGGAAAGTAAGAACTGAAATGAAAAGCTGAATTCAAATTAACAATTTTAAAACAACAAAACTGGAAACAGGAAATAACTAGCTAAATGTTCGGCTCGTCGACCTCGGGTTCTGCGTCCTCCAAGGGGGACTCTGGCAACACCACAGGGTACAGAACCGGGTCATAATAGCTATTGTACAATAGCTCAGCATCCTCAATATCACCTAAAAATGTTGTCTCCAGTCAGGAGGGAGCAAGTATGAATATGTAACTCATATTTCAAGTAATAATGGAAAAGTGCAAGCTAAACAGTTTTAACAATATTTTCCAGCATTCTACAATTGAAAACAATGTGATTTGAATGTGTAATCGTCTATGACCGGCTTGGGTTATACAATAGCGTCCTAGCGACGCGATACGGCTTATCCCTGTGTGTAAGAGGGGTAAGCTCGCACAATATGCAATATGAGGGGTATTGGCCATAAATGTTACACTATTCCCCCAATCCCCACAATCAATCAATCAATATCTGAATCCGTGTAGCAATATGGTTTAAACATGCAGGTAGACAATTACTAAATAAAATACAAAAAAAACATAACCGTAACTTGCCTCGATTTGTATGACTGGAGTAGGATGACGGTTCCGGGGAAGAAGTTAGGTTCGTCTCCGAGATCCTACAGTTGGAGAACTTGACTTAGAACCAAAATTGTAGCCATTCTAGGTGTGCTAGTTACAATCTCTAGTAGTAGACCCTAGTCAGGTTTTAAGTTTATTAATTATTCTACCGGAAGACGTCTAACGTCGCAATTCTACGTTCGTTATTATTTATTTAAAATAAGCCGGTTATTGATTAATTGGAGAAATGGCAATTTACCGGTTAATTTGGCAAAAACTTAGTATTTTGTAATATCATATATAAAACTAATACTTTTCTTTAGATGAGAAGAACGTGAATTTGTTTAAATAACAAACTTGTAATTTTACTAATTTATTTACTGTGAGGAAAACCTTATTAATTTTCTATATTAAAATAAATACTCATTTTAATAATCTACGCATTTAAAGCCAAAATAATAACTCAGAAAATCAAGAAAAGCTACGCTACACAATACAGGGTCGCAGCAAAAAAAATAGAAAACTAGGCTTATGCCCTTACATTTAGTTACATAAATGAATTTTAGGAATAATAATAAAACTTGGGTGAATCCTGAACGCCGGGAAGTAGTCCATTCAGCAGGCCAAAGCCTTGCACCAAAAATATTAACAGCAGTATCCGTACTAAAATAATAATTATAATTTAAAGATAATAATTATATGAGTCTCAGACTTGGTCCAAATGTCATATTATTGGCTAGCGCCTCAACGTACAAGAACCCTGTAGCGTTTGCGCTTCGCCAGGCTCATTCGACCTATAAGGTCGTCGCCTAAATGGTGGTACAGAAATCCATAAATCTGAAAGCCGGCAAATCCAATATATAAACGTTTTGCAAAAGTCCGATTTTCAAGTCCCAAATTTTATACGAAAATCCATTTTAAAAATATTTCTGAAAAATTGGGCAGCATCTCCTCTATATCTGGGACAACCCAAAACTGGGAAAATGTGCTGACAACTCCAACAATTATCCCAAACCAGGGAAAACCCAAAAATTAACTTCCAAAACCATTTTTACATAAAAATTAAATTCACAGAACCATTTCCGAAGCTAAATCGGAAACTCGAAATAAAATCGGAAATCCCAAAATGAAGTCGGAACACCACAGCACTCAAAATCCAGAATACCACATTTCAGAAAAATTCGAAATAACCACAGAAACATCACAGGACAATTTCAAAAACTTCGAAACTATTACGCCTACAAAAACCAAATTCCCCAGAAGGAATCGGGGACCAATCTCATCATCGACTACGGAAACGGGAACGGGAATACGAAATTATACCTTGGATTGCTCGACTAGAGCTCTCAGATGATATATAAAAAAAGAAAAACCACGGCCAGCAGCGAAATCGGCGTAACGAAACCGCGGAAAGTACGGACGGCAGGTTCGAAGTCCACGGGACAGCGCTGGACTATGCTGTCGGAACAGCGGGGGCGCGGGAGACGCGCGGGAACCGGGGCAGAGGGGAACGGGCCGGCCGGAGCGCGGGACAACGCTGGAGGGGCGGCGATCGGGAGCTCGGGAAGAGAAAAAATGGTCGAGGGGGTCGGCCGATGCTCACGCGGGGAGGCGCGCAGCAGGGGGTGGGTAGCGGACGTCGGGAGGCGGGCCGGCTAGGAGGCGGCGCACGGGTGGCCGGGCTGGGGTCGCCGGAGGCCGGCGGGGCATGGACGCCGGCGGGAGGGCGCTCGTGGGTGGCGCGAGAAGCTCGGGTCGAGAGAGGGGTTCGTTTTGATATGGAAGTAGTGGTGGTGTTGAGAGTTTAGCTAAGAAGAATGAGAAAAGAAAGTATGGGTGAGTGCTGGAGTAGGTGAGGAAAGAGTAAGAGGGGTTATAGAGGCTGGTGGTGGTGGTGGTGTTAAAAAAAGGAGTGGGAGAATGAGTATGTGGAGGAGAGGGGAAAGTTGAGAAGAAAAAAAGGGAGTGCTGGGTCATGGGCGGCCAGGTCGTGGGGGTAGATTAGGATTTTTTTTTTCTTTTTTTAATTAATAATAGATATTAAATATATACTCAGAATTTAAAGAAAGTAAAAAAGAATGGGTTCAGACTGGTCCAGGCTCGGGTCTCGCAAACAAAAATCCCAGTTATTATTTTGAAAATAATTTTGAACCCACAATTTAATAATAATTTAATTTAACAAAGTGTATATTTAAATATTGCGACAAAAGAAAATTCAATAATTTACCAAAAATGCAATTAAATCTAATTAATCTAATAATCAGAAATGCGGGTTTCACAACCTTCCCTCCTTAGAAAATTTCGTCCTTGAAATTAAAGGCAGGGTTAGGGTTTACCTCAATTTCCAAACAGATACGGATACTGCTCCCGCATCTGGTCTTCTCGCTCCCAGGTAGACTCGCCTGGTGAGTTGTGCCGCTACATAACTCTGACTATCGGCGTCACAGAATTCCTGGTTCTCTTCTTTCCTCTGTCCAATATTGCCACTGGCTTCTCTGGCACTGTGAGGCTGGGTCCAATTTCCAGGTCCGAATGGTCCAGGATGTGGCTCGGGTCCGGGATGTAGCGTCTCAGCTACGAAACGTGGAAGACGTTGTGGACGCCTTCGAGACTTGGGGGTAGAGCCACCCGATAAGCCACTTCTCCAATCCTGTTAAGTACTTCAAAAGGACCAATATACCTGGGGCTTAGCTTTTCTGCTCTGCCGAAACGGATGGTTCTTCTGGTAGGAGAGATCTTCACGAACACACTGTCACATTCTTCAAACTCCAACGACCGTCGGCTGCTATCGGCCCAATGCTTCTGTCTGTCCTGGGCAATCCTGAGCTTGTCTCTGATCATCTTTACCTTCTCTGCTGCATCGGTCACCATCTCAGGTCCGAGCAATACTCGTTCTCCGACGTCGTCCCAAGCAAGTGGAGTACGACAATGACGTCCATAGAGTGCCTCGAACGGTATCATACCGATGCTAGCTTGGTAGCTATTATTGTAGGAGAACTCTACCAAGTGCAAATGGTCTTCCCAAGACCCTCCAAATTCTAAGATGCAGGATCTCATCATGTCTTCTAGCGTCTGGATGGTCCTCTCTGATTGTTCGTCAGTTTGGGGATGGTAGGCGGTGCTGAACTTCAATTGCGTTCCCAAACTGTCATGCAAACTCTTCCAGAAGTGAGAGGTAAACCTGGTATCCCTGTCAGACACAATACTTATCGAAACTCCATGAATCCGGTAGATGTGCCGCATGTACAGTGCCGCCAGCTTCTCGGTGGATAGACCCACCATGAAAGGAATAAAGTGAGCTGACTTCGTCAGTCGGTCCATAATAACCCAAATGGTATCCTTCCTTCCTTGGGATCGAGGCAGTCCTGACACGAAGTCCATCTTTATGTGCTCCTATTTCCACTCTGGGATGTCTAGCGGCTGTAACAGTCCTGCTGGTCTCTATCTGCTAGCTTTTACTTGTTGACAAATCAAACATCTAGCTACATACCTGGATACATCCTTCTTCATTCTATACCACCATACTATAGTTCGCATATCCTGATACATTTTATTGGCTCCTGTATGTATGGAATACTGCGACTGGTGTGCTTCTTGCATCAGCTCGTTCCTCAGTTCACCAGTTGGAACGCACAGTCTTGTACCATGCTTCAGTGCTACGTCGCTGGCGATTGAGAATGCTTCAAGTGTTTCTGCCAGCACTTGATCTCTGAGTTTGCAAAGCGTCTTGTCATGGAATTGTGCCTCCTTGACTCTATCTATTACACTTGAACGCACTTCCAACTGCATTATTGTTGAATCAGCTCCTGGTACAATGGCTTCTCTTTCCAGTTTCTTTATTTCTTCTTCGGGCAGTACAATCTCCAGTCCAAGCTTTTCTATGTCCTCCAGCAAATGACGCTCCTTGGTCAAGAACATTGCCATCGAGTATCGACTAAGTGCATCTGCAACAACATTAGCCTTACCCGGATGATACTGCAGGTTGATGTCGAATCCTTTATCAGTTCCAGCCATCGTCTCTGTCGCATGTTCAGCTCCTTCTGAGTGAAAACATATTTAAGACTTTTGTGGTCTGTAAATATTTCCACTCTCTCTCAATAAAGGTAGTGCTTCCATAGCTTTAATGCAAATATCACCGCTGCAAGCTCCAAATCATGTGTGGGATAGTTCTTGTCATGAGTCCGTAATTGCCTAGATGCGTAAGCAATTATTTTTCCGTGTTGTTGAAGAATGCAGCCCAATCCCTTACCGAAAGCATCACTATAAATTGAGAAACCGCCGGTACCTGAGGGTAGCGCAAGTATCGACGCCATTGTAAGCCTCTTCTTCAGTTCCTCAAATGCTGACTGGCAGGCTTCTGACCAAACAAATTCTTTATTCTTCCTGGTGAGCTTCGTCAATGGTTCAGCAATCCTGGAGAAATCCTTCACAAACTTTCGGTAGTAGCCAGCTAAACCCAAGAAACTTCTGATTTCTGCCACTGAACTTGGTGCAGTCCACTTCTCAATAGCAGCTATCTTCATTGGATCTACCGAAATTCCTTCTCCTGTGACAACATGGCCAAGAAAATCTACTTTGTCTAAGAAGAATTCGCATTTAGATAGCTTACCATAAAGCTTCTCATTCCTTAAAGTTTCCAGAACTTTCCTCAGGTGCTCTTCATGCTCTTCTTCAGTCTTCGAGTAGATCAGAATGTCATCGATAAAGACAACAACAAACTGATCCAGATATTCATGGAAGACCTTGTTCATAAGGTTCATAAATACTGCAGGGACATTCGTCAGTCCAAACGGCATGACCAAAAATTTATACTGACCATATTTGGTGTTGAATACCGTCTTTGGAATGTCTTCCTTTCTGACCTTGATTTGATGATAGCCAGACCTGAGATCTATCTTCGAAAATACTTTAGCTCCACTCAGTTGATCAAACAGGTCGTCAATTCGGGGCAAAGGGTACTTGTTCTTGATGGTGATATTGTTCAGCGCCCGGTAATCAATGCACATTCGCACGGTTCCATCCTTCTTGGGCACGAACAAAACTGGTGCTCCCCAGGGTGAAGCCCCGTCTCTGATAAATCCTTGTGCCTTTAGTTCGTCAATCTGGTCCTTTATCTCCTTTGCCTCCTTGGGGTTGACTCTGTAGCATCCCCGAGAAATAGAGAAAGAGCCGGGTACTAGATCGATGGAGAATTCCACACCTCGATCTGGCGGCAATCCTGAAAGACTATCTAGAAAGACGTCCATGAATTCTGCTATAATAGGGTGACGAGGCCCGGGTTCTTCGGTGATAGAGGAGTAGGTAGCACTCTTCATGTCTTCCGGAGCTCGAGTGATTTCAAACTCCGGTTCTCCTGGTGGGCTGAAGATTACACATCCTCTGTGACAATCTATCAGTGCATGCTTCTCACTTAACCAGTCCATCCCTAGGACTACATCATAGTTGGGCAAGGGCATCACAAGTAAGGGTGTTAAGAATTTGTGGCCTGAGATAGTTATGGGACAGTTACCAGCCTCGGTGATGGGTATGGGTCCACCACCGGTCATAACTCTACTAATCATCTTGCTAAGTCCCGTATCTAGGTGGTGTACAGAAATAAACTTTAATGATATGAAGCTGTGTGATGCACCCGAATCAAATAATGCTAGAGTAGGATAGGAAAACACATAAATGGAACCTGTGATGACATCAGCGGTAGGTTCCTGCTCTGGTTCTTGCTCATCTACTGCTAGGGCAAAAGCTCGCCCGGTCTTCTGCTGATGTTGTCCGAACCGTTGTTGCTGAGTGGGTAGAGGTGCTCTTTGCTGAGTTGCTATGGTCCGATTGAATGCTGTGGGGCAGTCCCTCACTTGGTGGGTGGCAGACCCACAAACTAGGCAGTGTCCCAGTTTCTTCCTGCAGATGTTCGCCTGGTGTCCTGGCCTCTTGCAGTAGTCACAGACAGGGATCTGCTTCTGAGGGGTCCTGTCACTGGTCCTTGCTTGATGGTGCTGCTGCTGGTGGTGCGAAGGCCTATTATTGTTGTTGTTGTTGGGCCTCTTCTGGTTACCCTGGAAGTTGTTAGTTCCAGGATACTCCCTCTTTGAACGAGAAGGCTGGCTCTTCTCCATGTCCTGAGCTCGTATCAGAATCTTTTCGTATGTCTTGGCATCGCCTGCGATCACAGGGGTACAAATTTCTTCCCTTAGTCCATACCTGAATCTTTCATCACGATCCTTGGGGTCAGCAACCAAGTTCTGGGCAAAGCGGCTAAGTCGGCCGAACTCTGCCGCATACTCTCCAACCGTCATGTTCTCTTGCTTCAGGTCCTGGAACTGTCTTTCCATCTCCCGCATCTCTGATGTTGGGAAGACTTTCCTGCGGAACAGCCTCTTGAAGGTGTCCCAGTTAAGCTGCTTGTCCTGGAGTCGGGGTTCATTCCAATACCAGGTGCTGGCCATATCTTGCAGCTGGAGTCCTACTGCTTCGGTCTTGAGGTCCTCTGGGAGTCGAACGACACTCAAGAGACGCTCTATGCTGTCTAGCCATTCGTCGGCGTAGATGATACCCTCGGTTCCTTTGAAAGGTCGAGGGCCCTGCTTCTTGAAACTCTCTATATCTCCGACCTTCACATAATAATATGCCTCTTATCAAAAGAATGGCCTAAATGATACATAACTTAACTCCTGGATTATGTTTACCTTGGCAGGTCGTGGCTCCAATAAAGTTGTTCCTCCTCTCTCGAGGGCAGCCATAGCCACGTTGTGGGCATTCTCCATGCCTTCTCTCATGATCGCGGTCTGCTCGCGATGGGCTTCAGCTTGGGCTGCAGTCTGTTCTCGATGAGCTTCTGCTTGGGCTCTCTGTGCTTCAAGCACTCCTCGTAGCATGCCCACTAGATCGGTGGGATCTACGGGCACTGGTGGGACAGCTAGTGCGGGTACTATCGTAGGGGACTGCGGCTCAGTCCGATGAAGTGTCGGTTCTGTCGTTTGTGCTGTAGTAGCATAAACGGGGCGGGGTGCTGGTGCAGCATGGGGACGGTCAGTCAGCTGCAAAGGAGGTGCGTTCTGATGTGCTTGAGAAGGTGGGGTGTGATTGGTAGATGACACCTCATTTTCAGCAGGGCCGGAACGAGTAGTCTTCCCTTTGGCCATACTCTGGAAGGTTTTAGGATGCAAACATAAGCAAGGTATCCTACCAGTCTATAATCAAACAAAAATATTTATATATATAATTCGGACCTATGTTGTGACAAATCAATATTCTAGTGTTCTAATTGTTTCTAGGTATGTTTCCCTAAGTTGTTGTTTCACGGACCTACATGGGCCACCACTAAAAACATGTCATGACCCGATCCCAAATAATTGGGTCGAACCGGATCATGCCCAGCCTGCACCGTTGTGAGACGGCGGCAGTAAGCTGTTCCATTAGCAGGTATTCACAACAACATCTATACATTTGTCACAACTGAATATACAAAATTTTTAAATATTATTCAACATCTGAAAAGTACAACTGGAAAGTAAGAACTGAAATGAAAAGCTGAATTCAAATTAACAATTTCAAAACAACAAAACTGGAAACATAAAATAACTAGCTAAACGTTCGACTCGTCGGCCTCAGGTCCTGCGTCCTCCAAGGGGGACTCTGGCAACACCATAGGGTACAGAACCGGGTCATAATAGCTATTGTACAATAGCTCAGCATCCTCAATATCACCTAAAAATGTTGTCTCCAGTCAGGAGGGAGCAAATACGAATATGTAACTCATATTTCAAGTAATAATGGAAAAGTGCAAGCTAAACAGTTTTAAACAATATTTTCCAGCATTCTACAATTGAAAACAATGTGATTTGAATGTGTAATCGTCTATGACCGGCTTGGGTTATACAATAGCGTCCTAGCGACGCGATACGGCTTATCCCCGTGTGTAAGAGGGGTAAGCTCGCACAATATGCAATATGAGGGGTATTGGCCATAAACGTTACACTATTCCCCCAATCCCCACAATCAATCAATCAATATCTGAATCCGTGTAGCAATGAGGTTTAAACATGCAACTAAATAATTACTAAATAAAATACAAGAAAAACATAACCGTAACTTGCCTCGATTTTTATGACTGGAGTAGGATGACGGTTCCGGGGAAGAAGTTAGGTTCGTCTCCGAGATCCTACAGTTGGAGAACTTGACTTAGAACCAAAATTGTAGCCATTCTAGGTGTGCTAGTTACAATCTCTAGTAGTAGACCCTAGTCAGGTTTTAAGTTTATTAATTATTCTACCGGAAGACGTCTAACGTCGCAATTCTACGTTCGTTATTATTTATTTAAAATAAGCCGGTTATTGATTAATTGGAGAAATGGCAATTTACCGGTTAATTTGGCAAAAACTTAGTATTTTGTAATATCATATATAAAACTAATACTTTTCTTTAGATGAGAAGAACGTGAATTTGTTTAAATAACAAACTTGTAATTTTACTAATTTATTTACTGTGAGAAAAACCTTATTAATTTTCTATATTAAAATAAATACTCATTTTAATAATCTACGCGTTTAAAGCCAAAATAATAACTCAGAAAATCAAGAAAAGCTACGCTGCACAATACAGGGTCGCAGCAAAGAAAATAGAAAACTGGGCTTATACCCTTACATTTATTTACATAAATGAATTTTAGGAATAATAATAAAACTTGGGTGAATCCTGAACGCCGAAAAGCGGTCCATTCAGCAGGCCGAAGTCCTGCACCAAAAATACTAACAACAGTACCCGTACTAAAATAATAATTATAATTTAAAGATAATAGTTATATGAGTCTCAGACTTGGTCCAAATGTCATATTATTGGCTAGCGCCTCAACGTACAGGAACCCGGTAGCGTTTGCGCTTCGCCCGGCTCATTCGACCTATAAGGTCGTCGCCTAAATGGTGGTACAGAAATCCATAAATCCGAAAGCCGGCAAATCTAATATATAAACGTTTTGCAAAAGTCTGATTTTTAAGTCCCAGATTTTATACGAAGATCCGTTTTAAAAATATTTCCGAAAAATGGGGCAGCATCTCCTCTATATCTGGGACAACCCAAAACTGGGAAAATGTGCTGACAACTCCAATAATTATCCCAAACCAGGGAAAACCCAAAAATTAACTTCCAAAACCATTTTTACATAAAAATTAAATTCACAGAACCATTTCCGAAGCTAAATCAGAAACCCGAAATAAAAACGAAAATCCCGAAATGAAGTTGGAACACCACATCAGTCAAAATCTAGAATACCACATTTAAAAAAAATCCGAAATAACCACAGAAACATCACAGGATAATTTCGAAAACTCCGAAACCATTACGCCTACAAAAATCGAATTCTCGGAAAGGAATCGGGGACCAATCTCATCATCGACTACGGAAACGGGAACGGGAATACGAAATTATACCTTGGATTGCTCGGCTAGAGCTCTCAGATGATATTAAAGAAAGAAAAACCACGGTCAGCAGCGGAATCGGCGCAACGAAATCGCGGAAAGCACGGACAGCAGGTTCGAAGTCCACGGGATAGCGCTGGACTGCGCTGTCGGAACAGCGGGGGTGCGGGAGATGTGCGGGAACCGGAGCAGAGGGGAACGGGCCGGCCGGAGCGCGAGACAGCGCCAGTGGGGCGGCGATCGGGAGCTCGGGAAGAGGGAAAATGGCCGAGGGGGTCGGCCGATGCTCGTACGGAGAGGCGTGCAGTAGGGGGCTTGCTAGGAGGCGGCGCACGGGACAGGATCGAGAGGGGCATGCTGGAGACAGCACTGGAGGCGCGCGCGGGTGGCCGGGCTAGAGTCGTCGGAGGCCGGCGGGGCTTAGGCGCCGGCGGAAGGGCGCTCGGGGGTGGCGCGAGAAGCTCGGGTGGAGAGAGGGGTTCGTTTTGATATGGAAGTGGTAGTGGTGTTGAGAGTTTAGCTAAGAAGAATGAGAAAGGAAAGTATGGGTGAGTGCTGGAGTAGGTGAGAAAAGAGTGAGAGGGGTTATAGAGGCTGGTGGTGGTGGTGTTAAAAAAAGGAGTGGGAGAATGTGTATGTGGAGGAGAGGGAAAAGTTGAGGAGAAAAAAGGGGAGTGCTGGGTCATGGGCGGCCAGGTCGTGGGGGTAGATTAGGATTTTCTTTTTTAATTAATAATAGATATTAAATATATACTCAGAATTTAAAGAAAGTAAAAAGAATGGGTTCGGACTGGTCCAGTCTCGGGTCTCGTAAACAAAAAACCCAGTTATTATTTTGAAAATAATTTCGAACCCACAATATAGTAATAATAAATATAATAATGATTTAATTTAACAAAGTGTATATTTAAATATTACGACAAAAGAAAATTTAATAATTTACCAAAAATGAAATTAAATCTAATTAATCCAATAAATCAGAAATGCGGGTTTCACAATAATCCACAACCTTTTAGGGTAGAAGAAGTTGATCTCGAACCCGACACCGGAAGACTGCCCCTTTATCTGTATAGTTCCCAATCTAAGTATCTCATGCAAAAACAAGGGTATGATCTGGAAACTACACCAGGCTTAAACTACGGCACTGGATGACGGTTACCTTTACAATTGCCGGTCCCGGCTAGGAAACCACGAGACTATTACAACAAAACCAGATGTGGGCTAGGTTATGTTACTCCGACAACGACCCCGGAAAGCTCAGACGAGAAATACGACTGGCATGCACACTCAACCGGATCACCCACTTCCGATTCGGATGTCAGCGTTGGGGATATGCTCAGGCTAGTCTGGTCCGTCAATATAGCGTTTGCCGACGCCTACGAAGAAGATGAAGACATTCCTGAACTTCTTGAGTTAGAGCCGTGGGCACAACAACTAGATGCGCAATGGGAAAAGCGGTTCGAACAAAGAGAGCCTCCTACCGAGGATGAGGTTGTGCAAATTAATCTCGGTGATGAGTCCTCTCCGAAGCCCATCTTCGTCAGCAAGAATCTGACAGACGAAGAGCGAGAATCGCTACTGCAACTCGTCAGAGAATACATCGACATGTTCGTTTGGAGCTACGAAGATATGCCAGGACTGAACCCCGAGGTTGCACTCCACAAACTCAACATTAGTCCAGACGCAAAACCGGTCAAGCAACAGCAACGACGGTTCCGTCCCGACGTTATGAATGCCGTTGAAGCTGAGGTCAACAAACTGATAGCCAGCGACTTCATCCGCGAGGAACAACATCCAGACTGGGTCGCCAACATAGTACCAGTCCTCAAGAAGAATGGAAAGATTCGAATCTGTATCGACTTTTGCAATCTGAATGAGGCATGTCCTAAGGATGAGTTCCCCCCTCCCTATCACAGACATCATGATTGACAACACCTGCGACTTCGAGCGTATGTCATTCATGGATGGTTTCTCGGGGTACAACCAAATCAAGATGTTCCCTGATGACGAAAAGCATACATCATTTCGAACACCAATTGGCACATACTGCTACACAGTCATGCCTTTCGGTTTAAAGAATGCTGGCACCACCTATCAAAGAGCTATGCGCATCATCTTCAGAGACCACCTGCACAAGACAGTGGAATGCTACGTCGACGACATCGTCGTCAAAAGTCGTTCTAAGAAAGATTATCTGCATGATCTGAGGACAGTCTTCGACCTGATACGAGCGCACAATTTGAAGATGAATCCCATAAAATCCTTCTTGGGCGTATCCAGCGGGAAGTTTTTATGTTTCATCATTACTTCCCAGGGTATTCACATAGACCCTGAGAAGACAAAGGCAATCATGGAGATGGGTCCCCCGAGAAATCTCCGTGAACTCCGAGGCCTTCAAGGGAGGCTGGCCTATATCAGGAGGTTTATCTCTAACCTCTCCGGACGATGTCAACCATTCACCCACCTCATGAAGAAGGGCATTTCATTTGTATGGGATGAAGAATGCCAGTGCGCCTTCGACAGTATCAAAGAATATCTGACGAACCCTCTAGTCCTGGTAGCCCCGGTTGCTGGAAGACCCTTCCTGCTCTATGTAAGAGCGATGGAGCATTCTCTCGGTGCTTTACTAGCACAAAATAATGATGCAGGCTACGAGCAGGCTATATATTACCTCAGCCGAATGATGTTGGGACCGGAGCATCGATACCCTACCGTGGAGAAGGAGTGCCTTGCTCCGGTGTTCGCCATTCAGAAGACGCGACACTACATCACGGGATAAACCATCCATGTCATATCAAGAGTCAACCCCCTTAGGGTCCTCATGACCAAGCCAGGAGCACTCAGCTCTCGCCTCGCTACCTGGGCGATATTACTGTCCTCCTACCACATGATCTTCATCCCACAAAAGGTTGTTAAGGGTCAAGCTCTGGCAGACTTTTTAACAGCTCATCCAGGATCGGAGTCAACCAGAATAGATGAAGAGATTCCAGATGAGGTCGCAAATTCAAATATGGCCTCTCATGATGCCGTATGGCGAATGTTCTTCGACGGCGCTTCGAGAACTGGGCCCAAAGGCAACATCGTCGCTGGAGTCGGAGTGGTGCTGATTTCTCCCTCCGGGCTGGTGATCAATCGGGCTTATTCCCTCACGGAGCCCTGTTCAAAAAATGTGGCTGAGTATAACACTTTGGTCATTGGCCTCCAACTTGTAAACGAGCTGGAGATAGAGTATCTGGAAGCATACGACGATTCGTAGTTAATCGTCAATCAGATTCGGGGTTCATACGAAGTTCGCCATGAAGATATGATCCCTTATCACCAAATAGCGATCAACATTATCTCGTCCATGAAAGGATTTTTCATAGAACATATTTCCTGACTCCAGAATATTGAAGCCGATGCCCTAGCAGGCCTGGCCGCTTTCCTAGCGGTACCGAATCATGCTCATCATCTGGTTGACATAATAGGCCGTGAGTTGGTCTACCCCAGGAATAATGTTCAATGTGTTGAGAGTTACTCCGCTCTGACAGTCGATGAAGCACCAGACTAGAGACAACCATTCATCGACTTCGTAGTGTACGACATCCTGCCAGAGAATCCGTAGGAAGCCACTTCTATCAGAAGACGTTCCCTCAGATTCTTCTACGATTCGGAAACAAAAATGCTATATCGACGATCATACGATGGATTACTGCTTCGATGTCTGTCAAACACGGAAGCCAAAGAAGCCGTGCGTGAAGCTCATGATGGCATCTGTGGGGCCCATCAGCCCGGCCTAAAACTACAAGACCGCCTTCGCCGAATGGGCTATTACTGGCCCACGATGGTTACGGATGCAATAGACTATGCACGAAAATACAAAGCCTGTCAAGTCCACGCAGATTTCATGCACCAGCCATCCGAGTTTCTACTTTCGATGGTGGCATCCTGGCCATTCGAAGCATAGGAAATAGACATCATTGGTCCGATCACTCCGCCTTCGTCCCGAAGACACCGCTTCATACTTGCGATCACAAATTACTTCTCCAAATGGGCGAAGGCTATTCTGCTAGCAGAAGTCAAGACTTTAAACGTGATCAGCTTCCTCAAGCATCACGTCATTTATCGCTTTGGACTGCCCCAAAGGATCATCCACGAGAATGGTCCGCAGTTCGCAAGCCATGCCTTCTATCGATTTTACGACAAACACCGAATCTAAAATATTACTTCAACACCATACAACCCAACGGCTAATGGTCTGGCTGAAGCGTTCAACAAAACAATCATCAAGCTTCTTAAGAAGTTCGTGTCATCAAACAAACGCGATTGGAATAAAAAGCTCGACGAATGCTTATGGGCATACCGTACTACAGTACGGACGGCCACTGGGAACACACCATTCTATCTAGTATATGGGAGTGAGGCAGTTCTCCCACTGAAAACTCAAATCCCCTCGCTCCGCGTGGCTCTCACCTATCGATTGACAACAGATGATAATCACCATCGCCGACTGCAAGAGTTGGAGGCCCTAGATGAGAAGCGCCTGTTAGCTCAACAATGAATCGAGCTGTACCAAGCCCGTATCTCCGGAACCTTCAACAAGAAGGTTACAATCAGAACATTTCAAGTGGGCGACCTCATTCTGGCAGTTCGGAGGCCGATGGTTATAACTCACAAAACTGCCGACAAGTTCCAGCCAAAGTGGGAAGGCCCATTCATCATCGATGCTGTATTCTCCAATGGAGCTTACCGCCTCGCAAAACAAAATGGAGACTTGCTTATGTTGCCCATCAACGACAAGTTCCTAAAGAAGTATTACGTCTAAAACGACATCCTACAAATTTCCCAGAGTGATGAGTTATGTACCCCCTGGTACCGCTGAACTTGCATTTCGACTACAAATGACGAGTTACGTACCCTCTGGTATCGCTGAACTCACATTCAAAATCCAAATATCCCTGATTGATGGGTTATGTACCCTCTGGTACCACTGAACTCATATTCTGACTCCAAATCTTCCAGATGGTTGAGTTATGTACCCGCAAGTACCGCTGAACTCACACTCTGGTCACTACAGATAAATCTATATCGCATCTTTAGGTAGTAAGTCATGTACGATCATACCTCTGAACTTGCCTGCTAAAAATCTCCCTCCTTATGATCCAATACCCGTACTTTCAGTGCACAAAAAGGGTAACTGATCCACAAATTCTCTGAAACAACTACGTCGATGTTACCTCTGAGTTGTTTTCCTTCCATCAAAAACAAATCGCCCCTCACATAGAACTTTTACGTCCTCATTACCTCTGAGTTATTCTATGTACCCTTCATGGAGTCCACTCCTGCCATGTCCTCATTACCTCTGAGTGGGAAGGCCCCATCGAAGAAACCCTCATGTTTACCATGTCCTCATTACCTCTGAGTAAGTATGTTAGTTCTCTTCCAACTTATTATCCGTATCCAGAACCAGGGTATGCCAAGGATAATAGGTCCACAAAAAGTCTCCCATTGGGGCAACTACTACAAGCAAAGAATAGAGCAAATGTATTCTGTTCATTCAAAATCAGTTACATTCACATGACTACATCTCATGAGCAAGCCAGAAAAGTTCTCTATCATTTCATTCAGATAAGAAAAAAGAAGATTACATTGATGTCCAAGAGAAGCAAAACACAAACTGTAGCTAAAGACAGAAAGAAATATCAAAGACAAAAGACAGACATTTATGAGAGCCTACGAATCCTAATTGCGGGCACGCATATACCAATTCCTCAACCATTTTTCATATGAAGGATCTACCTAAGCAAGAACCGCATCCGGAGCAGGAGGGTCGGAACTCCAAATACTACCGCCGTCAGACTGGGTCTCCTCCTTTACAGCAACTTCAATAGGCGCCAGCTCCCCTTTCTGTTCCTCTATTTTTGGTATTACCTCCTCCTTAACAAGCGATGACTCTTGTTTGAGAGGAGGCAACAGCACTTTCTTCACAATAATCTCAGCCTTCGGCAGGGATGCGGCAAGAATCAGAGATAAAAAGAAACAAAGTTAGAAGATGACCAGAGCCTCATACGGCCCGGCCCAGATGAGCTTATGCGGTCCTGTTTGAGGAGGCTTCATGCGGTTCGATTCAGAGAGACTTATGTGGCTCTGTTCGACAGGTCATTATGCGGTTCAGTTTGTAAAGTGTCTATGCGGCTACTAGACAAACTCCCATACGGCTTAGACATGGGGTATACCCCCATGCGGCTCGGACGTGGGACATACATGCGGCCCATACAATTTGAACAGTTCGATGAAGACGAGCGACACATTAAAGGCTTGTGCATAAAACATGCAACAGAGCCATCTTTGTTAGGGTTTCGAAGTATACGATCCGCCCAAACCCTTACCAGCAATGGTGGGGTGAACGTCGGGGTGAACTTCAGGCGCCGTGGCTGACGAAGAAGCCACTCCCTTACCCTTCGCCGCGACCTTGGAAGACTTGGGGGCCATTGTTGATTGATGAGCGGAGAAGGAAGACGAAGATAGCAACCTAGGGCACGAAGAGTTAAAGACAGAAGAAAGTAAAGAAGTCTCTCTGACCAAAAATTCTACTATTTATAGGTAGAAGGAGGGAGGACGCTTCGATCTGCGTGCTTCATAAAAACAAAATTGACTCTTCGGTTATCGTGGAAAATTCGGATATTTAAAACCGACCCTTGGGATCTTGCCCCAAAAGGCGGCTTTAAATCCAAAGCAAATCAAGAGCAATTAATGAGACTCACACGTGGCAGGAGATGCACACGTGGTAGAAAGTCCATTCGGCTAGGAAGCCCATACGGCTAGAACATCCTATGTGGCCATAAGAGTTTACATAGCCATGCTTCTTATTCAAAGTATTTCAATTTTGCAAATTAAAAACTTTGAAGGGGGTTTTGTAGAAGCATGGAAAATAACAAAAAAAGCCTATGCGGCTTAGATAGAAAGAGCCTCATGCGGCTCAGGAATCCGTTAGACATTCATGCGGTTCAAAAGTCCTTTAAAGCCTCATGCGGATCAGATAGCTCCATACGGCTCAGGAAGGAGCCACGTGACCTTAAGCAGTTCGCTTCTACAACTAGCCATAAAGCAACTGCCTCATTAAATGGCCTGACGACAGCTCTGACAGAAAGACGAAGTGACAACTCTGACATAAAGCTGAAATGATAGCACTAACATGATGGCGTGCTCCTAGGGAAAAGAAGAAAATCTTTTATAGCTGGCATGATCCGCCAAGTCCAAAGCTCCCTATGCGGCTGCCACTCCTATACGGCTGTCACCCCTATGCGGTTGCTCTCTTCATGCGGTTGCTCTTTTCATGCGGTTGCTCTATTCATGCGGTTGTCCTCTTCATGCGGCTGCTTCCTTCATGCGGCTGCCACTTTTATGCGGCTGCCATCTTCATGCGGCTGCTTCCTTCATGCGACTGTCACCTTCATGCGGCTGCGACCTTCATGCGGCTGCCTCCTTCATGCGGCTGCCTCCTTCACGAGGCTGCCATCCTCATACGGCTATCCCCCTCATGTGGCCGCCACCCTCATGCGGCTGCTACTTTCATACGGCTAGGAGTGTGGGGGCCACCCATATGCGGTTCATTTAGAGACTGCATTCATGCGGCTCTGTCAGGACGTCCCACTCACAACAGTTGAGACACGTGGCGGTCCTCATGACAGTTGAGACACGTAGCGATCCTCATGACAGTTGAGACTCGTGGCGGTCTTATCCCCTCGGAGTTATGGCTGCTAGCAAATCAAAACAACCCATATTTGTTATAATCATCATAATTACTCGGATCAAATCAGATTTGTTGTAATTAAGCAAATTGAACACGTGGTGGAAGATCCGAGCTTGTCATGACAAATTATGAAGATTCATTGCAATCAGCATTAATTGTCCATACGAATTTGGCACAATCAAAAATTAACTGCCCAGATGTGATGCAATCAAGATTAATGGTCCAGATTATTGGCCGCCGACTTTTCAAAGGGAAATCATTACAAACCCTAATGATCACACCCCACTCCTATAAATAGCAAGGTGCCATTCCCTTGCAAAAGAGACTCTTTCCACCCGGCTGGACACATAGAAAGACAAAGGTACGCACAGAGGATTCTTCCCACACATCCCGAGAGCATTTCTTCATTAGAGTCAAGGCTACGTTCGATCGTCCAAGGAGTAAGGCAAAGCTGCTGTCGCTTTCCCGAGGCTCTACCGTCTCCCCCTAGAATAAAAAATAAACAATTGTACTTAGATTACTGTACCTAGGTTTTCATTCCTAGGCTTTCTTTGTACGAGCGAGTTTGTATTATGAGTCTAAGTTCAGTCCTCCTATAAAATTATTTTGCACTTTTACAATCAATGGCAAACACCAGGGCATAATCCACTCTTTCTACTGCCCGCGCGCAGTCTACTACTCTCTTTACTGACAATGTGCAGTCTGTTCAGGCTGTTGCTGAGGCACAGTCTGCTTATGTTGCTGCCAAGGCGCCACCAGTAGCCTATATTACTAGGGTGCAACCAGTAGCCCGTGGTGCTATGGCGCAACCCAAGCAATCAGTAACTCAGGCGCAGTTTGCTGCTTTTGCGCAACCCAAGGGAACTAGTCTTTTGGCTATTCCCTCTTCCAATTCTCCAGTTCTGAACTGGAAGAAGCAATGTTCTAGTGCTGCCACTAGACAGAACAAAGGAAAATTTTTTTTGACACTTCCTCAATTGGCGCAATCTGTGCCTAAAATGGTCTCACAACAGAACTAAGGAGAACGTTTCTTAGCTAACCTACTACAAAATAAAGGAAAGCACCCTTTGGTCTTTTCTCAAACTTCCCTGGTCTATGACTCAGAGGAAGACACATCAGATTCTATTCCTTTAAACAGAGGTCTTCGGATCTCTGATATCGGAAAGAATACTGATCAAAGAGGCATCTTACCTACCCCTATGGGGTCTGGTCAAGACCTTCCCACCTTGCAAATTTCAAGATCTAAGCAAGAAAAAATTGAGGGTATCACAAACCGAGACACCTGGATCCGAACTTTCTGATTTACGTGCTTATCTCAATAGGCGTCAACCAGTATCAACTTTGGTAAAATGTAAGAACCCTATGCCAAAGGCCAACCTATACAAGAAGCCAAAGTTTGAAAAGAAGGACCCAACCACTTATGCTAATGAGTTGAGTACATCTTTGTCTACTCAGGGAACTAAACATCTGAAGAATAGGAGACATATTCCTAACATTATTAAGGAATATGTTCCTCCGACTTCTTCTCGTCCTGTAGTTGTAATTGATCTTCGGCAACGTCTTACACAAAGACGGGAGATTACAGAGATGTCTCCCTCACCTCCAAATCATGCTTCAGATCGCCATTGCCTTCATGAAGTCGTCATCAACTGTTATTGCCAATCGGCTCGACGATCCGTCTTCGATCGTCTGAACTATGCTTCAACTCCCAAACATATAATAGAAGATGAAGACGAGCTATTATATGCTTCTGTTAACATGACTTCTCAAGACACTAGGGGTGGAAAACGTCCAAGATGTAATGCATCCCGCAATCCCAGTCAGCAATACTTGGATCGGATTCATGCATCCAGTGAAGGTGTCTTTCAATACACTAGATCGAGAAATCGACATTTGAACCAAGGTGTCTTTAATCAAGAAGATCTTCCTATCGCCCATGTAGGAGAGGACTCTTTCTTATAGTTTGACACAGATAGTGAAAGTTCTGAACAAACTATCTCATCAATAGCAGCAAGAGAAGTGACAGCATATACCATTACGGAAGATCAAGATGCCTCTACTTCAACCAGTCAAGAGCAACGAATTATTGTATTAGAAGACAAATTGAAGACCATGGCTGAAATGGTGGCAAGTATGCATACAATAATCATGGCCCAACATGCAGTGCCATCGATTGTAAACCCTGCTACAAATTCGGAGCTCATAGCATCTTCTGTACCTGTTAGTCTGGGGGTACCACCTCCTCAGCTTGCTTCTGTACCAATTCAAGCTGATCCCAGTCAGTCTGGTGCTGGGGGTGGTAATTACCACACTGTTCCTCCTCCTAACAGTTCTAATCAGCCTATCAATTCCTAAACATCAGGGGATGCAATGAGGCTGTAAAACTCTTACGCACTCAGTTTGAGGCCTTCAAGCAGAAGGATGGCCTACAAAGACTAGGCATAAAGCAACCGTATCCTACAGAGTGGAAGGAAGTTCCTTTCCCTCCTAAATACAAGCTTCCAACCATTATGTTATTTGATGGCAGCATCCCTCCAAGTCAGTACATCAATCACTTTGAGGTGATGACTGATCAATTACAGTCAAATGATACTTTTCTTACTAGAGTGTTCGTCGGTTGTTTAGCTGGCGCAGCATACGACTGGTATCGTAGCTTGCCTGATGGTTGCATCACTTCTTTTGCTGGTTTCAAGCAAATATTCTTGGAATGGTTTTATGAGGGAGTCAATAACATGACAATGTCTGCCATTATTAATATTAAACAGAGGCACAATGAATCCATGGAGAGTTTCATTGAAAGATTCTGCCGAGAGGCACTCAAAATGCCTTTAGGAACTCCATCTGCTGTAATAATAGACACTTGCAAATCAAACTTGTTGCCTATTATCAGTATGTGGATGGGATCTACACAGTTCTAGGATTGGCCTTCTTTCATTGTGAATGCCAAAGCGGCAGAGGTCAGTGCCGAAAAGTTTAAACAATTAGGAGTTCAGATGACTCATCCTAACCAAGACGAACATTCTACACCTGGAGGTAATAATTGCCAGAATAATCACAAGGGTAAAGAAACACTGGCCATCAATCTCAAGGGCAAGGAGTCTTTGGCTGTCAACGTCACTCAGATAGCACCCACTCCATCAGTACCACCGCAGAAGACAACTCGTCCAAAGCAAGAGTATTCTTTCGATGAAGATGATACTTTGAGCATCTTCGATTGCTTGATCAAAAGCAATAAGCTTCAACTTCCAGAGGCAAAACGGCCAGAAGAAGTGGGTAAAACCGATCACCCTAAATACTGTATTTATCATAGATTTATAGGGCATCCAACCAGAGCATGTTACGTGCTCAAGGGTAAAATCTAAGAGTTGGTCAACTCTGGAGCAATTACTCTTCAACAGGACGAGAAGACGGTGACTGCTAATGTCGTTTCTGTACAATTTGGTGACTTTCCACCACAACTTGTACAAGATGGTGTTGTCCCCATTCCAAGGACTACTCTTGAGATTGTGAATCTCCCACCTCCCCAAAATGAAGGTCTTATTCCGCTGTCGACAGACAGAGGAAAGATTATGTGGATTCATCCAAATCTGGTAGCAGAGTTTGAAATGCCTTCCTCTTTTAAGCAAAAGAAGTACTTCAAATCTAAAGCCAAGAAATACGACATGGTATCCTTTGAACCAGTAACAGAAGAAGAAATTCTAATGGGCACTAGATCTAGGAAACCCTATCTTCAGGAATATCCCGAAAATCAAGAGAATCCTGCTCTATCTCCTGATGATGCTCCTGCATTATCTTCTCTTGGCGAGAATATACCATCTACATCCCGTCGGTAGTTGAACCATTTCCTTCTAAACCAACAACAACAGACAAGGAAAAATAGCCTGTTCGTTTTGACAAAGCACTGAAGAAGTTCTCATCACTTGGACTCGAAAAGCCATATAACTTTGATATATTGGCTCAATTGACCAATACTCTAGCAAGATTATCAATCTTTGAACTTTTACGTCACTCAAAAGAAACTCGAGAGACGTTAAGTAAAGCCTTGATGCAGGCTGACGCTTGTCTTACACTTCTCAAGAAGCCTGAAAAGGAGCCATGGGCAATGTAGTGAGCACGCTCTGCGAAGTAGGTAGCTTATCCGCCATATCACCCTGTTAAAAATTGATCAAGTGGCACCAACTTGTCAGACTGTACATGGGCGCAACTGAACAACTGGCACCTTTGACTAGGTTTTTTCTTTTGTACTGTACTGATTAATTCTCGCACCACATAATAACTTACACGAACAAGCTGTCAGCATTAATTACATGCTGACAAAATCTTCTCGAGCGTCGCGGTATACGAGATTTTAACTAATTTTCCTTAATCTTCGTGCTGTCATTTTGTCAGGTAATGATGATGCCATTACAGCTTCTCAAGGAAGTGCGCCACGTGGTGCTCACGCAACCTGATGTTGGCACAACATGATGCTGTGCCACTTGATGATTCGACACAACATAATGATTGTAGGGCCTAAAAATCAAGTTGCACCCTGAAAATTGTAATCAGTGATCAAGTTGCGCTCCAAAGATCAAGTTGTGCCACTGATATGAAGCTCAGAGAACAAGCTGCGCCACTGATCAGGTTGTGCCTGATATCAGACTGTACCCAGTCTTATTGTGCCAAAATCTATGGGGCGTCTGACACTTAATGGCCATCATTATCTGACAGTACTGACAACAGATACTACAGTGAACGAGGAAAATCTCTTCGAATCCAGTGAATTGTGCCGCTTAAGGAGAGTTGGTAGACAGTTGTCCTGTACACTTCGTAAGTTGAGCCTAGGCACAATCCAAACAAAATCTTTAGTTGCGCCTAGGCGCAATCTGAATGACTTCTGCTCAAAAGCTGCCACGTGTCTAGGCGCGGCTCAATCAGGCGCAGTTGACTGAAGCTTGCACAACCTAATGAAGTTGAGACAACTTACATTCTAAAGCAGGATGATATGGCGCACATGCCACTAATCTTTCAAGACGTGTCTACTATCCTGTACACGTCCACGCGCATCCCAATCACATGATGCCACGCGTCTAAATACAGTTAGTACATGACTTAACAACTGAATGAAAGTTGGTGCAATAGGAGGTTGGCGCAACTCAATTTGGCGCAATCCAGCCTCATGCACATCAGAATAACTGCTAAAACGGTTATTTCCTGAACTCTATAAATAGAGTTTCCAATTATTGCGAAATCATCAGATACATATGCACAGAGATCAAGAACTCTTACAAAATTGCTGCTATATTTTTCAGAGGCTACAGTCTTCAAGTTCACATAGTCCAAGGGATAAAGTGATCGTCTTCTGATCAGATTCCTACAGTTGTACTTTCTCAGAATTTATTGTGCTTTGTACTATTCTTTTTTTTCAAGTTTGGAATAAACTTTTTGTTTTTGCAAACAAAATGACGACTCTGCTGGGGACGACTTTCTCCTCCAACGAGAAGGTGACAACTCAATGTGACATTGCATCGATCGGCAAGACGCAGAAGACTCTGGTTGTTCAAGTCAACCAGACAGCCTATGAGGATATGATTAGCACCAAAAGAAACAAGCGTACAGCGGCTATCGCCAAGAACAGGACTATGTGGACTCCTAAATCTCCTATGCTCACTGTTGCCCAGGCGTAACCTGAGTGTTCAGTGGTCAAGACACAATCTGTCTCGACGACTCAGGCACAGATTGCTTCTGTTGCCCGTACACAACCTATTTATCCTGCTGACCATGCGTAGTCTACTACTTTCTTTGCTGCCAAGGCGCAGCCTGTTCAAGCCATTGTTGAGGTGCAGTCTACCCATGTTGCTGCCAAGACACCATCAGTAGCCCGTAGGACTATGGCACAACCCAAGCAATCAGCACTTCAGGCACAGTCTGCTACTCTGGCGTAACTCAAGGGAACTAGTCTTTTGGCTATTCTCTCTTCTAATTCTCAAGTTCTGAACTTGGAGAATCAATGTTCTAGTGCTAACACTAGACAGAACAAAGGGAAGAGTCCTTTGGCACTTCCTCAATTGGTGCAATTTGTACCTAAAATGGTCTCATGACAGAACAAAGGGAAAGGCTTCTTAGCTGATCCTTTACAAAATAAAGGAAAGCACCCTTTGGTGTTTTCTCAAACTTCCCTAGTCTATGACTCAGAGGAAGATCTATCAGATTCTATTCCTTTAAACATAGGTCTTCGGATCTCTGATATTGGAAAGAATACTGACCAAAGAGGTATCTTACCTACCCCTATGGGGTTTGGTCAAGACCTTCATACCTTGCAAATTTCAAAATCCAAGCAAGGAAAATTGAGGGTATCACGAACAGAGACACCTGGAGCAGAATTTTCAGATTTATGCGTTTATCTTAATAGGCATCAACCAGTATCAACTTTGGCAAAATGTAAGAACCCTATGCCAAAAGCCAATCTGTACCAAAAGCTAAAGTTTGAAAAGAAAGACCCAACCACCTATGCTAATGAGTTGAGTACATGTTTGTACACTCAGGGAACTAAACATTTGAAGAATAGGAGACATGTTCCTAACATCATTAAAGAATATGTTCCTCTGACTTTTTTTCGTCCTGTAGTTGTAACTGATTTGTGGCAACATCTTACACAAAGACGGAAAATTACAGCGATGACTCCCTCACCTCCAAATTGCGCTTCAAATCGCCACTGCCTTCATGAAGTCGTCATCAACTGTTGTTGCCAATCGGCTCAACGATCTGTCTTCGATCGTCTGAACTATGCTTCAACTCCTGAATATATAATAGAAGACAAAAAAAATATAATAGAAGACAAAGATGAGCTATTATATGCTTCTGTCAACATGACTTCTCAAGGCACTGGGGGTAGAAAACGTCCAAGACGTAATGCATCCCGTAATCCTAGTCAATAATAAATAGATCGGATCCACGCATCCAATAAAGGTGTCTTTCAATACACTAGATCGAGGAATCGACATTTGAACCAAGGTGTCTTTAAACAAGAAGATCTCTCCATCGCTCATGTAGGAGAAGACTCTTTCTCAGAGTTTAATACAGATAGTGAAAGTTCTGAACAAACTATCTCATCAATAGCAGCAAGAGAAGTGACGGCATATACCGTTACAGAAGATCAAGATACCTCTACTTCAACCAGTCAAGAGCAACGAATTGTTGCATTGGAGGACAAATTGAAGACCATGGCAGAGATGATCGCAAGCATGCATACTATAATCGTGGCTCAACATATAGTGCCACCGATTGTAAACCCAGCTACAAATCCAGTGCTTATATCATCTTCTGTACCTGCTAGTCTGGGGGTACCAACTCCTCAGGTCGCTTCCGTGCCAATTCAAGTTGATCCCAGTCAGTCTGGTGCTGGGGGTGGTAATTACCACGCTGTTTCTCCTTATAACACTTTTAACCAGCCTACCAATTCCCAAACATCAGGGGATGCTAATGAGGCTGTGAAACTCTTACGTACTCAGTTTGAGGCCTTTAAGCAGAAGGATGGCCTACAAAGACTGGGTATAAAGCAACCATATCCTACATAGTGGAAGGAGGTTCCATTTCCTCCTAAATATAAGCTCCCAACCATCATACTATTTGATGGCAGCACTTCTCCAAGTCAGTACATCAATCATTTTGAAGTGATGACTGATCAATTACAGCCAAATGATGCTCTCCTTATCAGAGTGTTCGTCGGTTGTTTAGCTGGTGCATCATACGACTGGTATCGTAGCCTGCCTGATGGCTGTATCAATTCTTTTGCTGGTTTCAAGTAAATATTCTTGGAACGATTCTACGAAGGAGTCAACGACATGACGATGTCTGCCCTCTTTAAGATTAAACCGAGGCATAATGAATCCACAGAGAGTTTCATTGAAAGATTCTGCCGAGAGGCACTCAAAATGCCTTTAGGAACTCCATCTGCTGTAACAATAGACGCTTGCAAATCAAACTTGTTGCCTATTATCAGTATGTGGACAGGATCAACATAATTCCAGAATTGGCCTTCTTTCATTGTCAATACCAAAGCAGCTGAGGTCAGTGCCAAAAAGTTCAAGCAGTTAGGAGTCCAAATGACTCATCCTAACTAAGATGAACATTCTACACCCGGGGGTAGTAATCGTTAGAATAACCGCAAGAGTAAAGATACATTGGCCATTAATCTTAAAGGCAAGGAGCCTTTGGCTGTCAACGTCACTCAGACGACATCCACTCCATCAGCACCACCACAGAAATCGACTCGTTCAAAAGAAGAGTATTCTTTTGATGAAGATGATACTTTAAGCATCTTCGATTGCTTGATCAAAAGCAATAAGCTTCAGCTTCCAGAGGCAAAACGGCCAGAAGAAGTGGGTAAAACTGATCACCCTAAATACTGTATTTATCACAGATTTATAGGGCATCCAACCAGAGCTGTTACGTGCTCAAGGAAAAAATCCAAGAGTTGGTCAACTCTGGAGCAATTACTCTGCAACAGGACGAGAAAACGGTGACTGCTAATGTTGTTTCACTACAATTTGGTGATTTTCTATCGCAACTTGTGTAAGATGGTGTTGTCCCCATTCCAAGGACTACTCTTGAGATTGTGAATCTCCCACCTCCTCAAAATGAAGGTCTTGTTCCGCTGTCAACTGACAGAGGAGAGATTATGTGGATTCACCCTGATCTGGTAGCAGAATTTGAAACTCCTTTCTCTTCTAAGCAAAAGAAGCATTCTAGATTTAAACCCAAGAACTGTAACATGGTATCCTTTGAACCAGTAACAGAAGAAGAAATTCTATTGGGCACTAGATCAGGGAAACCCTATCTTCGGGAGTATTTCGAAAATCAAGAGAACCCTGCTCCATCTCCTGATGTTCCTCCTTCATCATCTTCTCCTGGCGAGAATATACTATCCACATCCTTACCGGTGGTCGAACCAACTCCTCCTAAACCAACAGCAGCCGACAAGAGGAAACAACCTGTCCGCTTTGATAAAGTATTGAAGAAGTCCTCATCTCTCGGACTTGAGAAGCCATATAATTTTGACATATTGGCTCAATTAGCCAATACTCCAGCAAGATTGTCAGACGTTAAGTGAAGCCTTGATGCAGGCTGACGCTTGTCTTACTCTTCTCAAAAAGCTTGAAAATGAGCCAATCAGTTGTGCACACTGTCATAGTGTATTTGAGCTAATGCCTAATATTACCTTTACATAAGATGACATGATATTAGAAGACAACCGTCATGATCGTCCTCTCTATTTCACAAGGTATGTAGATACCATAAAAGTTGATCATATTCTGATTGACCCAGGGTCCGCACTTAGCATCATGCCGAAGTCTTTACTGGATGCTTTGAAGATCCCGGTGCATAACCTATCTATGACTATCACCACTATCCTGGGGTTTAATCAAGAAAAAAGTGAACCTTTAGGGAAGACACGCCTAAAACTTCAAATTGGCAATCTTTGTACAAAGGTAACTTTCTATGTTATTGACAATCATGGCTCATACAACGCTTTATTGGGAAGACCATTCCTCCATGAATACAATATTGTACCCTCTATGCTCCACCAATGTTTCAAATATATGGATGGTAATAGAGAAGTCCAAAAAGAGGTTACAGATCTGAATCCTTTTAAAGGGGTTGAAGCATACTACAACGATTCTCGTATGTACAAGGAAGAATTCATCAAGGTAGTACTAGCAATGGACACGGATGAAGAACAGAAGAGTGTGCCAAATGATACTCTGGTGATTTTCGTCAAAGGATGCATCTTATGTCCTCAGTCTTCCAAACCACTGACTATCTATCTTCCTTCCCATGAGAAGCAGCCTAAGGGTGATAGTCAAAAACAAAGAGAGCTCACCTCTTCTGAGCCGTTTGTAATCGACCTTCGTCGTAAGAAGCTCCCTCCTCCTTCTCGTTCTTCTTCTCCCCCTCTTGTCATCAATCTGACTAAGCCTGCTAAGGCTAAAGTTCCTATTGTAAATGATGGTGTAAAAATCAATAAAGCATCTCCTTTACAGTATACTGATGTCTTTTACTATATTCAGTATTATTTGGATATGCTAGATAACTTTAAACCACTTACAATAGAAGTCGTATCATCTCTGCGAAATGTGGTATCATTGGATTCAATACAAGAGTCGTACTTCTTAGTACCGTCTCGAAAGAAAGATAAAAAGCCTATATTCTTTCAACAAAAGAGAGGAACCAAAAATTGTGCTCTATAATGATAACAGAGATGATACATGAAAGCTACAATTATGCCGCTATAGTCCATAATCCAAATCCATCATCCGTAAAATGGGCTATGATTTCAGAACAGTCCTCAACAATGGTAAAAGAAGACGGACTCCCCTTCGTATTGCTATTTCAAAAGAAAAATTACAACAATACCACAGTAAATCGAAGCGGGGCTTAGGTTATGCTTCACCTCTCCCAACTCCAGAACCTTCTGAATCTGATGAAGAAGAACGATCTAACTCTTCTGATTCTCTTTCATGGAATTCTGACACCAGCATTGGTCATGTTCATAGGGTGATGGTATCTTCTAACATGGTGTCTGTCAATTCTCAAAAGAAGATGACATTGAAGAAGCTCCTGAAGTGGACCCTTGGGCACAAAAGATGGACAATCAGTGGAAACATCATTTCGAACAACGAGAACCACCCACTGAAGATCAACTTGTCCAAATCGATATTGGAGAGGAGGGTGTATCACGACCAATCTTCATTAGCAAAAATCTCCCAAAGGATGATAAACAATAGTTAATTCATCTTATTCGTGAATATATTAATATCTTCGCCTGGAGTTACGAAGATATGCTGGGGTTAGATCCTCAAATTACAACTCACAAGCTTAATATTCTGACGAGTGCCAAGCCGGTCAAACAACAACAACGGCAATTCAAGCATAAAATAATGGATGCAATTGATGATAAAGTCAAAAAGCTTATAACTTGCAATTTTATCAGAGAAGAACAGCATCCTGACTGGGTAGCCAACGTTGTACCAGTTCTGAAGAAGACCGGAAAGGTTCGAGTTTGCATAGACTTTAGGGATCTCAATGATGCTTGCCCTAAAGACGAGTTCCCTCTCCCAATTACTGATGTCATGATCGACAACGAATTTTTTTCATTGATGGGTTTTCTGGATATAATCAAATTCGGATGAATCCTGAAGATGAGAAACATACTTCATTTCGTACTCCTCGAGATGTGTACTGTTATACGATCATGCCGTTTGGTCTTAAGAACGCAGGTGCAACTTACCAGCGGGCTATGAGTACTATTTTTTACGATCATCTGCGAAAGACGGTTGAGTGCTATGTTGACGATATTACTGTCAAAAGTCGTCTCAAAGAAGATCATATTCAAGATTTAAGAACTATCTTCAATCTAATGCGCCAGCATCAACTCAAAATGAACCCCACCAAGTCTTTCTTGGGTGTCTCTAGTGGTAAGTTTCTCGGCTTCGTCATTACCTCTAAGGGTATACACGTTGATCCCGAGAAGATCAAAGCCATTCAAGAGATGCGTCCTCCACGCAACCTAAAAGAGCTATGAGGATTCCAAGGTCGACTTGCGTACATCAGGCAGTTCATTTCGAATTTATCTGGACATTGCAGACCATTTACTGAATTAATGAAGAAAGGTGTATCTTTCGTTTGGACGGAAGAATGTCAACGATTATGTGACGACATAAAGCGGTATTTAATGAGTCCACCGGTTCTTGTACCACCGATCTCAGGAATACCCTTCTTAATGTATGTCTGGGCAATGGATCATTCCTTGGGAGCTTTGCTAGCTCAAAAGAATAAGGAAAGTCATGAACAAGCCATCTACTATTAGCCGAACGATGATTGGAGCTGAACATCGTTATAGTCCGGTAGAGAAGGAATGTTTAGCCTTAATATTTGCTGTTCAGAAGACAAGACATTACATTATAGGCCAAACTATTCATGTCATATCCCGAGTCAATCCTCTTCGAGTCTTAATGAAGAAACCAAGTACACTCAATTCTAGGATTGCCACATGGGCCATATTACTAGCACAATATGATATGGTTTATGTTCCTCAAAAGTCTGTGAAAGGCCAAGAACTTGCTGACTTCTTAGCAGCTCATCCTGTCCCTGAAACATCTAAACTATATGATGAGATTCCGGACGAAACATTAGAATCAAATATGATCTCAGAAGAATTTTCTACCCGGAGGTTGTTCTTTGATGGAGCTTCTAGAATTGGACCTGGAGGTACCCTTATAGTTGGAGTAGGAATTGTTCTTGTTTTACCCGATGGATTAACTATTCAAAGGGCCTATTCTTTAGATGAACCATGCTCTAACAATGTGGTAGAATACAATGCCTTGCTCATTGGACTCAAATTAGCTAAACAACTGGATATCGAATATCTCGAAGTATATGGCGACTCTAAGCTGATTGTTAATCAGGTTAGAGGCATATATGAAGTTCGACATCAAGATTTAGTACCATACCATGAAGCAGCAACCAGGATAGCTTCTTCATTCAAAGGATTCTTCATCGAACATGTACATCGGGCATGCAAAACAGAAGCTAATGCCTTAGCTAACCTAGCTGCGATATTGGCAGTTCCAGTCAAAAGACAACATATGGCTGTTATATCTAATAGAGAACTATTTTGTGTCGAAAACAACCACAACATTGAATTCAGCAACCTAACTGAGGTCAATGATATTAGCAATGACTGGAGAGCACCTTTTATTGATTTTGCAGTGCATGATATCTTGCCAAAAGATCCTAAAGAAGCTACAAATATCTGTCATCGATCGCTTCGATTCTATTATAATCATACTACTAAAACACTCTATCGAAGAACTTTTGATGGATTGCTTTTAAGATGTCTCGCTGGTGATGAAGCAAAGCAGATATTACGTGAAGCTCATGATGGTGTTTATGGAGCACATCAGCCTGGCCCTAGACTACATGATCGTATTCGACGTATGGGCTACTACTGGCCCTCTATTGTATCAGATGCTATTGACTATGCAAGGAAATATCGTGCATGTCAGATTCATGCAGATTTCATTCACCAACCATCGGAATTTCTTCATCCGACTGCTGTCTCATAGCCTTTTGAAGCATGGGGCATGGATATAATTGGCCCTATCAATCCTCATTCATCTAAAGGGCATCGGTTCATCTTAGCCGTAACTGATTATTTCTCCAAGTGGACAGAAGCTATACCATTGGCTGAAGTTAAAACGAGTAGTGTCATCAACTTCATCAAACATCATGTGATATACAGATTTGGTGTCCCTCGCTGAATCATCCATGATAATGGACTGCAATTCATCAGCCAAAAGTTTAATAGGTTCTGCGATGACAACAAAATCAATAATGTTGCCTCGACGGCCTATAATCCTGTGGCTAACGGGTTGGCTGAAGCATTCAATAAGACCATTATCAAACTCCTCAAAAAGTTTGTCTCTATCAACAAACATAATTGGAGTGATAAACTTGGAGAATGTTTATGGGCATATCGTACTACTGTCCGTAATCCTACAGGTTGTACACCTTGTTCTCTAGTATATGGATATGAAGTCGTCCTACCCCTAGAAATTCAAATTCCATCATTAAGGATCGCTATTGCTAACGAATTTACTACAGAAAACAATGATCGTCTTCGGCTTCAAGAGTTGGAGGCGTTCGACGAGAAAAGGTTACTGGCTCAACAGCATATTGAACTTTATCAAGCCCAGATCTCAAATGCTTTCAATCATAAAGTTAGAGTGCGGACATTTCAAGAAGGCGAGTTGGTTCTTACAGTCAGACGTCCTATGACTATGACACATATGAGCAAAGGCAAGTTCGAGGCAAAGAGGGAAGGGCCGTATGTGGTAAATAAAGTCTTCTCCAATGGAGTCTATCAATTAACAGATATGGATGGCAGAGTTGCTATGATGCCTATCAATGGCAAGTTTCTTAAGAAATATTATGTATAAAGACAAAATGTACTTTATTTCGAAAACATGATGTAAATAAAAGTTCATTTTTGGAATTACATAAATATTAAGGATGGGGAGGAGGCCCTGATCCTTCATGATTAAATACATAGTTTGCCAATAGTTCAAACATCTCATTGTCTGAACTCACAAGAAACTTGCAGGCAGCCATCCTCAATGCCTCTTCTTCGGCAGTCTTTCCAGGTTCCACTAACTTGGAGATCAAATCCTGTCCTGGTGCAGGAGGAACAGTTGAGCCTTCGCCTCTTTCTTTTCGAGAAGGCACGAAAGGCTCAGTAGGGGGCATCTCGTTTTCTTCTTCGATCTTCGGAGCAAGTAAATCTTTGGAAGACATTTTTGTACAGAAGGAAAAGCGATTGACAATATCTACAAAAGTTTTGTTCTATTTATAGACAAAACAAATAGATAATTAGCCTCGAGAACTGATGCAACTTTTGGAAAGAAGCACGACTGTTCGTTCATGTATAATTGTTCATAACTGACCATTCATTATCCCTTCTCCGAAATTGACATGACTATTCACTCATTTATTCTTTTCTTCGAGAGTTTGAACGATAATTCATTCATTCAATGTCTCTCCCTTAAAAATCGAAGTGACAGATTACTCATTCATTTATCTAATGAGAATCCATGTCTCTGATTCCAAAATTGCCAGGTCAAACAACTTGCCACATTCGCATTCTATCCGCATTCTGTTATCTATGTCAGCATATCAAAATTGAATTATAAAAAGGAGAGTAATGAGATAATCATTTCTATATTCCTTCTTTAAAAAGCATAGATACATCTTGATGAAAATCTATTATATCTTTGATTTTCATTCTAATGAAGGTCTATTACGTCTTTGGATCTTCTTATTTGATAATGAAGGTCTATTACATCTTTGGATCTTCTTATTTGTTGGTGGCAATTCCTTATCGTCTCGACCTGAAGCAACGAGTCAGACAATGGAATCAACTCTGGTCTTCTCTCTCAGAAAGACGAGAGGAGAACCCCAGAGTGCAGTAGCCTAAAGATGAGCTGCTGTCAATACAACTGGTGGAGAGAAGACGACCCGCCAGGGGAACTAGGAATGAGATCACCCTTGTGATACGATTCCTAGTTTTGCGTCTCCACCATCCAACTCTTATGTGTATAGGCTCTTCCTACCATCTGAGGAAGACCCTTTTTGAACATGAAGAGTCCTGAGCTGTCTGATTTGAGTGTCAGAACCACATGAGCTGTCTGATGTGAGTGTCAGAAGAATGCCCTCTGCAACATCCAAATCACCAGTGCCAGTCCTGAAGAAGCTTGCTAGCCGAATCTCTACAAATATTAACAAAATAAGAAAAGTTAGCAGAATCTATCAAACAATGCGTGCTTATCAACAGGCATAAACCAGCAGTGTGCGCTTATCAACAGGCACAAACCAACAGTGCGTGCTTATCAATAGGCACAAACCAGCAGTGTGTGCTTATCAACATGCGCAAACCAGCAGTGTGCGTCTATCAACAGGCGTACATTAGCACTGCATACTGATCAAACAGGCGCATATCGAAAATGCGTACCGATCAATAGACGCATATCTTCATAGTGCAAGTTGATCACACTGGCGTATGTCAACAATATACGCCTATGAATGAGACAAAGTACTAGATCACAGTGTGCGCCTATTCTCAGAAATAGTTAGCGTATATCAACAGTATCTACAACATACAGATCAATACCTATCTTCAAAAGTGGTACTAAAGAAGAATATTCATACCATTGATTCTTCTTCGAGACTTACCAATTTTTGAAGACACAACATACAAAAGAATAACATCAGAATGGAGTGGCACAAGTGGGACCTTGTGAGAAGCCATTTGTTTTGAAAAAGAATGAATGGCTCTTTCGTTTTGGCTATCCTGTTTAAAGTACTGAAAAAGGAAAATAGGCACGTCATTCTAGGAGCCTATTTTGGGAAAGATCTAAACAATAGGCGCTTAAGACCACGTGATGGCTGCCATGTGTTTCTCAATGAAACAGTAAACAAAAAATTAGCCAAAGGCACACGACCTCGTGTGCTATTTAAAATCACAGCCACACAACATATAAGAAATTTTAGATTTAATTTGCATAAAGATGGGTGGACCCCTACAGACAAGAACACAAGAAAAGAGAATAGAATTTTTGGCATGCCTAAACATTATTCTTTGTTCTTGCCTTCATCGATCTGACGAAGGACGACGTCCAATTCCTGTATGTTGCGTATCCCCGAGAGACGCATCAGATTAAGGAATCCCTCCGAATCGCTGTACTCTTTAGAGGATGGCCCACTACTCGAGTGATTGAAGACTGTCGGGTTCAAATCGAAACAGTCTAAAAAGTTCACCGCCCTCAATGCCGGGTCAGCCTCCAATAAGTAAGTTGACGGTGCAATATCACATTCCACTTCAGGGGACTTGATTGTAGTGTTAGCATTTGTATCCATCTCTTCCTTCTTGGAGGCCATTAAAGAACAGAAGTGAAAGATAAAGCATAAATATCAACTACTACATATTTATCAACAAAATGACTCTTCATATTCCTCGTAGGAAACCGAAAGTCATCAACGAAACTCGAGAAGGCAGAGAGAAAGTTTGTGTTTTTGAGAAAGAGATTTAATATGATGACCGGTTGTTGACTGGCGCAACTTGACTCAGTCAAAATTCTTTATATTCAAAGTATTTTAAAACTTTGAAAACATTTTTTTAAGTTTTGAAAACATTAAAGGGGGTCTTGTAGGGCCTAAAAATTAAGTTGTGCCCGGGACATTGTAAACAGTGAACAAATTGCGCCATAAAGATCAGGTTACGCCACTGATATGAAGCTCAGAGAACAAGCTGCGCCACTGATCAGGTTGCGCCTGATATCAGACTGCACCCAGTCTTATTATGCCAAAATCAACGTGGCGTCTGACACTTAATGGCCATCATTACCTGACAGCACTGATAACTGACACCACAGTGAACGAGGAAAATCTCTTCGAATCCCGTAAATTGTGCCGCTCAAGGAGAGTTGGTAGACAGATATCCTGTATACTTCGTAAGTTGCGCCTAGGCACAATCCAGATAAAATCTATAGTTGCGTCTAGACGCAATCTGAATGACTTCTGCTCAAAAGCTGCCACGTGTCTAGGTGCGGCTCAATCAGGCACAGTTGACCGAAACTCGCGTAACCTAATGAAGTTAAGACAACTTACATTCTAAAGCAGGATGACGTGGCACACATGCCATTAATCTCTCAAGACGTGTCTACTATTCTATACACGACCACGCGCATCTCAATCACATGATGCCACACGTCTAAATACAGTTAGTACACGACTTAACATCTGAATGAAAGTTGACGCAATAGGAGGTTGGCGTAACTTAATTTGGCACAATCTAGCCTCGCACACATCAGAATAACTGCTAAAACTGTTATTTCCTGAACTCTATAAATAGAGTTTCTAACCATTGTGAAATCAACAGATACATACGCACAGAGATCAAGAACTCTTACAAAATTGATATTGCATTCTCCAGAGGCTACAATCTTCAAGTTCACATAGTCCAAGGGATAAAGTGATCGTCTTCTGATCAGATTCCTACATTTGTACTTCCTCAGAATTTATTGTACTTTGTACTATTCTTTTTTCAAGTTTGGAATAAACTTTTTATTTTTGTAAACAATGATTTGGCGCCACTTGATGATTGCACACTTTAGTGGGCGATGCAGTTTGATTTTTATCCTCTACAAGATCCCCTTCAAAGTTTTTGAAACTTGAAAATACTTCAAAGTTTTGAAATACTTTGAATTATGCTAGTTTTGTTTGGATTGCGCCAGTCTACTGTCTGAGTTGTGCCAGTCAACTCGATCCTGCTTCTTCAGCATAAGTTGCGCGGTTCAGCCTTATTAAAGCTATAAATAGTTATACTCCTTGGATTTTTCATTCTCCACCCTCATTTTAAGATACCTTGAGAGAACAAACCCTATCTTCTTCTCCTTTTTCTCGATCTTTGAGAACTTCGATCGACGGTAATGGCACCCAAGCACTCCGCTGCTGAAAAGGATAAGACTGTGGCTGAGTCATCCATGCGAGTTCTGCCTTCATCACGTCGAGAGACGGCCAACCCGGCCATGGAGGGTAAGCATTCGACTATAGACCCAATTATCGACCACCCTACTGATCATCGACCACCCTATTTAGGGTTTGGCTTGATTCTGATAGTGTGCACACATTTTTTAGAGTTTGGCATACTCCATAACTTGTGCCTCCCTTATTAGGGTTTGGTTGCTGTCGATACGCATTGTGCAGCATTTTGAAAAGTTGTGATGTCTTTTGGGCAAAATTTTACGCGTTGCGCGTCAAAATATGGCGCAACCTGATTGTTGTGCAATCTGATGGCCGCGTATGTTGAGTGCGGCGCAATATGAGTGTCGTACACCCTGACTGAATCAGAGCATTAAATGCTCGATTCATTTCCAACGATGAACCTATTTTTGGGGGGCGCTTTTTCGAAACATCTTTTTTCCTTTCTCCCTCGTTAAGTGATACGTGCCCATTTATTGGGAAGGCGAAGAGTCGGCGGGGGCTGACCTTCATTGTATATATATATATGGGCATGATACCCAGACTCCATCTTCATTCACTCTTATGTATTCCATAGAGAACATGAAGCAGGAGACGAACAATCATGGCAACGACAAAGCTTCTGAAAAGGAGTTACACTCTGCGCCTGCAGAGTATTTGCTAGAAGCTGACCCGTCTCTGAGGGTGGAAAACTTTCTGGACTATTTTGGCCGGACCTCAACAGTTTTTACTCGCTCCAATGGTGGGCCATCGTCTTCTTTCGAAGAACGTGGCACATTAGAACATAAGGAAGGATTCCTCTGTTTGATGCATTGTTTGGGAATTCATAACATGGAGGAATTGAACATTGCCTTGCATCAGGCTGATAACGAGATGAAGAAGTAACGTGATACAAGAGCGTCATTCTGCATAATGGCCATAGTGCCTATGTCTGTAGTGTATGTCAACTTTTCCATTATGAAATGAAAAATTGGTACTTTTCGTGCTTTCGTGCTTCATTCTTTTCGAAATATACGCCTATGGACGTGCATAATGTTTCAGCTTCTATTGCGTATGAATAGTTGCGATAAGAAAAGAACTTTTACTGTATTCTCTTTTTTTTGATGTTTGCAGGGGACCAACTGACAATATTCTCCAGAACTGGCATTGGTGATCTTGGATCCTATGAAGTTGAACCACTTTGACACACACATCAGAGAGCTCAGGACTCTTCATGTTAAAAAGGGCTTCCTCGAGATGGTAGGAAGGGCCTTTATACATGAAAGTTGGACGGTAGAGACACAGAATTAGGAATCGTATCACGAGGGTGATCTCATTCCTAGTTCCCATGACGGGTCGTCTCTTCTCCACCAGTTGTATTGACAGCAGCTTGTCTTTGAGCTGCTGTACTCTGGGGTTCTCCTTTCGTCTTTCTGAGAGAGAAGACCAGAGTTGATTCCGTTGCCTTGCTCGCTGCTTCAGGTCAGGACGACAAGGAACTAGCATCAACAAGAAGGTCCAAAGATGTAATAGACCTTTATTTGTTATATTCAGAATGAAAATTCGAGATGTAATAGTTTTCCATTAAGTTGTATCTATATTTTTAAAGAAGGAATAAAGAATAATTTTCTCTTCTTTATGATTTGATTTGATATGATGATAGAAAACAGAATCCAGAGGTAATGTGGATGTGAACTCTTCTTTTTTTTATTGATGATCTTCAAATTGGTTAGGACTTAAATACGGGATATCATGTCTAAAAAGACGAGATATCTGTGATAATACTGGTTTATCATAAAGAAAAGATATCTTTTAAAATAGTTGGGTTTCAAAAGATGGAATTGATGATTTGGATAGACTCCACTGGGATTTTGAGTTTTTATTATCCTGTAGCTTTATTTACGAAATAGTAAGCAAATGTAGGCCCATTCCCGTAATGAAGTAGAAATGAAAAAGACTGATGAATAAGCATACCTTTTCAAGGAAAGGTCGCTTCGATTCTCGAGACAAAGAGTAAATGAAGATTTCTTCACAAGATGAACAAACATGCCTTTTTGAGGAAAGGTTGTTTCGGTTCCTAAGACAGAATGTTTGGCCTTTCTGTCTATAAATAGTGTGAATTTTTTTTCAAAGCATCATTCACCCCTTTTCTTTCCTTCCTCGACACTCCTTCCGATGAGCCCCTACTGCCTACTCAGTCAGAAGTCAGAGAAAGCTCGACTATTCCTGGAGAAAAGTAGGATATTCTTGCCGAACTGGTGGAGCTTAGGAGTACTGCCGAGGAAGAAGCTCTGAGGAAGGCTGCCTGTGAACTTCTGGTGTCATTGGACAATAATGTCTTCGAGCTTCTTGCGAAATATGTTATCAATCAAGAGGGCTCCGGTCACCGTTAATTTTATGTATTTCCTTCTGTCTGAATTTATGCAAATAAAAAAAGAATTTTATTTACATTCTGAGTCTCTGTGTTGATATTTCTTCCTTGTCTTCAGACGTAATATTTCTTGAGGAATTTGCCATTAATGAGCATCATGGTGATTCGACCATCCATACCAGTCAATTGATAAGCCCCATTGAAAAAACTTTGCTTACAATGTAAGGTCCTTCCCACTTCGTTTCGAATTTGCCTTGCTCATGTGCGTCATAGTCATAGGACGTCGGACAGTTAGAACTAATTCCCCTTTCTGAAATGTACGGACTTTGACTTTACGACTGAAGGCTTTTGATAGACGAGCTTGGTATAACTCAATATGTTATTGAGCTAGGAGCCATTTCTTGTCGAGCGCTTCAAGCTCCTGAAGTCTCATACGATCATTGTTTTCGGTTGTGAGTTCATGGGCAATGGCAATCCTTAGAGAAGGGATCTGGATTTCTAATGGTAAGACAGCTTTGCATCCATATACTAAAGAGAATGGTGTGCAACCTGTAGGAGTACGTATAGTAGTATGGTAAGTCTACAGACATTCTCCAAGCTTCTTACTCTAGTTTTGTTTGTTGGTAGAAACAAACTTCTTGAGGAGTTTGATAATGGTCTTGTTAAATGCTTCTGCCAACCCGTTAGCTACAAGACTGTAAGCTGCAGAAGCAATATTATTGATCCTGTTGTCATTGTAGAATCGAGTAAATTTCTGACTGATGAGTTGTGGCCCATTATCATGAATGATTGTCGAGGAACACCAAATCTGTAGATCATATGATGCTTAATAAAATTGATAACGCTGCTTGTCTTGACCTCAGCTAGAGGTATTGCTTCAGCCTATTTTGAGAAATAATCAGTTATCGCTAATATGAACCGATATCCTCGAGACGAGGGAGGGTTGATAGGACCGATGACATCCATACCCCAAGCTTCGAAGGGCCAAGATGCTACTGTCGGGTGAAGAAATTCTGACGGTTGATGAATAAAGTCAGCGTAGATTTGACATGCTCGGCAGTTCCTTGCATACTCGATTGCATCAGATACCATTGAGGGCCAATAATAGCCCATACGGCGAATACGATCCTGTAATTTAGGACCAGGTTGATGTGTGCCACAAACACCATCATGAGCTTCACGAAGTATTTGTTTTGCTTCTTCCCCCGTAAGACAACGTAGGAGTAAACTGTCAAACGTTCGTCGGTAGAGTGTCTTTGTAGTATGATTATAGTAAAATCTGAGTGACCATCGTCGAATTGTTGTAGCCTCCTTAGGATTTTCGGATAGGATATCATGGATCACGAAGTCTATGAAAGGAGTCCTCCAGTCTTCATTGATAGAACAAATTTTAACTGAATTGTTGAATTTCATGTTTAGGTTGTTAACTTTCATATTTAAGTTATTCTGGACACAAAATAGCTTTCTATTATTGATGACGATCATTTGTTTCCTTCTGATGGGAATTGCTAATACTGCTGCAAGATTAGCGAGTGCATCAGCTTTCGTATTACATGCTCGGTGTACATGCTCGATGAAGAAACCTTTGAATGAAGTAGCCATCCTGATTGCTGCATCATGATATGGAACCAAATCTTGATGTCGAACTTCGTATGTGCCTCTAATTTGATTGACAATCAGTTTGGAGTCTCCATAAACTTCAAGATACTCAATATCTAATTGTTTAGCCAATTGGAGACCAATAAGCAGAGTGTTGTATTCAGCCACATTATTGGAACACGACTCATCTAAAGAATAAGCTATTTGGATAGCTAACCCTTCTGGTGAGACGAGAACGATTCTGACTCCAGCAAGCACCTTTTGGTCCAATTCTGGATGCACCATCAAAGAATAAACGCCATGTAAGAATTTCTTCTGAAATCATGTTGGACTCCAAGGTTTCATCTGGAATCTCATCGTAGAGTTTAGATGTTTCGGGAACTGGATGAGCTGCCAGAAAGTCAGCAAGGGCTTGACCTTTAACAGACTTTTGAAGAACATAAACCATATCATATTGTGCTAACAATATGGCCCATGGTGTGAGCCTGGAATTGAGTGTACTGTGCTTTTTCATCAGGACCCGGAGATGGTTAACTCTAGAAATGACATGAATAGTTTGGCCAGTGATATAATGTCTCATCTTTTGAAAAGCAAATATCAAAGCTAGACATTTTTTTTCTACTGGAGTGTATCGATGCTCAGCTCCAACCATCATACGGCTAAGGTAATAGATAGCCTGTTCATGACCCTCTTTATTCTTCTGAGCTAGTAAAGCACCTAGGGAATGGTCCATTGCTCGAACATACATCAGGAAAGGTATTCCTGACACTAGAGGCACTAGAACTGGAGGGTTCATCAAGTACTGCTTTATGTCTTCAAATGCTTGTTGACATTCTTCAGTCTAAATAAAAGACACGCCTTTCTTCGTGAGTTGAGTGAACGACCTATAGCGTCCAGGGAGATTTGAGATGAATCTCCTGATATACGCAAGCCGTCTCTGGAATCCTCGTAGCTCTTTTAGGTTGCGTGGAGGATGCATCTCTTGAATGGATTTGATCTTCTCGGGATCAACGTGTATACCTTTAGAGGTAATAACGAATCCGAGAAATTTGCCACTAGAGACTCCCAGGAATGACTTGGTGGGATTCATCTTGAGTTGATGCTGGCGCATTAGATCAAAAATAGTTCTCAAATCTTGAATATGGTCTTCTTTTATATGACTTTTGACAACAATATTGTCAACGTAACATTCAACAGTCTTTCGTAAATGATCACGAAAGATGGTACTCATGGCCCGCTGATAAGTTGTACCAGCATTCTTAAGACCAAATGGTATGACAGTGTAGCAATAGCTCCAAGAGGAGTGCAGAAAGATGTATGTTTCTCATCTTATGGATGCATATTGATTTGATTATATCCTGAGAATCCATCCATAAAGGACATACGTTCAAATTCGTAAGTATTGTCAATCATGACATCAGTGATTGGAAGAGGGAATTCATCTTTGGGACATGCTTCATTAAGGTCTCTGAAGTCGATACAGGCCCGGACTTTCCCTATTTTCTTTAAAACTGGGACAACATTAGCTACCCAGTCCGGATGTTGTTCTTCTCTGATGAAATCGTAGGCGATGAGTTTCTTGACTTCAGCTTCTATGGCATCCATCATGTCAGATCAAAACCGACGTTGTTGCTGTTTGACTGGCTTCGCATTTGGCAGAATGTTGAGCTTATAGGTAGCGATCTGAAGATCCAACCCTGGCATGTCTTCATAGCTCCAAGCGAATACATCAATATATCCCCTAATGAGTTGGATTAGTTCTTGTTTATCTGTTTCAGGGAGGCTTTTGCTGATAAATATTAGTTTTGGGGAAATTTTATCTCCAATATTGACTTGAACCAACTGATCTTCAGTAGGTAGCTTCCGTTGTTCAAAGTAAAGCTCCCATTGAGTATCCATCCTTTGTGCCCCAGAATCAGATTTAGAAGCTTCGGCAAAGTCTTCGTCATCTTTCGAGAACTCGACAGTCACCATATTGGAAGATAGAGTCACGCGATGGACGTATCCTACACTGGTGTCTGAATTCCATGTGATAGAATCAGAAAAGTTAGATCGTTCTTCTTTATCGGATTCGGAGGCTTCTGGAGTCGGAGTTGGTGAAGCATAACCTAATCTCCGCTTTGTTTTGCTGTAGTATTGTTGTGATTTTTCTTTTGGAGCAGGAATACGAATAGGAGTTCGCCTTCCTCTGCCGCTGTTGAGACCAGCTTTAAAATTATAGCCCATCTTTTGAATGATGTCCTTTGATTGCTGACTATAACGACGTAGTTGAAGTCTTCCGTTATCGTGATTTTTTTTCTTCACTGTCGGGCGTGATCTTCTATTCTGTTCCCTTACTAAAAAGTATAGGAAGTTCATCTTCTTCCTGGAATGAACTAGAAAGAAGGAGTCCTACATTGGCTCGAGCAATACTTCATTTTGGAAAGCTTCAACTGCTCCTATGGTAAGTAGTTCGAAGTTATCTAACATATTTAAATAACATCGAGTATAATAACGGACATTAATATACTGTAAAGGAGATGCTACTTTATTGATTTGTACATCATCATTTACAACATGATTCTTAGCCTTAGCAGACGGCTTAGTAAGGTTGATAACCAGAGGAGGAGGAAGAGAAGGAGAAGGTTTGTTACGACGAAGGTCGATAACAAGAGGCTCAGAAGAGGTGAGCTCCTTTTGTTCCCTTTCTACAACAAGAGGCTGTTTGTTATGAGAGGAAAGATGTATAGTCAATATCTGAGAAGAAGAGGGACGAGTAGCACATCCTTTGACGGGGATCATGATAACATCTTTTGAAGTATGTTTCTGATCTTCCTCACTATCCATCGCCAATACAACTTTCATGAACTCCTCTTTGTACATCCGAGAGTCCGTAAAATATGCTTTAATGGCCCTGAAAGGATTTAAATCGGCTACTTCCTTTTGGACTTCTCCGTTGACATCCACGTACTTGAAGCATTGATGTAAAGTGGATGGTACAATGTTATGCTTATACAGAAAGGGTCTTTCCAGCAAAGCATTTTAAGAGCCGTGATTATCAATCATCTAGAAAGTAACCTTTGTACGAAGATTGCCTATTTGAACTTTCAGGCGAATCTTTTCCAAAGGTTCACTTCTTCCAGAATTGAATTCCATGTTTGTCGTGATGGTTGTTGAAAGATTGTGTACAGGAATCTTCAATGCATCTAGTAGAGTCTTTGGCGCAGACCCAGTATCGATCAAAATACGATCAATTTTTATGGTATCGATATATCCCGTGAAGTAGAGGGGTCGGTCATGGCGATTATCTTCCAACAACATATCATCTTGTGTAAAGGTGATGTTTGACATCAGTTCCATTACACTATGACAATGAAGGCACGTTATAGGATCATCCTCTGGCTTCTTGAGAAGTGATAGACAAGTATCAGCTTGCGTCAAAGCTTCACTCAACGTTTCTCGAGTCTCCCTCGAAAGACGGAGTAGTTCAAAAATTGACAATCTTGTCGGGGTATTAGCCAGCTGAGCCAGTATATCAAAGTGATATGGCTTCTCAAGTCCCAAAGTCGGAGTCTTCTTCCATACTTTATCAAAATGGACATGCTGTTTTCCTTTGTCAGCTGCCGGTTTGGGAAGAGTTGGCTCTATTAGAGGTGATAAAGCTGATGGACCATTGACAGTAGGAGAAAATGGTGTTTAAGGAACCTCCAGAGCTGGAGCAGGGTTTTCTTGATCTTTCGAATAGTCTCTTAGGTAAGGTTTCCCAGACCTGCTACCAACTAAGACTTCTTCTTCAGATACAAGCTCAAAGGACACCATATTGCAACTTTTTGCCTGGATCTTGTTTTTGGAAGGTTTCTTTTGGCAAGATGGAGAGTTTGTCTAGTAACCCAAACCAACCCGAGATTGGTTGTAAGAAAGATATAGAGAAAGAGGTACAGGAGATCCTTTTCCATGATTCAAACCAGAGGCCTTTTGTAGATCATATCCCATCTTTGTCACGAGTTCACGAGATTGTGGGCTATATAAATGGAAAGCTGGTTGGTATTTGGCTTCTAATTTTGATAATATCGTCTTATCAGTGGAAGAAGAAGAAGGATTATCTGCTGCCGAAATGAATGTAGCAGTTAGAGGTGGAAGACAATGTTCACCAAATGAAATCATATGACATAATTTATTTTTAGTGGCCTTCTTGGACTTGGTGGAAGAAGATGGTATTTCAAAGTCCACCACTAAATCCGGATGGATCCATATAATGTCCCCTCTATTAGTAGATAGAGGGACTGTAGGGCCTAAAAATCAAGTTGCGTCATGAACCTACTATACAGTGATCAAGTTGCGCCCCAAAAATCAGGTTGTGCCACTGATATGAAGCTCAGAGAATAAACTGCGCCGCTGAACAAGTTGCGCCATATATCAGACTGCACCCAGTCTTATTACGCCAAAGTCTACGTGGCGTCTAACATTTAATAGCCATCATTACCTGACAGCACTGACAACTGACACCACAATGAACGAGAAAAATCTCTTTAAATCCCATAAATTGTGCCGCTCGAGGAGAATTGGTTGACAGTCCTGTACGCTTTGTAAGTTGCGCCTAAGCGCAATCCAAACAAAATCTTTAGTTGCACCTAGGCGCAATCTGAATGACTTCTGCTCAAAAGCTGCCACGTGTCTAGGCGCAGCTCAAACGAGCGCAGTTTTACTCACTGACTGAAGTTCGTGCAATCTAATAAAGTTGAGACAATTTTTATCTCTAAAGCAGGATGATATGGCACACATGCCACTAATTTCTTAAGACGTGTCTACTATCCTGTACACGACCATGCGCATCTCAATCACATGATGCCACGCGTCTAAATACAGTTAGTACATGACTTATAACTGAATGAAAGTTGACGCAACAGGAGGTTGGCGCAACCCAATGTGGCACAATCCTGCCTCGCGCACATCAGAATAACTGCTAAAACAGTTATTTTCTGAACTCTATAAATAGAGTATTCAATCATTATTGAAGGGACACATACATACGCACAGAGATCAAGAACTCTTGCAAAATTGCTGCTGCATTCTCCAGAGGCTACAGTCTTCAAGTTCACATAGTCCAAGGGATAAAGTGATCGTCTTTTGATCAGATTCCTACAGTTGTACTTCCCCAAAATTTATTGTACTTTGTACAATTCTTTCATAAGTTTGGAATAAACTTTTTGTTTTTGCAAACGAAATGGCGACTCTGCTGGGGACGACTTTTTTCTCCGACGAGAAAGTGATAACTCAATATGATACTGCGTCGATCGGCAAGACATAGAAGACTCTGGTTGTTCAAGTCAACTAGACAGCCTACGAGAATATGATCAACACCAAGAGCAACAAGCGCACTGTGGCTATCGCCAAGAACAGGACTGCGTGGACTCCTAAATCTCCTACAGTTGCTGTTGCCCAGGCGCAACTTGAGTGCTCAGTGGCCAAGGCGTAATCTGCCTCAGTGGCTCCGGCACAGCCTGCTTCTGCTGCCAGGGCATAATCCACTCTTCCTGCTGCCCGCGCGCAGTCTACTACTCTCTTTACTGCCAAGATGCAGTCTGTTCAGGCCATTGCTGAGGCGCAGTCTACCCATATTGCTGCCAAGGCACCACCAGTAGCCTATATTACTAGGATACAACCAGTAGCCCATGGTGCTATGGAGCAACCCAAGCAACACGAGTTAGGACTTGTTCTAGACTACCATAGCCTAGCAGAGATGGTATAAGTTGATCTTACGAGATATTGCCCCACCAATATAGTTTAAATTCGAGATGGATTCATTCAATATAAACCCCTGTACCTTTTAGCCCATCTCAGAAGGCTCGTAACGACGTTTATCACGGATAGCCAACTTTCTAAGTGGTGTAGAGCCTTGAACCAAGAACACTTACCCTATAGAAATTAAGTCAATAAGGTTCCTTGTACAACTACCCTCATTTGTTCAAAAACTAAGGGACGACTTTCATGCGTTAGCCAAAATGTTGCATTTGCATTAGACCCCCTTACCGTAGTTTTAATTTTGAGGATGAAATTTCTTTAAGTTTGGTAGGATGTAAACCCCTTACCCTAATTTATTAAATTAGTTAATGTTAGTTTAGTGTAAATTTTTGCTAAAATACATGTATGTATAATATTAGGAGTGTAGTGCATAGTATGGGTGTAAGTTTATATGATATATTTATATATGTATATATGTATGTGTGTATGTGTTGATTTACTAAGGTGTATATATTTATATATACATATATGTGGGAATATATGTGCATATAAATATATCTAATTATTGAATTATTGAAAAGATTTTTTAATTAAAAATAATAAATAAAATAGAATTTAGATATTTAAATAGAGTAATAATAGAAAATAGGTTTCAAAAAAATTCTGAAAAAAAGAATTTCTAATAAATAAAAAGAAATGAAAAAGAAAAATAAATAAAAAAGAATGAAAAAGAAAAAAAAATAAAAAAAAGGAAAAGAAAAGAAAAGAAAAGAAAATAATATGTCAAATCACCCCTTTAAAGGGGCGGGCCCCACCCCTCTCCATGCTTGCTGCGTACAGCAGCAAGCCCCGCAAATTTTCGTGAGTGGGCCATTGGTTTATTAGTAATAATAGTAGTATTAGGTTTTCACCTAATTTGTTTTATATATAACCTTCTCCATAGACCTCAAAACCCTAGACTTCCAAAACGAAAATTGTGGCAGAACATACCCTCTTCGCCTACGAGTTCGTTTCACCAGTGACAGATTTATGTGCACGAAGAACGGAGCATCGGAAGTCAGCCCCTCGTCATCCACGAAGCAGTTTTCCCACTCAAGGTACCCTACTTCCCGATGACGTAACTTTTTACTCGTAGCACCGATTTTCGATCCGTAAGATTTTCTGGAAAGTATACTTGACCCTCTTCAAGATCCTCTAGGTGGATTTCGAAACAACCCATCGACTTGCTCGAAAAATTGAGACGAAGTTGGAAAAAAACCTGTTTTCTGTAATACTAAAAACTATTTTAAAATGACAACTTGTCGGCCAATTTTTTTGCTGTACATTAAAGATTTGTAGAAACTAATTGAAAACATTAAAAGACAACAAAACCAAGATTGCAACGCATCTTCTGGATCATCGTTTTGATTAACATGTAAAAAGTAAATTGATGTTGAAGTTGGAGAAAAACTTGTGTTAATTTATATAAATTTTTTAAATTTTTCTCGATACGGCGTACGCCCCGACAAATCGGGCAACGTAGTCGCACGCTATATGCATTGAAAGGCGCATATCGATGTTTTCGACATGTGGGAACTGACGGTATTTAGTTTCTGTTTGCCATTAAAATTCTTTTATTTCAAATTTCAATACAAACAGAACAGTGTTACAATATAGGACTTAGATGTAGTCCTAGGAGTACACTTTTGTTTATCTGGGTCCCTTGTGCCGATAGAGTGAGTGGTAATACGTTGACTCCGTTGACGATCTGACGACGGTTATCGGTTCTCTGAAGGTCTGGATTACTCTGGGTGCTGGAGCTTGCTGAGAGGAAGAAGACGTTGAGTGTCTGTATCTGCCTTTCTGGTGGTATGTTCGTTCGTTGTGTGTTCTGTCCGTGTGTAGGTGTGGAAGAAGGAAATGATCCCTCTATTTATATAGTCTGCAGGCTGGCTGCTCATGCGCACATATGTAAGATGCGCCTGGTCGTGGGGACGCCACGTGGTGATTGCTGATGGAGGCATATGAACGATGCGCCATGATCGAGGGGTTGAATTCTTTATGCTGCTATTGTGGACCGGCACGTAGCAGAGGAGAAGATCTTTCTGTTGCTGAGATCTTGGGTGAGTCGAGTCAAAGGACACGTGTCATCGACCCATGGCTCCGAGATCCCTGATTTGGTGGGGAATAATCTGGTAGGATGCGCCTAGGATTGGGAGCAGGAGGAGACTTTGGCTCGTAACCTTTAGGAGTCACGAACCATTTGGGGCGCATGGCTTTTGAGGCACATGCGAGGCTTCAGTAATGACTTAACTCCTGTCTTTCGGGATCAGAGAGAAGTCTGGGAAGCATGGCTTTTGAGGCGCATGTAGAGCTTTAATGGTGACTTTCCTTTGTCTTTAGGGATCAGTAAAAAGTCTGAGGCGCATGACTTTTGAGGCGCATGCAGATTTGGGCACATGGCTGCAGAGGCGCATGCGAGTGGTTGAGTGTCCACGTGGCAGTAGCCGTCGGAGGATAGTAATGATGATGCTGACATTGGCGATGCTTCGTCTTCTGAACTGTTCAGACTTCGGGAGGCGTGCTGCCAACTCTGTCAGTTCAGTATTTAATGTTTTTGACATTCGATGAACAGCTGAGTGGGCGCATCGGTCGGCGTTCCACTAGGCGCATGGGGCCGCATGGGGGCGCATCCCCTGTGATGTGTTTGGTGTTCAAAGGGCGCGTCTGTGTGATGCGCTTGATGTTGAAGGGCGCGTCTGTGTGATGCGCGGTCTGGCCGCCGTATCCGCTTCGTGACGCATCTTCATTGATCCGGCTGTTGAGTTCTTCGGGGCTTTGATGGCTCTCCGACTTAGCTGAAATTCATTCATCATAGGTACAAGTTCATTGCACTGACTTCGGGAAGGTTGCCACTTGGCGTATAGGTTTGATTTGCCCTGGCCTATAAATAGCAACAGTTTGAGAGAGTTTTGTTGTCTCTTCCTTGACTTCTCGACGAAGATGGATGGATTCGACTGGTCCTCCTCCTTGGCAAGACATTGTACTGTGGATGATGGTTCTCCTTGTTCGAAGAAGCTTTGACGGAGAACTCCTTCAGAAGACAAGAGTCCCAGGCTGGTAGATGCGCCTGTGCATTGACGGGACAGAGTGATGCGCTGGAAGAGACGACACGGCTAGTTGAGACATCTGAGTGATGAGCCTAGTTTATAAAGTCTTCAATTGGCATCATGTTCTTGAGACGATGTCGGACAGGCACAGCATATTGCAACAGCTGGAACACAGACTGCCTTCGTGGTGGAGCCACTGTCTTGCAACCGCAGCAGTTGATGACGATCGTAGCACAAGTGTGCCCTGTGAGGGGCGTATTATGCTTGTCGTTCGACTCTCCTAATCGGCGCTTGTGAGTGATCACGTTGCGCAGATCGTTGGAGGAGAGTGCCACCTTCGTACCCCTATCAGGCGCATGGCAAGGCCAAGCGCCGGGGTGGTCAAGTGAGAGTGCCACCTATACACCCCCATCAGGCGCATGGCAAGGCCAAGCGCCGGGGTGGTCAAGTAAATGCTGTGCCCCTTGATCCAATACCAAACAGGCGCTCAGATCAGTAGTAGGGGTACAACACTTAAAGTGACTTGAATGAACCTTGGACGCACAACCAGAGGAGGCGCGGGAGTTCAAGACTACAGGGTTTGCCTTGCTCGACTTGGTTGCGAACGCAGCGAACTGCACCAAAGTGAGACAAGGACTTTGAAGGTCGGCTCGTTTCTGGCGCAGAAGCACCCGAGTCGACCTTATATAGCTTACCATCGGCAGCGTGCATGATTGTGAGCGCATGTTTCTGGTTTGCCGTTGGCATAACACGTTTGAGGCGCATGGCCCGTGCCGCCTTGGACTTCTTCGTACCAGCCCATGGGGCGCATAGTACTCAGAGTCCAAATTATCCTCGCCATGACAGCGACTGAAGAACTTGCAGCCAACCCAGAAGAAGAGAAGAACAACTGCAACTTTTGTGGCTCGAGCGGGCTCCTTGGATAACGGGCTCCCTTTTTCTTTATTTATTTTTGGTGCCCTTTTCAAAGGAGGCAAGAGGGCTCTATATATAGAGTGGAATGAGACCTCTCTTCTTCTCCTTTTCGATGTGGGATTAAAAGTAATATCCCTCCTTTTTCATACTTCTACAAGACCCCCTTCAAAGTTTTTAAAACTTTTGGACAAGTTTTGAAATACTTTGAACAAGAAGCATGAATAGTATAGCAGTTCAGGTGTGACAATTCTATCAGAGGTAGTATGGACGTGATAGGTTTGGGTACTTCCACTGGGGAATTTATGTGGACTTATCATCCTTGGCGCACCTTGGTTTTAGGTACAGATAATAAGTTGAGAGAGAGAGAGAGAGAACCAACATACTCAGAGGTAGTATGGACATGGTAAATATGTGATTGATGGTAGAGCTTTCCTACTCAGAGGTGATAAGGACGTGGTAGGAATGACTCTGGAGGGAGATACGCGGAACAACTCAGAGGTAATATGGACATGGAAGTTCTGCTGGGGATGGTGTAATCCTTTACTCTCCTTTTTTAGAAATAAAGAAATACACAATTTTCTGTGATGTGTTCATTTTTGTTTGTCATGAACTTTGATGATTTGTGTGGACCTATTATCTTTTGTGTACCTTGGTTTAGGTACATATAATAAGTTTGAAAGAACCAACATGTTTGCTCAGAGGTAATGTGGACGTGGCAAATATGGGATTCAAAATGATAGAATCTTCCCACTCAGAGGTGTTGTGGACGTGGTAGGAATGATTCTAGAGGATACACGGAACTACTCAGAGGTAATGTGGACGTGGAAGTTCTGCGATTAATGTACGACAACGCAGGGGTTGTCTGTACATGATGTTTACTCAGAGGTAATGTGGACGTGGTAAACATGATGGATAGCGTAGTCTTATGGGATGTAAGATTCCGCTTTGTAGGATGTAGGGGGACAACTCAGAGGTGATGTCGACGTGGTTGCCTTTCTACTGGAGGATGCTACAGAACAGCTGGGTTCCGGAAGCGTATGATTTTGTTGGACGGGAATTGTCTGTGAGCCCTGATGATTGGGTCCACAGATCCCCTGGTGGAAGCACATGTCTGAAAGATGTCAAGAGTAGTACTTCTTTAGGAACTTGCCGTTGATGGACATCATGAACAAGTCCCCATTGGGTTTGGCGAGGCGGTAAGCACTGTTTGGGTATACCGTCTCTATGATGAAAGGTCCTTCCTACTTGGGCTCGAACTTTCCTGGTCTCTTGTGAGTCAACACCATCGGCCTCCTGACTGCCAGAACCAGGTCACCTACTTGGAAAGTCCTCTGCTTGACCTTTTTGTTTAAAGCCTGTGATATACGGGCTTGGTAGAGTTCAATGTGTTGTTGAGCTAGGAGACGCTTTTCGTCAAGTGCCTCCAGTTCCCGCAGACGACGACGTTGATTGTCCTCTTCTGTGAGTTGGTTTGTGATCGCTACACGGAGAGAGGGTATCTGGATCTCGAGAGGTAGTACCGCTTCGCTCCCGTAGACCAGGGAGAATGGTGTGTTATCTGTCGGTGTCCGTACCGTCGTACGGTAGGCCTAAAGGCATTCGCCGAGCTTTTCGTCCCAGTCGCGTTTGTTGGATGACACGACCTTTTTGAGTAGCCTGACGATAGTCTTGTTGAACGCCTCGGCCAATCCGTTTGCTGCCGGATTGTAGACGGTTGATGCCATATTTTGAATGCGATTCTTGTCACAGAATCTGTTAAAAACATGGCTGATGAAATGAGGACCATTATCGTGGATGATCCTCCGGGGTACTCCGAAACGGTAGATGACGTGGTATTTGATGAAGCTGATCACCCTGGAGCTTTTCACTTCTGCCAGTGGAACTGCTTCTACCCATTTGGAGAAGTAGTCAGTGATGGCTAAGATGAAGCGGTGTCCTCTTGATGAAGGAGGGGTGATTGGTCCCACAATATTCGTGCCCCAAGCTTCGAAGGGCCAGGAGGCGACTGTAGGATGTAGTGGTTCTGACGGTGTATGAATGAAGTCTGTATAAAGCTGGCACGCATGGCACTTCTTAGCATATTCAACAGCGTCAGCGGCCATGGTTGGCCAGTAGTAGCCTATGCGTCGCAGTCGGTCCTGCAACTTAGGGCCAGGTTGATGGGCCTCGCAGGTTCTATCGTGAGCTTCTCGAAGGGCTTTGGCTGTTTCTTCGTTGGACAAACATCAAAGGAGAAGTCCATCGTAGGAGCGTCGATACAGCATTTTAGTAGCCGTATCGTAGTAGAATCGAAGAGAGCGTCTCCTAACTGAGACGGCCTCTTTCGGGTCCTCTGGGAGAATTTCGTAGACAGCAAAGTCGATGAACGGAAATCTCCAATCTCGGACATTAACACCGGTACTGGTTGACATGGCATGGGCCACTCGTGAGCACAGGTTGTTTTTAGGACAGACCAAGTCTCGACCCACCACTGTGACGTAGTGTTGAGTCCCGAGGGGTGCTGACAATGAGGCTGCGAGGCCAGCCAAGGCATCAGCCTCCAGATTTTGTAGACGAGGTATGTGTTCGATAAAGAACTCAGTGAAGGTTGAAATGATGTTCAATGCAACTTCATGGTAAGGGATCAGATCTTCATGGTGAACTTCGTATTGCCCTCTGACCTGGTTTACGACGAGTTTTGAGTCGTCGTAGGCTTCCAGATGATTCACCCCAGCTGTCGTGCCAGCTGGAGTCCCATAATGAGCGTGTTGTACTCAACAACATTATTGGAACACGGCTTTGAAAGGGAGTAAGCACGCTGGATGACCAGCTGATCGGGGGAGACTAATACCACCCCCACTCCAGCGATGATTTGGCCTTTGGGGCCTGTTCTTGAAGCGCCATCGAAAAATATCCGCCAGACGGAGCTTTCTTCGGTGACGTTAGATTCTTGGACCTCATCGGGGATGTCTTCATAGAGTCTGGAGGATTCCGGGATGGGGTGTGCCGCTAAAAAGTCGGCCAGATCCTGACCCTTGACGGCTTTTTGTGGAACAAACACCATGTTGTATGGCTTTAGCAAAATCGCCCATGTGGCGAGCCAGGAGTTTAATGATCCTGGCTTCGTAATGAGGACTCTGAGCGGATTGACTCGAGAAATGACATGAATTGTCTGGCCCGAGACGTAATGACGAGTCTTTTGGATGGCAAATACCAAAGCCAAGCACTCCTTTTCAACGGGGTTGTACCGGTGTTCGGCCCCGATCAGAGTTCGACTGAGGTAGTAGATTGCTTGTTCAAAGCCTGTATCGCTGTTCTGAGCTAGCAGAGCACCGAGGGAATGATCCATGGCACGGACGTAGAGGAGGAATGGTTTGCCGACGACGGGTGCCACCAGGACTGGCGGGCTATCGTCGAAAGCCTTTTGGCACTCCTCTGTCTAGATGTAAGAGACTTCCTTCTTCATGAGCTGAGTGAAGGGTTGACATTTGCCAGAAAGGTTTGCTATGAACCTCCGGATGTATGCCAGACGTCCCTGTAGGCCTCGAAGTTCTCGAAGGTTCTTCGGAGGGTCCATATCGAGGATGGCTTTGGTCTTCTCGGGATCGACATGAATGCCTTTCACCGTGATGATGAAGCCCAAAAACTTTCCGCTAGAAATCCCTAGAAAGAATTTAGCGGGGTTCATCTTGAGCTGGTGCGCCCGCATGAGATCGAAGACTGTCTTCAGGTCTTGCAGGTGATCTCCTTTGAGACGGCTCTTGACTGCGATGTCGTCAACATAGCATTCGACTGTTTTACAAAGATGTTGACGGAAAATGGTGCTCATAGCTCGTTGGTATGTCGTACCAGCGTTCTTCAAGCCAAAGGGCATCACTGTGTAGCAGAAAACATCCTTCGGAGTCCTGAATGACGTGTGTTTTGCGTCATCGGGGAACATCTTGATATGGTTGTAGCCTAAATAACCATCCATGAAAGATATGCGCTCGAAGCCACATGTGTTGTCGATCATCACGTCGGTGATTGGAAGCGGGAACTCGTCCTTCGGGCAGGCAGAGTTGAGGTCCCTGAAGTCGATACAAACTCGTATCATCCCATTCTTCTTGGTGACGGGGACGACGTTGGCTATCCAATCTGGGTGTTGTTCTTCACGGATGAAGCCGCTGGTCAAGAGCTTGTCCACCTCCTGATCGATGGCATTCATGATGTCCGGACGGAAGCGTCGCTGTTGTTGTTTGATAGGCTTGGCATCTGGTAAGATGTTCAACCTATGCATCGCGATCTGGGGGTCAAGCCCCGGCATATCTTCGTAACTCCAGGCGAAGACGTCGACATACTTTTTAGCCAGCTGGATTAAAGATTCTCGGTCTTCTCCTTTTAGGCTTTTGCTGACGAAGATGGGTTTGGAAGAAGATCCATCCCCAAGGTCGATCTGCTCGACCTCGTCTTCGGTAGGAGGTTCACGTAGTTCAAAACGAAACTCCCACTGTTGAGATTGTGCAGACGTCATGTTGGCTGACAGCACCCTCTTGAAGACTGAGCCGATACTGGTATCGAAGTCCCACATTGATGCTTCAGATGAGTGAGAATGTTCTACTTCTTCCGTGTCTGAACTCTCTGGAGTTGACGGCGGCGTGACATAGCCTACCCCCCGTCGAGTTTGATTGTAATAGTCCTGCGGCTTTCCTTTAGGTGTTGGAAGTCGGAGAGGGAGACGTCGACCTTTACCGTAGTTCAGGCCTTTATTGCTTTTTAGGTCGTAACCCATCTTTTGGATGAGGTACTTTGCCTTGTCCGTGTACCGATAGAGTTGCATTCTGCCGGCATCTGGTTCTGGCTCGAGTGGCGGGAGGTCTTGATGACGCTCAACCTTGCCGAAAATGATGGATTCTTCGTCTCGACTCCGTAGTGGGACTATGTAACAGACCCCTTGGGACGAGACTACTCGATTTACATGATGGACGATCGTTATTTGTGTTTGCAACGACCGTAGAGCGTTATCTAATGTATACATGGCATTCCAATGTGGAAGACTAGAATAATTAAAAGACACTCTGTTATTGATGAAATATAAGATTTTATCCGACGGGATTACATTGTCCAGAGAAGGGGCATCTACATCAGCTGAGATATATTCCCCCAACTCTTCATCTGTAAGCACTGGAGTAAGATCGGGAGAGTCCACCACAGCGTTGGCTTTGGAGTCCGAGAGGACTACGTGGGCCTTCTCTGGCGGCTAGGATGGCGGCGGCTTGCCCTTAAGATGCACCTTTAGAGGTGCCTCCGCTGTGCCTCCGGTGATTGACGCCTTCCCCTGTAGTTTTTCTACGAGGGGGGTCGATATTTGATGCGGCTTTCCCTTGAGCCGTATATTCAGGGGAGCTTCAGGAGCAGCTGGTGCTTTCCCGGGTAGCTTAATGCTCATGGGAGGCAACTTCTGAGGGGGTTTGCCTTTGAGTCGGATCTTCAAAGGAGCGTCGGGGGTGACCTCAGGCTCCATGTCCGGCTCTGCTGCCATTTCTGCTTCGTCGTCAGCATCATTAGCTTCCTCCTCGTCAAGTAATTTGTATAAGTCAGCATCGGTGAAGTAGGCTTCAATCCCTTTGAAAGGGTCGATGTCCGCGAACTCCGTACGGATGACGTTGTTGGTAGACATGTACTTCATACATTGGTGGAGCGTGGACGGCACCACCATGTACTCATACAGCCATGGGCGACCCAACAGAAGGTTGTAGTTGACTTTAGCGTCCACGACATAACAAGTGACCTCGGTTCTGAGGTTACCGATGTGGCACTTTAGTTGTATTTTGCCCAGTGGTTCGCTTTTGCTAGCGTTGAAGCCACTGATTGTTGTGTTGGAGGGCGCCAGTCAGTACATTGGGATCCCCAGTATTGAGAGCAGCATCTTCGGAATGATGCTGAGGGAAGACCCCGGATCGATCTGAATCCGCTTCACCTTGACTGAACTGATATACCCTGTATAGTACAGCAGCCTGTTGTGTCGGTTGTGTTTGAGCAGCATGTCTTGTTGGGTGAAGGTTATATTGGGGATAACCTCATCCGCACAATGACAGTACGTACATATAGTCGGAAGATCTTCAGGCTGCTTGACCTGACTGAGAAAGGATTCAGCATCCTTCAGAGCTTCACAGAGAGCTTCTCGGGAGTCTTTGGAAAGACGAAGGAGCTCGAACAGAGATAGGCGGGCAGGAGTACTGGCCAGTTGTGCCAGTATGTCGAAGTTGTGGGGCTTGGCTAGCCTCGAAGCATTCTTCTTTCGTAGAGGCCCGTCGAAGCGGGCCTCTATCTGCTTCTGCTTATTGGCTGCTGGGGGCTTAGACGGGCCCTCGTCCTGGACAGCAGGGACGGTGCCAGGAGGCACCACCTCGACGGCAGCTTCATCGGGTTGGACGTTCCGTTGTGAACGCGTCTGCACAGGAAGTGCCTCTTCCGCTGAAGAAGAGACCGTACGGCAAGACTTGATCTTCCTGCCTTTGGATTCGGAGGTAGGGCGTATCTCCGATTGAGTCACCTCGGAGACGAGATCGGGGTGAACCCATAGGATCTCTCCCCGAGATGTGGTGAGTGGGATGAGTCCACTCACGTTGTCATGGGTAGGTGGTAAGTTAACCACCTCCATTGTCGCCTTAGGGATGGGGACGACACCATCCTGTGTTGTAGTTGGCGGCAAGGTGCCAAATTGGAGTGACACCACGTTGGCTGACACCGTCTTCTCTTCGTAGTCGACGAAGATTACATCCGCATTGATCATGCACTGGATGTAATTCTTGAGGACATAGCAGTCCTTGGTTGGGTGTCCGACAAATCGATGGTAGTGACAGTACCTCGGGTTGTCCACTTTCCCAACCTCATCGGGATGCTTCGGGTCCGGAAGCTTGATCTTGTCACCCTGCTTCAGTATCTCGAAGAGTTGCAAGGTGTCTTCGTCGTTGAACGAATAAACCTCCTTCGGCCTTGATGCAAGTGGAGGTTTCTGAGCAGGTGCTGACGCACCTTTTGAGGCATTGACAGTCAATGCCTGTTTCCCCTTTGTCTCTCGTCTGGGGTTGTTGGCTGCAGGCCGTTTCCCCTTGTCCTCAAAGGCATAGAAACTGACTCCCAGAAGACGAGCATTGGCCGCCTTCTTCTCTGCGGCTTCTGCTTCAATGATCAAGGAGCTCCAGTCGGGAGGAGGAGTAGAGTTAAGCCAGAGTTTGACTGCAGGCAGCATGTTCATGCTGCAGGAGGAGAGAAGCGCATGTTCTGGCATGCCCGGGGGTAGTCTGAAGCAGGCCAGTCGGAAGCGTTCGATGAACACTCAAACTGTTTCCTTCTCCTTCTGGCATATCTCTATAAGGGACGCCATTGTTATGTCCTTTCCGCCGTCATAGAAACGGTCGAGAAAAAGACGTGTCAGGTCGTCGAAGGAAGATATTGAATTGTCGGGGAGGCTGCAGTACCAGTCGTACGCTACTCCTTTCAGTGCCCCAACAAATATGCTGGTAAGTCGTGCGTCCTCCTTCGAAAGATGTCCCGTCTGAGACTGGAAATACGTCAGATAGCGACGCAGAGAGTCCTTCCCGTCGTATGGCGTCAGTGTTTGTGGTTTATACTTAGGAGGATAAACCACCTTATTCCATTCGAGGGGATAAGGTTGGAGGATGCCCATCTTTTGGCGCTCCTCTTGTCTTGTCTTGGACTCAAAGCGCTCGCGCAAGTCCCTGATCATCTCGACCACGTCTTCTGTGGAGCTGGGAGTCGGGGAAGGTGGTACCACTGGGAGTTGAGCATTTGAGGGCTCCGACGTCCGAGGTGCTTCGCAGCGATCTATGTCCGAGGATACCCGTTGAAGGGGTACACTCGAATCTCCATTGACCCCTGGGTCAGAACCGGCAAAAGGTGTCCTGGCCAAAGCTGACCGTATCTTAAACACTGCTTGAGTCAGTGTTTGCATAGAGACAGAGAGGGTTTTGAGTCCTCCCTCCAGGGTATCCATGCGCTGGGTGAGGTCTGTTGGCGGCACATCAGACTCGATATCAGCCCCAGTCACGTTTACTGTCATGACGCGACCGGGAGTGGATGGATGGGTTGAGGCTTCACTCTTGGCCTCACTCTCTTGTAGGGGAGTTGCCTCTCCTGGAGCCTCGTCTTGGCTACCCTCGGCTATGTTCGGGAGAACATTCACCACGGGCGCATCTGCAAGGGCCTGATTACCCTCAGCTCCGTCTTGAAGGGCCTCTACGTCTCCGGAACTCAGGTCCGCAGATGCTAGACTACCCCTAGCTATGTTTTGGGGGATATCCTCATTTTCTGGGAGGCTGACAGGATCCACTCCAGATGTGCTTTGGACACCCTCGTCTTCGGACTCGACAAGGGTCTGACTACCCCCAGCTTCTTCCTAGATCTTCTTCCTCCCCCGAGTGCCTTCGAACACTCCTGAGGACGCGACAGCTGTCTTAGTTTTCCTCGGCTGGCTTTTGGACGAGGAAGAGGAACTGCCAGTCGCCTTTCGGACTAACGAGGAGTTGGAGATCACGTTGCATGAAGCAACCCTTGGCTCTTCTTCTGTTGACACTTTCTTCCCGAGGCGACGTCGGAGGAGTGTCGATGATTGCAGCCGCTGGAACACCGACTGCCTTGGTGGGACTGCCGCTTTGCAACAGCAGTTGATGGTAACCACAGCACAAGTATGCCCTATGAGAGGCGCATCGTGCTTGTCAGTCGACTCTCCTGATCGGCGCTTGTGAGTGATCACGTTACGCAAATCGTTGGAGGAGAGTGCCACCTTCACACCCCCTTCAGGCGTATGGCAAGGCCAAGCGCCGGGGTGTTCAAGTGAGTGCTGCGCCCCCTGATCTAATACCAAACAGGCATCCCGATCAGTAGTGGAGGAAACACAGCATTTGAAGTGACTTGAACGGACCTCAAACGCACAACCAGAGGAGGTACGGGAGTTCAAGACCACTGGATTTGCCTTACTCGACTTGGTTGTGCACGCAATAGATGCGCCCAAGTGAGACAAGGACTTTGAAGGTCGGCTCGTTTCTGGCACCGCAACATTCGAGTCGACCTTGTACAGCTTACCATCAGTAGCGCGCATGATTGTGAGCGCATGCTTCTGGCTTGCTGCTGGCATAGCATGTTTGGGGCGCATGGCCCGTGCTGCCTTGGATTTCTTTGTACCAGTCTGCTGGGGCGCATAGTACTCAGAATCCAAATTCTCCTCGCCATTACAGCGAGTGAGTCTGTCAAAGAAAGAGACCTTCTGTGGCGCATCAGAGGTGATGCGCGGGGCATTGACTGTGCCCCTGCTCCGTCGATGCATCTTCCTCGCCTGAGAGAGAGATGGCTGGGGAATGTGGTTAGCCGCACGTTTTCCTGAGAGATACGCTGCACCAGTGGGCTCATCTTGGTTGCTGAGAACGTCAGCAGAAAGGGAAGGCTGGATCGGCGCATCCCCTTCGGTGGTGGCGTCCAAGGCATCGACCTTGCGCACCCAGACTCGACGGGTCTTCTTCGGCTTTGGCAGCCGCTTCGAAGGACTCACACTGCCTTCAGAGATGAACTCCTCATACGCCTGTTGATTGAGGCGTACGACCAGCATCTTGTGAGAGGAGCCCACCTTCACGTCGTCGGATTGCGACACAACTTTCTCGGTGGAGAAAAAAGAGGTCCCCAGCAGAGTCGCCAGCTTGTTTGCCATTAAAATTCTTTTATTGCACATTTCAATACAAACAGAACAATGTTACAATATAGGACTTAGATGTAGTCCTAGGAGTACACTTTTGTTTATCTGGGTCCCTTGTGCCGATGGAGTGAATGGTAATGCGTTGACTCCGTTGACGATCTGACGACGGTTATCGATTCTCTGAAGGTCTGGATTGCTCTGGGTGCTGGAGCTTGCTGAGAGAAGGAAGACATTGAGTGTCTGTATCTGCCTCTCTGGTGGTATGTTCGTTCGTTGTGTGTTCTGTCCGTGTGTAGGTGTGGAAGAAGGAAATGATCCCTCTATTTATATAGTCTGCAGGCTGGCTGCTCATGCACGCATATGTAGGATACGCCTGGTCATAGGGACGCCACGTGGTGATTGCTGATGGAGGCGTATGAACGATGCGCCCTGATCGAGGGGTTGAATTCTTCATGCTGCCGTTGTGGACCGTCATGTAGCAGAGGAGAAGATCTTTCTGTTGCGGAGATCTTAGGCGAGTCGAGTCAAAGGACACGTGTCATCGACCCATGGCTCGGACATCCTTGATTTGGTGGGGAATGATCTGGTAGGATGCGCCTAGGATTGGACGCAGGAGGAGACTTTGGCTCGCAACCTTTAGGAGTCACGAACCATTCGGGGCGCATGGCTCTTGAGGCGCATGCGAGGCTTCAGTAATGACTTAACTCCTGTCTTTCAGGATCAGAGAGAAGTCTGGGGCGCATGGCTTTTGAGGCGCATGCAGAGCTTTAATGGTGACTTTCCTTTGTCTTTAGGGATCAGTGAAAAGTCTGAGGCGCATGGCTTTTGAGGCGCATGCATATTTGGGCGCATGGCTGCAGAGGCGCATGCGAGTGGTTGAGTGGCCATGTGGCAGAAGCCGTCGGAGGAAAGTAATAATGATGCTGACGTTGGCAACGCTTCGTCTTCTGAACTGTTCAGACTTCGGAAGGCGGGCTGCCAACTCTGTCAGTTCAGCATTTAATGTTTTTGACATTCGATGGACAGCTGAGTGGACGCATCGGTCGGCGTTCCACTAGGCGCATGGGGCCGCATGGGGGCGCATCCCCTGTGATGTACTTGGTGTTCAAAGGGCGCGTCTGTGTGATGCGCATGATGTTGAAGGGCGCGTCTGTGTGATGTGCGGTCTGGCCGGCACATCCGCTTCGTGACATATCTTCATTGATCCGGCTGTTGAGTTCTTCGGGGCTTTGATGGCTCTTCGACTTAGCTGAAATTCATTCATCATAGGTACAAGTTCATTGCACTGACTTCGGGAAGGTTGCCACTTGGCGCATGGGTTTGATTTGCCCTGGCCTATGAATAGCAATAGTTTGAGAGAGTTTTGTTGTCTCTCCCTTGACTTCTCGACGAAGATGGATGGATTCGACTGATCCTCCTCCTTGGCAAGACATTGTACTGTGGATGATGGTTCTCCTTGTTCGAAGAAGCTTTGACGGGGAACTCCTTCAGAAGACAAGAGTCCCAGGCTGGTAGATGCGCCTGTGCATTGACGGGACAGAATGATGCACTGGGAGAGACGACACGGCTAGTTGAGACATCTGAGTGATGAGCCTAGTTTATAAAGTCTTCAATTGGCATCATGTTCTTGAGATGATGTCGGACAGGCACAGCATGTTGCAACAGCTGGAACATAGACTGCCTTGGTGGTGGAGCTACTGTCTTGCAACCGCAGCAGTTGATGACGATCGTAGCACAAGTGTGCCCTGTGAGGGACGCATTATGCTTGTCGTTCGACTATCCTAATCGGCGCTTGTGAGTGATCAGGTTGCACAGATCGTTAAAGGAGAGTGCCACCTTTGTACCCCCATCAGGCGCATAGCAAGGCCAAGCGCCGGGGTGGTCAAGTGAGAGTGCCACCTTTACATCCCTATCAGGCGCATGGCAAGGCCAATCGCCGGGGTGGTCAAGTGAATGCTGCGACCCTTGATCCAACACCAAACAGGTGCTCAGATCAGTAGTAGGGGTACAACACTTAAAGTGACTTGAACGAACCTCAGGCGCACAACCAGAGGAGGCACGGGAGTTCAAGACCACAGGGTTTGCCTTGCTCGACTTGGTTGCGAACGCAACGAACTGCACCAAAGTGAGACAAGGACTTTGAAGGTTGGCTCGTTTCTGGCGCAGAAGCACCCGAGTCGACCTTATATAGCTTACCATCGGCAGCGCATATGATTGTGAGCGCATGCTTCTGGTTTGCCGTTGGCATAGCACGTTTGAGGCGCATGGCCCGTGCCGCCTTGGACTTCTTTGTACCAGCCCGTGGGGCGCATAGTACTCAGAGTCCAAATTATCCTCGCCATGACAGCGAGTGAAGAACTTGCAGCCAACCCAGAAGAAAAGAAGAACGACTGCAACTTTTGTGGCTCGAGCGGGCTCCCTGGATAACGGGCTCCCTTTTCTTTATTTATTTTTGGTGCCCTTTTCAAAGGAGGCAAGAGGGCTCTATATATATAGTGGAATGAGACCTCTCTTCTTCTTCTTTCCGATGTGGGATTAAAAGTAATATCCCTCCTTTTTCATGCTTCTACAGTTTCGTCGTGTGTGCGCGACGAAATCAGTCCGTATTCGTCGAGATACCCCCGTATCGCCAATTTGCAAACTTTGCCCTAACTTCGTGTACAGTCATTGATTCGAGATGAAACTTGCGCCAACAGGTCTGAATCGAAATTCTGGTCCTATGTGCCAAGTTTGGTTCGATTCTGAGAAGGTCGAATCGAAACCCCTTTTTGGCGGGCCCGCGACCTACTCAAACGGGCAATTTTGTACGCGGCTCATCGAAATCCAAAACTGGACATACCATCGAGTTTCCCTCCTCAAACTGAATCCATAGACATGTAGTTTGACAACTTTAGAGACCATTGACTTTGGTATGCATTTCGTTGCAAAGCGGGTCCAACGGCGGACATCGTTTTGATCCGAAACTACGATTTTGCCCCTGTTTCGAAATTAGACTTTTGGACAGACGTTTCCTAGGTATATCTTTTACACCGAGTGTGTTTTTGATGTTTGTTTCAGCGTCCAGAGTTGTTTGGAGATTTTGACATTTCTTGGCTGACATTGTGAATTCCTGGACTTGCCATTTTGCACCATCAGGCAAGATACCTTGCCACCTTACTCTGTGATTATTATATTCTTATTTTTAGTTGTCATTTTCAACATTTATTTTTCTTGATATTATAAAACTGTGCGTCCAAGTCACACTTGGGTACAATCGACTCTATCGGTCATTTTTTATGCTTTTATTTATTTCTCTTGCATTGACTTGGTCTAGTGACCTCCCATTGATGATGATGTATTGGTATATCTCATACGGCCTTGACACCTGCTTTATCATGTGTTGTGAGTCACATGTAGGACACGTATCCGCGTAGTCGACGGGCCTCCGATACGTATGGAGCGTGCGACGGATAGGAGTAACTGCCAATAGAATTGCATGCTAGAAGACTTGGCGGTTACTAGAGGTACATGTCAGTCATGGAGATGATGACACTAGGCATTGGGTTGGAAGAACAATACCTGACGTATGAGCTTCAATTGCACTTTCCTTGTAACCCGAAAGCTCCGCTGGAGATACGGGTATGATTAGCCTCTCAGGTTTGCCACTGTCGTTCTTGGAACGTCATGCGCTTGGTCACTGGTGCCCAAGAGGGGACTATACCGGATCCGATATTTAACCAGGGCTCATGCTTCTGTCACGACCCGCATCCATTTTTTTTTTGAACGGATACGAGACGTGTCCAAGCCAGCCTACGCCGCAGTGTCGGCGGTAGAACGCTGTCACGGCCATGAAGATCAAAATCATAAATAATGCTCATTCACATAACTAATTGAACTTACAATGATCACAAGTTTTACATTTGCAGAAAAATATAAACTTGTACAAATATTTGAATGACTACAAGTCCACTATCTAGCTAGTCTCTAGGCTTTTGTCTGCAAGTACCCCCGTATCTCCTATGCTAAGTGAATCCACGGCTAACGTGAAAAATATGGTTTCCAGTCAGGAATGGAACGAGTACAATTCACTGAATGCAGTTCCAATATATGAAAATGACTATATCACAGAGGTTAGCCTTTAGACATATGATTTATAAAATAATGAAGAAAGACAGAATAAAACTAAACAGAAAATGAAATACAATAAAATACTCACTGACTGACCGACTGAAGTACCTTTGATATGTGATCGGTCTCGGAACAATTATGCGACACTGTCTACATTGTCTAAAGTTACATTGTCTACATTGTCTAAAGTTACACGGTCTACATTTACACGGTCTACAGTTACACGGTCTACAAAAAATATGGCAATAAAGAAACACTATCTACAAAATAATAATCACGATCTACACAGTTTAGATGCAATAATAATCACGGTCTACACGGTCTACAAGATATAAGTACAATAATAAATCACTGTCTACACTGTCTACTCTGCAATAATAAATCACTGTCTACACTGTCTAAGGTCAGATCACACATCGTTGGTACTTCACCTCCCGACACAACAAGGAATAAAATCCCATAAAACTGAAATCACATATCTAACGACTAAACACTGATGCATAGTAAGGATCAATACTGAAAACAAACAATAAACTGTACTCGCCTGTGGTCCTTCGCCGGTGAAACCGACAATCTGAACCACTCAATGCCCCAATAGTCAAAACCCGTACAACAGTCCCCAGAAGCTGAAATAAATAATACCAATGATCTCAGAATAGTCCAATTAGCTAGGATTGCCTGTCCTTAAGTCCAATTCTGGACACAGGGGCAAAACGGTAATTTTAGGCTAAAACGGTGTCCGCCGTTTGAACCGCTTTGCACCGAAAAGCGTACCAGAGTCAACGGTCTCTAAAGTCGTCAAACTACATGTCTATGGATCTAGTTTCTCGATACGAACACAACCGTATGTCCAGAGTTGGATTCCGGCAGGCCGTGCACAAAATCGCCCGTTGAATCGGACCTTAGGGCCCGCAAAACGGCGTCCAATTCAACTGTCTCAGAATTGGACCAAACTTGGCGTACAGGACCAGAAAAATGATACGGTCCTGTTGGCGTAAGTTTTGTCTCGATCTGACGAGCGTGCACAAAGTAATTGAGAAATTTGCACAGAGGCCGATACGGGGAATTTTGACGGATACGGATCAAATTCGTCGCGCACACGCGACCAATTTGAATTCCGTCAAATCGCACACGACCACGAAGCCGTTACACAACTTTTGATGCTTTCGGTTCGCGACCACGTCGTCCGGATTGGCGGGACGCACGTCATGTGGAGAATTTTTATTGTTTTTAAAATAGGTTTTTGCCCAAGTTCGGGATCCGATTTCTCGACGTGTAGTCGATGAAATCGACTTCTGCGAATTGGATCATGGAGTCCTACATGTTGTCTCTAACTTTGTTCAAGTAGAATTTCTAAAGGGTTACTGGATCGATCAGAATCGATATTCCAAAGTGGGTTCATGGACTGTTTTGCGTTCTGTTTCGTGACAGATTTTTGGTCGAGTTTAGCGTCGTTTTTCCGACAACCTAGGGCATCTAGTTATAATGTATTTGAAGGGAATTAAAGCCGTATGGGTTGTCGACGTACCTCAGCAACCGATTCGTGAAATGACCAATTGTCTGCGACGAAAAGTCGCTGCAAAAGCAGCCTCTTCGCGGTACTGCCGCTGTCCTGTTGCTCCGCGCGCGTGGTGGTCGTGTCTCCGGCCAGCGGCCGGCCTGGTTGCGTCGGGGTGGCACGCGCAGTCCCAGGGGTCGTCCATGTGCCAAGGTCGACGGACTAGGGTTTCGATGTTTTGATGGTTTTCGATCTCCTCCGTTCTCTACATATATATATTCTGTTTGGGTTCGAACAGAGGGCCGGGGCTTGGTTATACCGAGCAGTAGGAGGCCTCAGATTAGCTGAGCTTTAGAAGGTTTGGGGTGGGCCTGCTCGGCTGGAAGCTGAGATGGGTTTTCTTCTCTGCTGAGATGGGGAGTCCGGGTCGGGATCAACTGTGGGCTGATTTGGGGAATTTAATAACTATTTTATTTCCTTTGTTTTCCTTATTCTTTATCTATTCTATAATAATAACTATACCTATATACTTATACATCTATGATATATATATATATTTATATATACACATATATATATCTTATACCCACACACGTATATATATGTATATACATACACATATACCCTATATATATTTTTAAATATATATACGTATGCACATATACATACATTTATATATATATACCTATATATATATATATATTTATATATTTATATCTGCATACACATATATTTATATACAGTCTCCATAAAACCCAATCAAATTCTAATAATATTTATTTGACAAATATAATATTACCAATAATAATAATAATAATATATAACCAATTAAATCCCAATAATATTTATTTGACAAATATTATATTACCAATAATAATAATAATAATAAAATTCAATAAAACAGTAATGGTGTATATATATATACCATTATGTGCAGTCTAATAATTCCAAAATGCACTAAGACCTATTTATACAGAAGTCACTGAATATCAATTAATAATGATAATTATAATATAAAATTACGAATACTAGAAAATACTCATTAAATCATTAAAACGAAACACAACATCCTCATACCAAACTCCATCAACACGAATGTCATTGGACGTGCCGCATGACCTACATGGGCTCAGGCTCAGTTCGGGTCCAGTCCGGCTAAAATGGTATAACCGATTTCCCTAAAATTCAATAATATAAATAATGAATAAATAATCTTCGGTAAGGGTTAAGTCGCAACTTGGCCTGGTTTTCCTAATTAGGACATCACTGTGGCTCGGCCTTCCCTACCAGGGCTAATACACTAGCCAAAGCACGCCATGGCACTATCTGTGCCACGATTCCTAGTCACCGTGTACTCCAAAACTCTATCATGACTAAAATCATCTACTGTAATATTTAACTAACTAATTATTTATAAAAACTCTAAAAATCACCATTTAATTTAAATAAATAAATAAATAAATAAATAAATAATATTATTAAAATTCTGGGAAGAGGGGTTACAAATCTACCCACCTTAAAAATAATTTCGTCCCCAAAATTTAGGGGAAAAGTCCATCCGCTATGATAGAAGTTGGTTTCCACTAGCTATCAATTATTCTCATAGTCATTTGCAGCTACAGATTCTCGAGAACTTCTACCCACCTTTGGTCACACTACTCCTTCAGAGGTATGTCCCTACAGCTTTATAATCCTCCAACTACTTGCTAAACTTGCTACAAATAGATATCTACTGTATATGGCCTCTATTATCCTCTTCTATCTATCAAGCAATTCAAAAAAAATTTAACCAGCAACAAATTTACACAAGTAGCAAAATATTGGTAAATTCTAATAAGCATGACCAATCGTCGCTCTACAATAGGAAGGACCCGATGATAAGGAAGAGTAATCAGGAGCAATATGAAATTTTTAGAGCGGTAGAGAGTAACCAATGATGCAGATAGAATGAAAGTTTATAAACCATTGACTTATATGCTAGAGTGGCTACTCCTGCCCAATCGCTTGTTAAGTCGAAGAACCCTTCGTTTCCTAGAGGGCTTGCAATCTGTACCATACAAAAGTTTCGTTCTCAAAATTAATCTAAACAAGGTTCCATCCTAGAATGGAATTTGGGAAATCGAGATTGTGATCCTTTCCGTGGTTATTTAAACACATGAACAAGGAATATAAATACAATACAAGATCGTATCGCGACTTCTAGGTAGATGGAAAATAGGGTTATGAATGACTTCACTTTCTAAGAGATGGAGGCTACATACTCGGTATAGGGACCTATCTCAAATAGTTCAGTTTTATATACTCCAAAATGGTGGTTTGTATGGATGGATTTTACTGGGTCTTAATGGGTTCCCTGATTTTGGACGTCAGTCGTCGGTTGGATGAGCCTTGGACTTTAATCTATATGGACTGGACAAGATTCCTATGATAAGACTATTTCTACTAGGTTAGGGTAACCTAGAATAGATTTCACCCAAGTGGTCGAGCTAGTTACCAGTCTGGTTAGTTAGCTAGGTCCCTAAAGCCCAAAAATGCGTCTTCTGTGACTTTTGTGTTTAAGTATCACGAGAAGGCACAATTGAGTGGCACACTGGTGACATGTGTGTAGTGGGCTTCGAGTAGATCACCACCATATATTGGGTTGAAAGGTTCGAGTTGAAGTTGAGTCCCTAATTGTAGTCGGAAAGTCTACGGATATTGTGGTAAGGGTTATAGCTAGTCCTTTGGACCTGAAAGTCATACCCTAAAAATAAAGTACAAGGGGACGTGTTTGAGTGTGACATGATATACCTAGATGAAGATGGACTCGTTTAGATCATGCATGTAAAATTTGTTGGAAGGTAACAACTGGGCTCGTGTTCCGATTATTAGTGACACGGCTGGGGACACAAAATGATCTAAATGGAGAGTGGGAGTCTATGAGGCACCAGTTATCATCCTAATTGAAAATTTTTAAATCAATCGGTAATCCTTGTATATCCCATAATTTCAGAAGGCTTACAGTCTACTCACCTTAGAAGTTAAGACATGGTCTTAGGAATAATGAGGTTAGAAGGATTTTAAAGTCAGGATATCGCACCTCGATTCTTGGTAATAAAGAATAAGGTACGACGTAACAGAATACGGTAGATATAAGTCAAGTCAAAGATCGTTCTTCAATAATTGGAAAATGAGTGTGTACAATGACACATGGTCGAAAAAATGGAATGACATACTTGTCCACAGTATACAAGAGTTGTCGACGGGGTAACCAACTCTAAGGCATATCATATGAACAGAATTCTAACAACTGAGTCGTGAATTTCTACTTGTGTAAAGCCTGTCAGACTATTGTCACAAGGGTTCTAGTGGTATGGGAGGTGGTGATCATGTATTGTTGTTGACAGCTGGTAGGTCATAATATGACAGGGTATTTAAGCTATAGTATTGGCTAAGCTAGTGACTGTGGGGTTCCCATATTAGTTAGGCTTTAAAAATTCACCTGACTAGGGTAATACTTGTTGGAAACCAATCTCGGGATGAGTGCCTACCATAGTCACGGTAAATGATTGTCCTTAGCCTTGTCTTTTCATCTCATGTCTAACTGTGGCTTGGTCGAGGAAGGGTTGAGTTAAGGCTTAAGGGTTTGCTAGTTAAGGCAAGTCTCAAGCAAATAATTAGAGGCTCACACAAATTGGTTTCCTGAGAAATAGAAATCCTCCTAGGTTGTCATTTTAACTAAGGGTAAAACTCTAATCATTCTCAGGTTCAAATGGCTAGAAGGACCCAATAGAAGTTTAAGGGTTGAGAGGAGAACGAATAACTCAATCACATGGCTGGTCGATGGTAGCTACACTTGTGCATAAAACTATCATAGCCATGGGGAATACTCTGTATCTCTCTACTAAATACGGGCCTTCGTCTTTCAAAATCAGTGAAAGACAAACAATTAAGGAGTTCAAGAGAGGGGTCACTGAGTACAATTACGTGATTCAAAGGCGAAGGTATTATTTCAAGATGGATTGTCAAGCAGTCGCGGATGAGATCCTAGATACCTCTATATCTCATTCCACGTAGTATAATTAAATGAAGAGCGAACCTAATGCATCATGGTTGATCAGACCGTAATACACTGATTCTGATTAGACAGTATGTTAGCAGGCGTCCCCACTAAACATATGTCTTGAATCAAGCTCGAGAATATGGTGAGCTTGCAAAACTAGGCTGTAATAACAGCATTGGTTAAGGTAGTCAAATACAATTATACGAGATTTTTTGAAATAAGGCACAAGTAGTCCGAGTTTTGTGAGAATCAAAAAATCTACCAGGTGTTCTTGCTTATACGGTCATTCTACTATCTTCTTACCCATAAGGCCTTGGTCGACTAATGGTTTATGGACTTCTAAATTCTATATTATAGGTAAACTTATTAGTGTCAGTCAATTTCCTTGTCAATAGATCACAAGGACTACGGAATGCTAGGTCGGGAGACATGCTACCCAGCTTACAAAACTTCTGCTAATATTGGCTTTGGATCTTATGGGGCACACGTTGCATTGTCCTATCCTCCATAGTATCCTAAACTTGTAATCACGTCCGAAGTTATTTTACCGAGAGTTATGCCTTGTCCGTATACTCGACGGTGGTAAACTCTTGGTTTCGTGATTCAGATGTGATATGATATCAGATATTCTACCTTATCTCGACTCCAGGGTAACTACGATCAAAGAGGACCACTAGCCATAGTTTCAGGAATGTTCTATAACCTATATTTTCTTAAACTAATTTCAATTTTAGGGGTCGTGTCTCGCCAGTGCGCTGCTGGCTGTAGTGAATCCATAGTCTCCATAATTAAATGGCGACAGTACGCTGCTGTCATGCCATTATGAGTTAACTACTATTCCTTTAACTATATATGTAAAACTCATGAGCTTCTAGAGATTCAAGCAAGTCGACTATGTAACAAGGCATAAATATTTGTCCTATCAGTCACAATCTTTAAAATAAAAGATTGAACAGGGAGGGAATAACTGAAGACAAAGAAATACAACCATTCTAGTACCTAATCTATGTGTATTCAAACCTTTGAGGAAAACTTTGAATCGAAACTGACTTGAGGTTCATCTATGGATATCATAAAAATAATAACTCTTAGGGCAAAAATGGGAACTAAATAGGCAATTTGACTAAGGTATGAGGATGATATCTAAGAGGCAAATAGAAGGAATTAAATAATTCATCTAGGTTAGATTATCAATTCTATGAAGCTCTGTCTCATCAAGTGAATAACCTATCCATATTGGATCATATCGTCATATCAAGAAAAAATAGTGTACTTATGGAGCTATGACAAACTATCAAAATCCATAACCCTCATCTACATTGCATGGCCTAGACTACCCATCGGTAAATTTGTATAAGGGACTCCTAGTCCTAGTCACTCTCTTAAATTAAATTAATCCCTAACTCGTGAATGAGCATTTCTTAGTCGCAGGCTCGCAATAGTACGACTAACTTTAGTACTATCACAAGTTCGTATGATTTGCGAAGACTGACCTGCATGGGCCACCACAAAAACTTGTCACGACTTGCACCCATTTTTTTTTAAACGGATACGAGACGTGTCCAAGCCAGCCTATGCCGCAGTGTCGGCGGTAGAACGCTGTCACGACCATGAAGATCAAAATCACAAATAATGTTCATTCACATAATTAATTTAACTTACAATGATCACAAGTTTTACATTTGCAGAAAAATATAAACTTGCACAAATATTTGGATGACTACAAGTCCACTATCTAGCTAGTCTCTAGACTTTTGTCTGCAAGTACCCCCGTATCTCCCATGCTAAGTGAATCCACGGCTAACCTAAAAAATATGGTTTTTAGTCAGGAATGGAACGAGTACAATTCACTGAATGCAGTTCCAATATATGAAAATGACTATATCACAGAGGTTAGCCTTTAGACATATGATTTATAAAATAATGAAGAAAGACAGAATAAAACTAAACATAAAATAAAATATAATAAAATACTCACTGACTGATCGACTGAAGTACCTTTGATATGTGACCGGTCTCGGAACAATTATATGACACTGTCTACACTGTCTAAAGTTACACTGTCTATACTGTCTAAAGTTACACGGTCTACAGTTACACGGTCTACAGAAAATATTGCAATAAAGAAACACTGTCTACAAAATAATAATCACGATCTACATAGTTTAGATGCAATAATAATCACGGTCTACACGGTCTACAAGATATAAGTACAATAATAACATTGTCTACACTGCCTACTCTGTAATAATAAATTACTGTCTACACTGTCTAAGGTCAGATCACACATCGTTGGTACTTCACCTCCCGACACAACAAGGAATAAAATCACATAAAACTGAAATCACATATCTAACGACTAAACACTGATGCATAGTAAGGATCAATACTGAAAACAAACAATAAACTGTACTCGTCTGTGGTCCTTCGCTGGTGAAACCGACAATCTGAACCACTCAATGCCCCAATAGTCAAAACCCGTACAACAGTCCCCAGAAGCTGAAATAAACAATACCAATGATCTCAAAATAGTCCAATTAGCTAGGATTGCCTGTCCTTAAGTCCAATTCTGGACACAGGGGCAAAACGGTAATTTTGGGCCAAAACGGTGTCCGCCGTTGGATCCGCTTTGCATCGAAAAGCGTGCCAGAGTCAACGGTCTCTAAAGTCATCAAACTATATGTCTACGGATCTAGTTTTCCGATACGAACCCAACCGTATGTCCAGAGTTGGATTCCGGCAGGTCGTGCACAAAATCGTCCGTTGAATCGGACCGTGGGGCCCGCAAAACGACGTCCGATTCAACTGTCTCAGAATTTGACCAAACTTGGCGTACAGGACCAGAAAAATGATACGGTCCTGTTGGCGCAAGTTTCGTCTTGATCTGACAAGCGTGCACAAAGTAATAGAGAAATTTACACAGAGGCCGATACGGGGAATTTCGACGGATACGGATCAAATTCGTCGCACACACGCGACCAATTTGAATTCCGTCAAAGCCCACACGACCACGAAGTCGTTATGCAACTTTCAATACTTTCGGTTTGCGACCACGTCGTCCGGATTGGCGGGACGCACGTCGTGTGGAGAATTTTTATTATTTTTAAAATAGGTTTTTGCCAAGTTCGGGATCCGATTTCTCGGCGTGTAGTCGATGAAATCGACTTCTGCGAATTGGATCATGGAGTCCTACATGTTGTCTCTAACTTTGTTCAAGTAGAATTTCTAAAGGGTTACTGGATCGATCAGAATCGATATTCTAAAGTGGGTTCATGGACTGTTTTGCGTTCTGTTTCGGGACAAATTTTTGGTCGAGTTTAGCGTCGTTTTTTTCGACAACCTAGGGCATCTAGTTACAATGTATTTGAAAGGAATTAAAGCCGTATGGGTTGTCGACGTACCTCAGCAATCGGTTCGTGAAACGACCCATTGTCCGCGACGGAAAGTCGCTGCGAAAGCAGCCTCTTCGCGGTACTGCCACTGTCCTGTTGCTCCGTGCGCGTGGTAGTCGTGTCTCCGGCCAGCGGCGGCCTGGCTGCGTCGGGGCGGCGCGCACAGTCCCAGGGGTCGTCCATGTGCCAAGGTCGGCGGACTAGGGTTTCGATGTTTTGATGGTTTTCGATCTCCTCCGTTCTCTACATATATATATTCTGTTTGGGTTTGAACAGAGGGTCGGGGCTTGGTTATACCGAGCAGTAGGAGGGCTCGGATTAGCTGAGCTTTGGAAGGTTTGGGGTGGGCCTGCTCGGCTGGAAGCTGAGATGGGTTTTCTTCTCGGCTGAGATGGGGAGTCCGGGTCGGGATCAATTGTGGGCTGATTTGGGGAATTTAATAACTATTTTATTTCCTTTGTTTTCCTTATTCTTTATCTATTCTATAATAATAACTATGCCTATATACTTATACATCTATGATATATATATATATATTTATATATACACATATATATATCTTATACCCACACACGTATATATATGTATATACATACACATATACCCTATATATATTTATATATATATACGTATGCACATATACATACATTTATATATATACCTATATATATATATATTTATATATTTATATCTGCATACACATATATTTATATACAGTCTCCATAAAACCCAATTAAATTCCAATAATATTTATTTGACAAATATAATATTACCAATAATAATAATAATATATAACCAATTAAATCCCAATAATATTTATTTGAAAAATATAATATTACCAATAATAATAATAATAATAATAAAATTCAATAAAACAGTAATGGTGTATATATATACCGTTATGTGCAGTCTAATAATTCCAAAGTGTACTAAGACCTATTTATACAGAAGTCACTGAATATCAATTAATAATGATAATTATAATATCAAATTACGAATACTAGAAAATCCTCATTAAATCATTAAAACGAAACACAACATCCTCATACCAAACTCCATCAACACGAATGTCATTGGACGTGCCGCATGACCTACATGGGCTCAGGCTCAGTTCGGGTCCAGTCCGGCTAAAATGGTATAACCGATTTCCCTAAAATTCAATAATATAAATAGTGAATAAATAATCTTCGGTAAGGGTTAAGTCGCAACTTGGCCTAGTTTTCCTAATTAGGACATCACTGTGGCTCGGCCTTCCCTACCTGGGCTAATACACTAGCCAAAGCACGCCATGGCACTATCTGTGCCACGATTCCTAGTCACCGTGTACTCCAAAACTCTATCATGACTAAAATCATCTACCGTAATATTTAACTAACTAATTATTTATAAAAACTCTAAAAATCACCATTTAATTTAAATAAATAAATAAATAATATTATTAAAATTCTGGGAAGAGGGGTTACAGCGTCGAAGGATTGTATCTCAACTGCATATTCACAGTAGAATGGTCAAGAACCCGATTTCATGCATTCCTTGCTCTCTTATTATATTATCACAGTTTATATGGCATGGTGTTTTCTTGCATCTTGTTACGTCCCTCTGAGGACCTGGTTATCTCTCCAGGATTAGACGATTTTCCACAGGAGTACGGAGCGGCATTGGATCCATCTTTTGTGGACGACGAGGTATTTCCCTTTGATATTTAGTTCTATTCTTATCTTAGAGGATTATTGAGACTATGTAGTGGACATCTTATGTTCTTTCATTTACTTTCTATTTTGCGGAGGTTGGACTCCGATCTTTGTGACTATTTTTCATAGCTGTTTGGAGTGGGTATGTCCACCCGACTATCTTTTGATGCATTATTTATTGGACTCTCGTTTCTTCTATTTTAGCTGTGATGAGATTAGATACTTATATTCTGGCTTGTGATTTTATTATATATATACAACTTATGTACGTATACGAGGATTTCATATATTAGAGTATTCTCCGTATATGTGCAGCTGGCATGTTGTGTACTTGGTCCTAAGTATTTTGGGACTGGGGCGTTACACATGTTGCTGCCAAGGTGCCACCTGTAGCCTATATTACTAGGGTACAACCAGTAGCCCGTGGTGCTATGGCGCAACCCAAGCAATCAGTAACTCAAGCGCAGTCTGTTGCTTTGGCGCAACCCAAGGGAACTAGTCTTTTAGCTATTCCCTCTTCCAATTCTCCAGTTCTGAACTGGGAGAAGCAATGTTCTAGTGTTGCCACTAGACAGAACAAAGGGAAGAGTCCTTTGACACTTCTTTAATTGGCACAATCTGTACCTAAAATGGTCTCACAACAGAACAAAGGAGAACACTTTTTAGCTAACCCTCTACAAAATAAAGGAAAGCACCCTTTGGTGTTTTCTCAAACTTCCCTGGTCTATGACTCAGAGGAAGACACATCAGATTCTATTCCTTTAAACAGAGGTCTTCGGATCTCTGATATCGAAAAAAATACTGATCAAAGAGGCATCTTACCTACCCCTATGGGGTCTGGTCAAGACCTTCCCATCTTGTAAATTTCAAGATCTAAGTAAGGAAAATTGAGGGTATCACAAACAGAGACACCTGGATCAGAATTTTCTGATTTACGCGCTTATCTCAATAGGCGTCAACCAGTATCAACTTTGGTGAAACGTAAGAACCCTATGCCAAAGGCTAACCTATTCTAGAAGCCAAAGTTTAAAAAGAAGGACCCAACCACTCATGCTAATGAGTTGAGACATCTTTGTACACTCAGGAAACTAAACATCTGAAGAATAGGAGACATGTTCCTAACATCATTAAGGAATATGTTCCTACGACTTCTTTTCGTCCTGTAGTTGTAACTGATCTTCGGCAACGTTGTCACTCCCCGTTCCCAGAATGCATATTTTTATACATGTACTGCTTGAATGAATTTATTTAATAATTATCATGTATTGTTATGTATTTAAATTCCTGTAAGTTCGTACTTATTAATTTTCTGCATTTTACCTTCTGCTTTTATACTCTGCTTTTGGGTTCGGTCGAATTGGTTTATTTTCAGTTTTACATGAAACCAACCTACCACCCCCTATTTAAGCCCCATCATTTCTCTCTCTTCATTACTTCTTTCTCATTTACTCTTCTTCTTCCTCATAACTCTCTCCACCTACCCATAGGCAAGTACATCTTGCTCCACATGAGAACCCATTTTTATGGTTCATTTATCTCCCTCTCGTAATTCTAAGATAGCTTAGAACTTGGCATTTTGTATTTTGAAGTCTCATTCTTAGTAGATCTAGAAATTGCTATTTTTTGGATTTAAGTGGTTTTGATCTATCAAACTTTCTTGTTTTTGAGTTTTGTTCATTCCAGATTGTTGAGATTATGTTATACGCCATTCTGACCCATGGGAATCCCATTTGGGGCTTAGACTGAAGTTTTTATAGGAATGAAGTTTTAGAGATCCTTTACGCACACGTTATACGTGTTCGCGTAAGCATCGACTTTGCGCCCACGTTTTTACGTGTCCGCGTAGTACCGAGCTCTACGCCCACGATCATTCATGTCAGAGTGAATTCATTTTTTATGCAAGTCTCCTTGGCTTGGCGTAATTCTTTACGTGTACGAGTTTTACGTGTAACTTGACCCTTTACGCATACGAGTTTTACGCGTAACCCTATTCTTTACGCATGCAAGTTTCATGCGTAAAACTCCATTTTTTACGCTTACTTCTTTTACGCGTACTCCTTGGCTTGGTATAAAACGAGTTTTTACGCAAAATTTTACTCCTTATTACGCGTACTTATTTTACGCGTATTCATGCATGCGTAAACTTTGACCCTTGCGCGTACGAGTTTTTATGCGCAACGTTACTTCTTTACGCGTACTTTCTTTAGCGTAAAGCTTTGGTGTGAACCGGTGGCCTTAGCGTAAAGCTTTGGCGTAGACTAGTCATGGTATAGATTAGCCTTGGCGTAATCCAACCTTGGTGTTCCTATTATTCTATACTTTATTTACTTTATGTCGGTATGACATTTCTTCTATTATATCCTTACGTCTTTTTGACATGAACCTGATAAAATCATGATATGTTAATATTTTAATATATATGGTTGGGGTAGAATGTGCCATGTGTATTGATTTGGTTTGTGGATACCCAGAATAACTGGAACTTAACCCTGAGAGTTATAGACTCGTCCAAACTAAATACTAGTTGACTTTCATGCCTTGTCACGAATTGACATTGATTGTTACCTTGACTAAAAGATTGATCATGCATTCCTAATTGGAACTAAGAGACTGGCTAGTCGTCTTATTGGAATTGAATGAGACACGTTCATATCAACTATGAACTATTACAATCGATTGGCCAATCCCGAATATTGGCATATAGGCACGTGCAGGCTTCAAATTATTTTTTTCTACAAAAGCAGCATGTGTACTTTATGGTCAAGGCATGATTATTCCATGGCTAGGTTGATTGCTGCATTACGCTATGTAAAACCTACAACCTAACCGTACGGGCATCGTTATAGAGTTGTGCATATCGTACTTTGTACGAAAGTACTCATTATGAAGGACCATGATCCACGGCATAGGATTTCCTTAACATAGAGGCTACTAAGTTAAATAAAATAATGATTGCATGGAGAGAATGGATTCCCGAGCTCTTACATGGCAGCCATCCTTGGGACAATTTATGTTCCGATATGCCGGCTGGTTCCCACAGATACTACAAATCTGCCACACGGACAGGGAGCGGTATCTGCTTATATTATTTATTGTATATCGATGACGGGCGTCCCGCTGGGACTCGTCTAATTCATGATTGGCGTAATTGATTGATTAGGTAGACTAGCCTTGCTTGTACATAGTAAGAACTGAGGAATCATTATTGCATATTTCCAAGGTAACTTGGGACTTACAGTAGCAAGCCGTAGTAGTTGAATGGCCGTTTAAATTAATTTGTTTGTGTACTGTACCTACTCTGTTATGTGAATTCCAGTAACAAGCAGAGATCTATTTATCATATTTTCTTATTACTGGTTCTAATTCCTTATATCATGCTTGCTTGCGGTACTTGCTATTAGAGGTCTAACCTCTCTTGTTTTGCATGGCCAGATTTAGAGCCGGTTCCCGAGGACTCAGCTTACTTCCACCTCCAAGATGGTCAATACTAGAGGAATGATCGCAGGAGGACACGAGTGGGTTCCTTTCTTCCTCGCTCGTTTTGTTACTTACTTTATACCTTGTCGTTTGGCACCGACATGTTAATCAGATTGTCTTGTACTTACTTTTACATATTTGTAATTAAGTCAGATTGCAGCTGATAACAATTGTGTATACTTTGCTACATCAGCTGGCTATGTTTTGTAAAGCCAGATCTCAAGAACATTTTGACATAAGCGTTTGGGACGCCTTACTGCTTTATCTCACATGTTCTCTATTTACTGTTTCTTGTTTGAATGATTGAGACAATAGATGTTGAGTAACCCTAGTATGACTTTCATGTGGTATGCACCCCCTCGTCTTTTAGATGGCATTGATCGTATTATACGGTATTCATCTATCCGTAATACGTAGCTGGCTGAGTCACTACCCCGCTCTTCGGTATTCTGGTTCTGGGGCATGACAAGGTTGTAGTGGTGGCCCATGCAGGTCTGATTTCAGACTTGTGGGGTATTTTAATTTATAGGATGTCTCAATCACACAGTTTCTCCTTGACCTCATGATTCGTTGTTCTCGACTCTAGTTTGACATTTCGGTATCCTTTGACTTCATTGATACTTCATGTCCGGTCGTTTGAATGCTCTCTTGTCCCTTTTCTTAGGGGACTTCGTCCACATCTGTCAGAGCTGGACAGCAACAACAAGGTCAACACGAACAACCTGAGCATGTTGATCAGCAATAAGGGCCAGTACTACCTAAAGAGGCTATCCAAGAAGAGGTGATAGTAGAACCAGCAGCTGGACCGCAGTATTCGGAGGTTCCAACACCACTAATAGTTCCACCTACCCCTGTGGAAATGGACACACCAACCCTTCTGGAGATCATGAGAGGGATGATGGCTACTCAGCAACATCAGATGTTGGCCCAGCAATGCATGCACGCTCAGTTACAAGAGCAGAATGTGTTGCTCAACCAAGGGTTGCAAACGGCTTTGGAAAGAGGTCGAGGACAGATTCAGGAGCATCAACCAGATTTTGCAAGTATAACTCCCGTCGTTTCGAGGGCACGGAGGATGCCATCTCAGCAGATGCATGACTTAAGGACATCGAGGCTATTTTGACAGCGACCAAGGTACCGACAGAAGAACGTGTGGATCAAGTAAAGTTGTTGCTTCAGAATCTCGCACGTGATTGGTGGGAATCAGAGGAAGTGGGCATCAGACGTCCTGTTGCTTGGGACGATTTTACTGTAAGATTCAAGACGAAGTACTATGGAGTTGTGGCACAGTTTGAGCAACAACAGAAGTTTATTAACCTCAAGCAGGCCGGCAAGACAGTAGATGCTTATGCAGCGAAATTTTGCAGACTGAGTAGGTTCGCCCCGAAAATGGTAGCAACAGAGAGCCAGAGGGCTATGAGGTTCCAGCAAGGGTTTCATCTTGAGCTCTTGCAATTGATAGAGGAAAACAACTACCAGACTTTCGATGAGGTATTGACGGCAACCCGAAGGCATGAGATCACCATTCAGAGGATTGTAGCAAGGACTGGAGGGCAGAAGAGATCCGACAGTCAGATTGAAGGAGGAGGGGGAGTAGCGCCCCGAACAACAGCACCATCCCCTGGCGTTTGCATTCACGATGTGGCGATGCGAGGCCAGCACCACCAACAAGACAGCAGCAGCAGCAGCAGTAGCAGAAGAGGAAGAACCAGCAACCCCCAGCGGACTGCACTAATTGTGGGAAGGTTGGGCACACTAGAGATGTGTGTCAGATATTGAACGGGCAGTGTTTGATATGTGGAAGTCCAGGTCATCGGGTTTCCACCTGTCCTATGAATTCGAGGTCAGGAGGACCAGTACAATAATTTCCTGCTCTGCCAGCACCTGGGATAGGACAGTATTGAGAACCAGCGGTAGCAGTGAGGCTGTTGGCACAACGCCCGTTCATGTCGCAGGCTCAGATATTTCGGCAGCAGGGACCGCTGATGCAGCAGCAACAACACAGACCACCCCAGCATCACCAAGGCAGAGGCCAGCAGCACCACCCGGCTAGGACACAGCAAGGGAACCAACAAGGAGGCCGAGGGCAGGCATTCAATCTGTCCTTAGAAGAGGCATTGACATCAGGAGATGTTGTGGCAGGTAACATTCTCGTCGCCTCATATGCCGCAGTAGCATTGTTTGATTCTGGAGCATCACACTCATTTATATCTGCACAATTTGCGATACGACTAGGAATGGAGTTCGAGGCATTGCCAGGGAGGTTTAATATACTCACTGGTAATAGGCTTGTACGAGTTAGTAGAGTCATTCTAGCGTGTAGCGTTGTAGTTTGCGGGCATTCCTTACCCGCCAGGTTGATAGAATTTTCTGTTGGAAATTTCGACGTTATCTTAGGCATCGACTGGCTGAAAGACAGTCATGCACAATAGATTGTCATAGGGGGAGTGTATCTTTTGATATTCTAGGCATGAAGCGGTTTACCTTAGTCAGATCAGTGGTAACTCAACTAGAGCAAGGAGTAGTGAAGGCAATGGAAGAAGTTCAAGTTCCGAAGGTAGTTGAAGAGTTTCTAGATGTATTTCTCGAAGAACTTCCAGGTCTACCACCGGTTAGAGATATTGAATTCAGTATAAAATTGGCACCTAAAACTAAACCAATATCAGATCGAGTTTATAGAATGGCAGATTCAGAGCAGGCCAAGGTGTATCAGCACATAGAGGAACTGAATGAGAAGAAGTTCATCCAAGCAAGCGTATCACCGTAGGCAGCACCAGTGGTACTTGTAGGGAAGAAGAATGGGTCATCCAGATTGTGCATTGACTACAGGAAGCTTAACGCGGCAACAGTAAAGAACAAATACCCACTACCAAGGATCGACGACTTGTTTGATCAGTTGAGCAGGGCTAAAGTTTTCTCCAAGATAGATCTTCGGTCAGGGTATCATCAAGTGAGGGTTCAGAAGGAGGATATTTCCAAGACAGCATTCAGGTCGAAGTATGGGCATTATGAATTCTTAGTAATGCCGTTTGGTTTGACCAATGCTCCAGTAATATTTATGGATTTGATGAACCGCATCTTTATGCCGTACTTGGATCAATTTGTCGTTGTGTTTCTCGACGACATTCTCGTATACTCTACCAGTGAAGAGGAGCATGAAGACCACTTCAGGAAAGTGTTACAGGTTCTTAGAGAGAACCAGTTGTATGCCAAGCTCAGCAAGTGTGAGTTCTGGACGGATCACATTTTATTCTTGGGACACATCATATCAGGAGCTGGAGTAGAAGTGGATCCCAAGAAGGTAGAAGCAGTAGAGAGTTGGCCAGTATCCAAGACCTTAGCAGATGTGTGAAGTTTCTTGGGATTGGCAGGATATTACAGAAGGTTCCTATCAGACTTTGCTAGACTTTCAGCACCCATGACCCGCTTGACACGGAAGGATGTGCCATTCGTCTGGTTGGCAGAATGCCAGGCATCATTTGAAAATTTGAAGCAGAAGTTGATCACGGCACCTATTCTTACATTACCGGTTGGACCAGGAGGTTTCACTGTATATTGTGATGCGTCAGGAAAAGGACTTGTGTGCGTCCTCATGCAGCATGGGAAGGTGATAGCATATGCATCTAGACAACTTCAAGACCACGAGAAGAATTACCCAACTCATGACTTGGAGTTGGCGGCAGTAGTATTTGCTTTGAAGCTATAGAGACATTACTTATACGGTGATCGAGTGGACATGAACACAGACCACAAAAGTCTGAAGTACATCTTTACTCAGAAGGAACTGAACATGAGGCAGAGAAGATGGCTAGAGTTGATCAAGGATTACGACATGGAGCTTCAGTATCATCCAGGCAAGGCTAATGTGGTAGCAGACGCTCTTAGCAGGAGAGGCGGCACATTTATGTTGACAACTCAAAAGCATATTTTAGAAAACCTTCAGGAGATGGGTATCGAGGTTATACTTCCTAATGACGTAGGAATTCTGGCAAGTCTACAAGTTCAATCCGACTTAGTAGACATGATCAAGGCAGCTCAGGCGCAGGACCCAAAGATTCAGAAGCTTAGGGCAGAATGTGAGTCAGGGCTCAGAAAGGAGATAAAGATTCATGAAGATGGTACACTTAGATTTGGATCACGTCTATGTGTGCCTAGTGGAGATATTAGACATGAGGTTATGACAGAAGTCCACAGTTTTCAGTATTCTATACACCCTGGAGGGACCAAGATGTACCAAGATATCAAGCAGCACTTCTGGTGGAACGGAATGAAGAGGGAGATAGCTAGATTCGTTTCTCGTTGCTTGATATGTCAGCAAGTGAAGGCAGAACAGCCGAGGCCAGCTGGATTATTACAACTGCTTCCTATTCCGGAATGGAAGTGGGAACATATCACCATGGACTTTGTGACCGGTTTACCGAGATCACCAAGTGGTAAAGATGCTATTTAGGTGATAGTAGACCGGCTTACGAAAATGGCATATTTTCTCCCTTTTAGAGTAGGGCAATCTACAGAAAAATTGGCAGAACTGTATATGCAGCGGATAGTCAGGCAGCATGGAGTCCCTGTCAGTATTGTGTCAGATAGAGATACCCGTTTTATATCATATTTTTGGAAGAGCTTACATTATGTCCTGGGTACCAAGTTAAGATTCAGCACGACTTACCATCCACAGACAGACGGGCAATCAGAAAGAACAATTCAGACTTTAGAAGATATGTTACGAGCTTGCACCCTAGACTTTGGAGGGTCTTGGGAGAGTAACCTACACTTAGTTGAATTCTCGTACAACAACAGCTATCAAGCCAGTATCCAGATGGCGCCATTCGAAGCACTATATGGTAAGAAGTGTAGGTCGCCACTAGCATGGGATGATATCGAGAAAAGAAAGATGTTAGGCCCGAAGATGATTGTTCAGACAGTTGAAGTGGTTAAGGGAATTAGAGAGCGACTTCGAGTTGTGCAAGATCGACATCGTCATTGGGCCAACCAGCATCGTAGGCCGCAAGAATTCTCTGTTGGGGACCACGTGTTCTTGCGAATCTCACCTACCCGCGGGGTCATTAGATTTGGCATTTGTGGGAAGTTGAGTCCACGATACGTGGGCCCATTTGTTATTCTTGATAGGGTAGGTGTAACGCCCCAGAACCAGAATACTGGAGAGCGGGGGAGTACATAGCCAGCTACGTATATTGAAGTGCAACCCACCTCTCTATACGGTCATGACTGTCTAGATACATAAGGGTTTAACTACAATCCATCAGTATCCTATGGTCATGAACAAGCCTATTGTCTCAATCTCAAGCAAGCAATAATAGTCACAAGATGTCACAGCACCGAATATACAATAATAAGGCGTCCCATACATTGCATATTCGGATGATCATGAAGCTAGTCGTACAAAATGTCAAGACTAGCAAGAGTTTCAGTCATACATGATCAACCCTAGGATTTGTCAATCATGTTACAGCCCGTAGGCAGACAGTAAATAAAGGTACAATACGAGCTAACACGTGCTCGCCGGCTAAATACCTCAAAAGAATAATTTTACAATAAAGTGGAAGGACAAAAAGAAACCCACTTGTTGCCAGAGTTACGCCTGGTGGTCACCATCTGGCTGAAAGGTAGGTAGATCCTCTGGTGCTGCTCCGATATCTGGCCATACAAAACCAACTGGGTCAGACCCCAGAAAGAGCAAGTGCCACAAAGGAGGCTTCACTTAGGAACTAAAACCAGCATATCATAATAGAATATTAAAGATGATTATAAACGAAACTGATAATAATAAAGATAATAACAGTAAATTGATTACGAGAAAACCATTCAAGTAGCCAGGTCACAACCCTTAAACCAAACAAGGGCCGAGGTTGGTACCCTTTACCTGAATAGAAACCTGTCTCAACTACTTGTTGGTAAAGTAAAACATGATAAACTTGACATAGGATGAAATAAGACAATAATCGAAGAGAGGACACAGAACTGCTGCGGGAGCCAGGTTACAACCCTTAAACCAAACAAGGACCGGAGTTGTAACCCTTCGCCTGAATAGAACTGGACCCCTAATCTTTATTGTTAAGGCCAGTATAAATAATCATGCTATTGAAGTAAGGTAAAACATGACGAGCATGACATGGGGCGCAATAAGACAATAAACGAAGAGAGGACACAGAACTGCTCCGGGAGCCAGGTTACAACCCTTAAACCAAACAAGGACCAGGGTTGTAACCCTTCGCCTGAACAGAATTGGTCCCCTGATCATTATTGTTAAGGCAAGCATAAGTAATCATGTCATGTCACAGTCTTGTACAGGATCAAGACAAGACTAAGCTGTGCTAGACTCCATCCAATCAATCACGGCCAATCAGTGAGTATGGCTTGATACTTTAACTAACTAGGGTTATCACATGCCTAGTTACTAGCAAGATGCAATGAGATTATCCCAACAGCCACAAGCCCTGCGGACCATCCAGGCTATCCAGGATAACAGGATTGCCTGTAGTTGGAAAATCTCTTCATGACTACTGAATTATTCTAGTTTATTAGCCTTAGTCAATTGCAGTAGGTATCCCTGACCGTGGTACTCAGGGATCCTATCCTAGACATGATACAAGAAAATACTGATTTATTTGTACAAACACAATCATCCACGGTGTCCAGGTCATTCATACTTGTCATGTCAGGCTAGCGGTCTTAACAGCATGTCGTGATATATCATGTCAGTTTACTTGTTAAGAGAACGCCACGGCGGGCCACTATCGTGTCCATAGAACATATCAGAACTTACATGACATAAGCATAAATATGACAATTCAATTTAATTCTACTACTAATAATAATAATATAATAATAACAAAAGAGAACAAGACAGTGGAAGGAGCTATACGGCTGATTGGAGTCATGCGGCAGAGAATACGTGCGCTTATGCGGCTGATTGGAGTCATACGGCTGGGGACGCAGGTCTCATGCGGTTCAGTGACAATCAGATTCATGCGACAGAAAGGAATGAGCGCTCATGCGGCTGGGGACGCGGGTCTCATGCAGCTCAGTGACAATCAGATTCATCCAGCAGGAAAGAATGTGCGCTCAAACGGTTGGAAGTGGGCGGGCGCATGCGGCTAATGAAGGATGGACTTATGCAGCTGGAAGGTGATAAGTTCATGCGGTTGGAAGGTGATGCGGGGCTCATGCGGCAGCGGGGATCTCAAGCTTATGCAGCAGCGGAATCAAGGGCAGCTCATGCGGCTAAGGACCAAGGCCTTATGCGGCTACGGGGGAAACGGGTCATATGCGTCTGCGGATGATCGGGTTCATGCGGCTGGAAGTCAAGGGCAGCCTATGAGGCTGAGGAATCCGTCAAGCATATGCCGCTGCGGGTATTGGAGTTCATGCGGCTGGATAAAATCAGGACTCATGCGGCTGGGTTAGGGGCGGGTCTTATGCGGCTGCGAATTGCCAAAGCCTTATGCGGCTGCAGGGAGTTGTCTTCATGCGGCTGGAAAGTAATACGCCATGCTGCTAAGAAAGACTTGCCGCATGAATGTTCATACGGTCAAGTGCTGCCATACAGCTCAAGACTGTTCTTCTTCTCCACTTGTCCGAAAAGAAGGGCCATGAAGTTATTGGCTTCCAGGCTCATAAATCCTTCATCCGAGGTCGGAATCCAGACTTCTATAGGTCAAAATAGGGCATGATGAAATTTTCTACAACATGGAACCATCAAAACTTGGAAATAACAACTTTAGGTAGATCAAAACCTAAGAAATCCGAAAATACAAGAAACTTAGATCTACACAAATTGAACCATAGAAATTAGAAATGCCAAGTACTAAATTGTGTTAGAATCTTATGAGGAAGAGAATGGAACAATAAAAATAGAGTTCCTCCATGAAGCAAGCTGCACTTGCTTAGACCTCCTGGTAGGTGGAGAGTTAATGGAGGAAGAAGAAGAGTGAATGAGGAGAGAGAAAGAGGGTGGGGTTAATAAATGAAGATGGTGGTGGTAGGTAGGGGTTTTCCCTTTGGTTTATGATGAACCAAAAGTAACCCAAGCCGAACCAAGCCAAACCAAACAAGCCGAACCAAGCAAGAAAATATGCAATACGAGTCAAAATTACGTACACGTATACCAAAATACGTAATACGAACCACATGCATTACAACTCTACCCACCTTAAAAGAATTTCGTCCTCGAAATTTAATTAAGAGGCTAGAGCGGCAAGGACAAGCTATACTAATCACTGGAAGCTATACCAATCAATCTATCATGTAGTCATTCATTCAAGCAAGGAATCGAAAGTATAAGGCATAAGGAAGACATTATACCTTACGAGTCAAACAGGTCGGGATATCGCGATCGGATATCATCCTCATGCTCCCACGTTGACTCACCCAAAGAGTGATGACCCCAAGCAACACAGACTAAACTAATAGTCTTGTTCTTGAGTATCTTCTCTCTTCGGTCCAATATAGACACGGGCCTCTTCTCATACGAAAGGTTAGTACCAACAACCAATTCCGAATGATCTAGGATGTGGCTCGGGTTTGGAATATACCGTCGTAGTTGGGATACATGGAATACGTCATGCACCTCACGTAACGACGGTAGAAGAGCGAGATGATAGGATACATCACCTACTCGCTCCAGAATGTTGAATGGCCCTATATATCTAGGACTAAGCTTTCCTCGTACGCTGAAATGAATGACGCCACGGTTAGGCAAAATCCTCAGAAATACATGGTTACCGAAAGAAAACTCAAGAGGGTGTCGATGAGAATCGGCCCAATGGCGCTGACGATCTTGTGCAATACGAAGATGATCTTTGACTCTCACGACCACCTCGACTATCTGAGTGATCATTTCTGGACCAAGCATCTGCCTCTCTCCAGCATCGTTCCATGCTAGCGGGGATCGGCACTTCCTGCCATACAGTGCCTCGAACGGTGCCATCTGGATACTGGCCTGGAAACTGTTGTTGTACGAGAACTCCACCAGGTGCAGGTGATCTTTCCACGAACCATCAAAGTCAAGTGTACAAGATCTCAACATATCTTCAAGAGTCTGGATCGTACGTTCCAACTGACCATCTGTCTGCGGGTGATAAGCTGAGCTGAACTGGAGGTGAGTTCCCAAACTCTCTTGCAAACTACGCTAAAAGTGCAACGTAAATCTTGAATCTCTGTCCGAAGTGACACTGACTGGTACACCGTAGAATCTGATAATCTACCAGAGATACATCCCTACCAGCTGAGCCGTCGACTGACCAACTCCGAATGGAAGAAAGTGAGCCACTTTTGTGAGCCTGTCTATAATAACCCAAATAGCATCTATGCCATCTGGGGATCTAGTTAATCCAGTCACGAAATCCATGGTTATATGCTCCCACTTCCATTCTAGAATTAGCAAGGGCTGAAGAAGTCTAGCTGGCCTCTGATGTTCAGCTTTAACTTGTTGGCAAACCAAACATCGAGAGACAAACCGGGCTATCTCCCTCTTTATGCCATTCCACCAAAAGAGCTAGCGGATATCACGGTACATCTTCGTGCCACCGGGATGAATGAAATACTGCAAACTGTGAGCCTCTGCCATGATCTCCTATCTGATATCTCTACTGGATACACAACGACGCTTACCATATCGAAGTGTATCGTCTTCATGAATGCATAACTCTGGTCGTCGTCTTGCCTCACACTCTGCTCTAAGCTGCTGGAGATTGGAATCTGTTGACTGAGCCATCCGGATCCTCTCGACTATAGTGGACTAAACTTGCATGCTGGCCATCAATGCCACACTGGTAGGAAAGACGACTTCTATACCCATCTTCTGAAGATCTGCTAACAGTTCTGGTTGTGCTGTTAGGAAATAAACTCCGGCTCTCCTGCTCAACGCATCTGCAATGACGTTGGCCTTTCCTGGGTGATACTGCAGGTTGACATCATAATCTACAAGTAGCTCTAGCCATCTCCTATGACGCATGTTGAGATCCTTCTGAGTGAAAACATACTTCAGACTCTTGTGGTCAGTGAAGATTTCTACCCTATCTCCATACAAGTAGTGCCTCCATAACTTGAGTGTCACGACCCGCACCCTAGAGTTAGGGCACGAGAACGTAACAGTGCCCAGCCTACGCCGCAATGTCGGCGGTAGAACGCTGTCCTAGGTCTCAATGCATCTAACAGTATAAGACTAAACAGTTTATACTCCCCGAATGGGGGTGACATAGCAGAATGTAAACTCAATCACATCTAAGGTAGAGCGTAATGGAAGATAGATAAAACATGAAATCGAAAAAAGATACAACAGATAGAAGTCTAAGTGTCTAAGATACAAACTCAGAATACATCTCAAAACTCAAATACAGTAATCCATAAATACATCTCAAAACAACTGAAAATAAACTATGAATAAACCCTAGCTATCTATACAACCTCTACTGTCTCCTCTAGGCTAGCAGGCAACCTCCAGGCTATCTGTAAAATTTATCAACTGGTCCAGTCAGGACTGGAGCGAGCACAGTACATCTCAACATATCATAGCAGGTTAGAAAATATAATCATGCAGTAAAGTAAGATACAGGATCTGAAGGAAATACAGTATGTAAACAGAGAAAGAGAACTGTAATAGAAATATCTACTATAAGTAGAGAGCTAACAGTGGCTAGTGAGTCAGAGTACAATATAAACATGTGAATGACATAGGAGATTCTGGGAACTATACTATGGAGTGATTCTGGGAACTACACTACTTGGATATTATTCACATGTCTACTTCTACACCCCCGTACCCCCAATCAATACACAAGTAGGGATGGCAATATCCTCCCGAACCCGACGGGGACCCGATTTTTTTATCCGATGGGGACGGGTTTGGGGATTTAAAAACGGGGATGGGGATTAAAAAAAATCCCCGATCGGATTCGGGGACGGGTATGGGTATAGTACTCCCCGCCCCGATAAATCCTCGACCTAGATTACTTATATCCATATCCATATGTGCAACCCTTTGGAAATGGTATGTTCTCTTGATCTAACTAGTAATATATATATTTATTTTATGAAAACCATTATTAATATGCCATGTAGTTTTTTTGAATAAAAATAATTTTTTAAACTTATATAATGTACATGAAAATTTGTTAATCGAACGAGAGACGGAGATAAGAAAATTCGGCCCCGAAAGTGCTAACGGGACGGGGATGGGGACGGGGAATGCATTGTTTAACGGGGATGGGGATGGGGGTAAAAAATAAAACCCGACGGGGAATGGGAATGGGGATGGGGATTTAAACACTACTCGGGGATGGGGATGGGTGATATGGTCCCCGACCCCTACCCGCCCCATTGCCAACCGTATACACAAGGATCCAACCAGGTTATGTTATGATTCCATGCAAAGGCCCACAAGGGGTGATACATGGATAGCCCATAAATGGGTGATTCTGGAAATGCCCACAATAGGGTGATTCTGAGAATGCCCATAAATGTGTGATTCTGGGAAGACTCTGTGATCATGAGAGTACATGTCACAAGTGATCGAAGAATCGTGAAGCATAGTGATACACCATGTAAGTGAAACGCACAGAACATGTAGTATACGATGCTCCCTGAGGGGATAACATCTCAAGAATGGATCCATATAGTACTAATCCGTGTTACCAATGTGACAGCATCAAGTAAAGTAATTTAAAGCAGGAAAATAATTCTAACAGGGTATGAAATGATCAGAAAATGTACTCGCCTGATAACCTGAACAGCTGATAGGTATAGGGGTCCAACTGAAGCCACAGAGTCCTATTTAAAGCAACACAGGTTACAAGGTGTTCAAGTTGTAATAAAAGAATCTCTACAAGCAATCTATTATTATTCTAGGTTCTTCTAAGTCAAAACACTCTAGGTCAACTCCGGTCAATAATCTAGTCATACTAGGTCAAGTGTTGACTTACAGTTGACTTTGGGTCAACTGGTCAACTCTAGTCAAACAGGATCAATTCTAGTCTAATTATTAAAGATATAAAGTGTACTTCGTTATTCGTACGTCGAAACTTACGACACGCAAATCGAGATAAGAAGATCAACGGTAAAGTTGATAATCTTATTATAGTGATCCACGTGTTCATCTTGTCAATTTTAGCGATGTGAGATCACTGGAATTGACTGATCTCAGTTTCGTTGTACTAATCCCGAAATACGAACATTATAAGAATTAATTATTAATTAATTATAAAAAGGTTAAACTCAAAGAAACTATCAACAAATATTGTCGGACGATGAAATAACCATCGCCAACGTATCTAGAATGGTCAAATTAGCTAGGATAGCCTACCCATCGGTCCAATTTGGACACAAGGGCAAAAAGGTAATTTCGGGTCAAAACGGTGTCCGTGTCGAAGTCGTTTTGCACCGAAAAACGTACAAGAAAACAAGTCTACAAAATATAACAAATTATATGTCCACGAAACCAGAATGATGATACGAACCCAACGGTATCTCCAGAATTGGATTCCGTTGACCCGATCTCAATTTGGTCCGTTGACCAGAACTTGAAATTCCGGTTTGCACGAAAATGCGTGCCGGAGCCAAAGTTCTCAAAACTCAGCAAACTATATGTCAACGAGTCCAGAATGATGATACAAACTCAACGGCATCTCCAAAATTGGATTCCGTTGACCCGTTCTCAAAATGGCCCGTTGGCCCAGATATTGGTATCCGACTTGCACCGAAATACGTGCCGGACCCAATGTCCACCAAAACCTAGCAAATTATATGTCAACGAGTCCAGAATGACGATACGAACTCAACGGTATATCCGGAATTGGATTCCGATGAGCCGACGTCAAAAATACCCGTTGATCCAGAATGTGGGACCCACTTTACACCGAAAAACGTGCCAGGGCCCACGTTCTCCAAATCTAACAAATTTTATATAAAAACATGCCAGAACGACACCACGAGTCTAATGGTGGTGTCGGAAATGAAATCTGGAGTCCCGTGTTCAAAAATAGAACTTTACAAGTTGGAAATTACGAATTCGGACGGCCAACTTTGGCGTCGAATTCAATCAATCAAACAAGCTCACAATGAAACGAAACTGGAGGGGTAGTAAGAGGGTTATACCAGCTTTGCACAGGAACTGGTAGCACGCCAAACGGAGCTGCGGTGGAGGAGATACAAGCTGACGAAGTTGGCCCCGCAAAACTGTCCAATTTAATACAATTTAAACGGTCAACTTGGTGGCCGGTTTTGATGTATCGAACGATAAAATCAACGGACAAAAATTGACATGAGTGAAGGTGGATATACCGAGATCGTGACGGAGCAAAGAAATCGCCGATCCAACGGTCGGATTTCTGGAAAAACGCGTACGAAGTTGCAGCGACGGAATACCAAAATTAACTTGATTCCGCGCGCGTCACGACGGGACTTCGTGCAAAACGCACGAATCGCCTCGACGGCGCATCCCGGAGGACGGTGGCCGTCAGGGGACTGTGCGACGGAGTGGGTCGCACCCACGGGGGGGGGGGGGGGGGGTCGCCGGAGCCACGGCGGCCGACGGCGTGCGGGCGGCGCGACTGTGCGCTGTGCTGCCGCCGCTGTGCGCTGTTGCGCCGCTGCCGTGCGCTGTTGAGCACGGGCCGGCCTGGCCGGGCACGGCGACGGCGTGGGCGGTGGCACGGCCATGGCGGCGGGGCACGGCGGTGTGGGTGGTCGGCCGGTGTGAAGGTGGCGGCAGATTTGATGTTGATGATGGTGATCGGGTTGGATGATGGTGGCTTGGATGATGATGGAGGTAGGAGGAGGAGAGAATGAGGAGGGTGGTGGCGTGGAGGTCGGCCGACGTGCTCGGCCATGGGTGGTCGGAGCCACGACGAGGGGGTGGTCGGGCTGTTGAAGGAGGAGAGATGGCTGTGGAGTTGTGGTTGTTGGTGTTATTTTGTGTGGAGTAAAAAGAATGAGAGGGAAGAGAGAGAAAGAGAGTAGTAAATTAAAGAGAGAGAGAGAGAAAAGATTCTCTCCACATAAAACTTAGGGCCTGCCAATGCTAGAGGGGGTGGGAGGAAATTTATCATGTAAAAATGGATGGATAGGATTTATTTGGGGAATCCAAAGGCTAGAATTATATGTAGGAAAATTAGGTTATTCCTATAGGATTAAAATCAACAAAAATTCCAATAAATATTGAAATAGGTAAACATGATATTTAATATTATTTTTGGATGAGAAAAGTGAAGGTGTCATGATGGAGGATAACATGGAGCTGGACTGGACTCGGTGGAGCCGGATTGGATCAAAATCGGACATTACGCTATAATCGAATTAAAATTAGGCGTTGATGATCATGAGTAAATAAGTAGCACATAGGGATTCCTATAAATGGGACACAAGTGTCGGACGGGTAGTAGGCTCAATGTGGGCCATGTCCATAATTGAGGCTGACAAGTTTTGGTCGACAGGGGACCCACAAATCAAGTTGAAAAATGAATGTGACACCGTGGGGTGAAATAAAATCGGGTCACATGTCAGGAAAGTTGTGCGAAGTAATTGGAGCATAAAATGGCGTGTCTGAGTGGGATACGAAGGTCATGGGTGACGAGCGTCTCGAGTAGATCATGCATGAGAAGTTGGTTTCAAGAAACTGACTGGTCTTGTGCTCCCAAATGAAAAGTCACGGTAACTTGCTAAAAATGATCAAGGAAAAGAGTGGAAAAAATTAATTAATGATCAAATGGTCCAAATCGACCCGAAGTTCAGCGAAGCAAAAAGAGCACAAGGGAACAAGTCTGAGTGGGATACTATATACCATTATGAAGGTAATCCTGTCCACTCCAAAACTCGTGAAAAAGATTTCCAGAGTTGAACATCCCTGACACTCCAAATATCTATGGCACGGAAAAGTATACTTAAGGAAAAATAACAGAATAAATTATTTATCGAAACCAATCAATCAAAAAATAAAATAAAATGAAAAATTAACCCGAAATTCAGGGTGCTCACATTGAGTGCAAATACTACTGTTGCTAGCTCCAAGTCATGGATTGGGTAATTCCTCTCATGATCACGAAGTTGACGTGACGCATAAGCTATTACCTTCCCATGCTGCATCAGAACACATCCCAAGCCTCTACCTGAAGCATCACAATACAATGTGAATCCTCCGGTCCCATCTGGAAGCATGAGAATGGGTGCCGTCATCAAGCCTCGCTTCAACTTCTCAAAATAATCCTGGCACTCTGCTGTCCAAGCAAACTGCACATCCTTACGGGTCAACTGGGTTAATGGCACTGAAATCCGAGCAAAGTCCGAAATAAATTGCCGGTAGTAGCCGACCAAACCAAGGAAACTGCGAACTTTTACAATTGTGCTGGGTACTGGCCACGACTCAATGGCCACAATCTTCTGGGGATCCACTTCTACTCCTCCTCTGGTGATGATATGATCCAAGTACAAAATGCGATCAAGCCAGAACTCGCATTTACTGAACTTGGCATACAACTGATGCTCCCTGAGAATCTGAAGAACCACTCGGAGATGCTGCTCATGCTTCGCTTCACTCTTGCTATAGACCAGGATGTCGTTTAGGAACACAATCACGAACTGATCCAAATAAGGCATGAAGACACGATTCATGAGGTCCATTAATACAGCCGGCGCATTAGTTGCTCCAAATAGCATCACAAGGAACTTCTAATGCCCATACCGGGATCTGAAAGCTGTCTTCAGGATGTCATGCTCTTTAACTCTGATCTGATGATATCCTGAGCGCAAGTCAATCTTTGAGAATACTGCTGCCCACTTGAGTTGATCAAACAAGTCATCTATCCTCGGGAGAGGGTATCTGTCTTGATTGTCACTGAGTTCAAGGTACGATAATCTACATATAACCTGGACGTACCATCTTTCTTTTTCACAAGAAGCATCGGGGCTCCCCAAGGCGATCCACTTGTACAAATGAATCCCTTGGTCCTGAGTTCTTCAATCATCTTGTACAATATCTCTAGATCTGACGGCGCCATCCTGTAGACTCTCTCTGACACTAGGGCTGATCCGAGGATCAAGTCATGGTGAACTCGATCTCTCGCTCTTGCGGCATCCCTGGAAGCTATTCGGGGAAAATATCTGGAAACTCCTCAACTATTCGGGGTAACTGCACTGCTACTACTGCCATCCGCAACTCTGGAGGAGAAGGTTTAACTTCGTCTCGGGAGAAAGAAAACTCTGGCTCACTAGGAATGCTAAAAACAACCCTGCCAATGTGGCAGTCTATCCTAGCATACTGGTCCCTCAACCAATCCATCCCTAAGACCATATCATAATCGGCCATCGGGAACTCTATCAATTTAGCGGGGAACTCTCTACCGCTAACTACGATCCGACACGAGGAAAACACTCTATCTACTCCCACAAGTCTATTACCAGTAAGTATATTGAGCCTTACTGATAATGATTCGGGCTCCAGTCCTATCTGTGTCGCGAATCGTACAGACATAAATGAATGCGAGGCACCAGAATCAAATAATACTGAAGTTGGAAAGGTGTTGAGGAGAATAGTACCTGGCACTACCTCACCTGGTGCTATTCCTTCTTCTCCCTTGGTCAAGGCCAGCACTTGACCATGTCCTCTGGGTGCAGGTCCCCTCTGTTGAAAATTCTTCTGCCTGCTCTGGATCAGGGCTTGGGCCTGGGCATACTGCTGCGGTCTCTGCTGCTAGAATGCCTGGGCCTGCGTCGGTAATGGCCTCGGGAACGGGTACTGTTGCTGCTGCTGGACTGGTACTGGTCCTCTAACTGAAGGACTAGAGAAAGCTAATGATGAACTCCCCCTGTTCGGGCAATTCCCAACCCTGTGGTCCGGGGCACCACAAACCAAGCATAAATCATGTACTCTGTGACACTCCGATACCACATGCCCCGGCTTCCCACAATGAGTGAAACCCATTGCGAAAGACTGCTTCTGCTTCTGCTGCTGAGGGTACGTCAGGGTTGAATGCTGAACTGATGTCACTGTGGCCGCCTGTCTCAGAGCTCCAATGGTCAAAGCCCAAGATGCCGGGGTTGGTGCTGAAGACTGATTCATCTGACCATGGGATCGCTTCCGACCTTCGGTCCTATCTACGATCCTCTGGGAGGTATACTCATGCCTCCGGGCCGCTCTCAATACCGCATCAAAAGTCTGATGCTAAAACTGCTCCATTGCCAAGAATATCTCGAGATGGAGCCCCTGCTGGAACCTCTGGGCTCGATCAAACTCGGTCGCTACCAAGGTAGGAGCAAATAGACTAAGTCTCGAAAATTCGGCCGCATAACCATCGACCGTCCTGTCCATCTGCTTCAAATTGGTGAACCTCGTCTGTAGATCGTATTGTAGCACCCAGTTTTCCAAATAAGGGTAATTTTGAATTTCGTATTTATAATTATTTTAATAATAATATTTAATTCATAATATGATTTTTGGTGATTTTAAATTATTTTAAAATTATTTAAATCAATGACTTGTGGTTTTGACGTTTTGCTAGTGAAACCCTAGAGACTGTTTGACCTAGAGCCTAACCATGTGATTATGATATTTTAATGTCATTTTTGGCCTAAGGATATTTTTTTGCATTTGACCTCTTTGAATTATTTTGATATTATTTTATTATTTATGATATTGTTTTGGGGTTATTTGAGTCGGGTTCGAATTTCAACTCAATCCGACTTGAAACGGGGACCCGGGGGTAGTTTGACTCTAGTGGGACCCACACACTAGTTAGGTATGGCCCACATGATATTAATTTTAGTGCACATGATAGAAATATTTTAGTTAGAGGTTAGACTAATTATTATGGATAAGGTTAGTGTGATTAGAGACTTTAGAATGACTAATTTAGCCCCAACCAATTAGCCCTTTCCTAATACTCATAGAATAGGTTAGTAGGGGCTTTTGGACTTTTCCTAATAGGACAAAACCACCTTTATGGCCAGCCACAATAAGGATAGGGTTGAGCCTCCCATTTGTCATTATCCATCTATTTTTCTCTCTCTTGTTCTTTCTCAAATTCCTAGAGAGCAATCCCTAGCAATTTCTCCACCAAATCCTTCCATTTCACCACCAAATCTTCTTCCTTCCTTCTCCATTCTAGCCAAGGAGGAAGCTACCCAAGTTTGGGAGGATTCGGAGCTCGTTCGTGTCCTTTTGGAATCTCTACGTGTCGGTGTCGCTCCGGGAAGGTTTTTCTTCGATTCGATCTACCGGGAGGTATAAATCCCTTCTCCTTTTATTTCCTCATGCATATAGGTCTATTTTGAACCCATAGGAATGACCCCCATGGTTGTATCTCCATTTGTGTCCATTTTGTGTCCATTTGGAGGTCATAGGAGTGTCCTTTGTGTTGTAGATGTGTTCATGTTACATATATAGATTTATATATATATATATATATTGTAATGAGAGTGTATCTATATTTATATATGTAATAAATGGTTCATGATGATTATATAATCAAGTTTGTGAGTGTGGTTCCTCATATTATTATTGCTATTATTGTTGTGGATAATTAGGATATATATTGTGTATTCTTTTGGCTCAAACTATCTAAATCCGTCATGATTTTTATCCACATTTTTAATTTCAGCCCTAACTTAGAAATGTCATAACTTCTAGCTCAAAGTTCGGTTTAATCTCCCATTTTTTTAAAAGAAGTGTATTGAAGTTAGCTTTCCAAAAACATATATTAATAGGTCTAATTCCTTCTGTAACTTTCTAGAGAATTATTTGAGTGTCAGCTATACGAAAGACAAACGCGTTCTCGGTTTTTTTTGCGATTCCGGGAGTTTCCGGAAACGAAAATGCGATCCGTTTGAAGTTTCGGAAAGCTAACACATAGATCTATAACATACTTTAATCCTAGATTTTAATTTATATTGAGATGGTACAGTATTGATTATTAGTAGGAGTTACTATTCGGCATATGCATTTTGTGCACCCTTGTGTGTAATATAATGTTCTATTTGATTTTAACCCATGTTAATGTATATATATTATGTAATTAAATAGAGAATGCAAGCATGAGTAAGTGGTTAAATAAATGATGTATGAGGTGTAAGTATTCTATCTAATGTAAGCATGTATAAGTATGGCTTGTAATGAATATGTAGGTTCCATAGTATGTAATGTAAGGTACATATAGTAGTGCAAGAGAATAAATGAATGATGAATGAATGCAAGCATGAATGTAATGTAATAATAGATGTAATGTATGCAATATACAAGTTAATGAGATGTAATGTTCTATGTTAACACAAATCCTATATTACCTCATGTACCCCCTTACACTATGTTGACACTATCACACTTGACACTTTACTTTGATACTCTTTGATATGTATACACTATGTATACCCATTTAACCCTCACTTGCCCCTTTGCCATGTTCACATACACACACATAGCCTCTTAAATAAGTATTTATGAATATAGTTAACTTAGCTATGTATGTATATTATATATATGTTAGCATATTGTGTTGTAATATATAAGTTTATATAACCATTTGAAATGCCATAATTATAGACCTAATGTTGAATACCAATATATGCATGTGTATATATGTGTAGACATATATAGCTTAAAGTAATAGATTACCTAGTGTATATCCAATGTGAATTCTTGCCTATTTGAGTATTGAATAATTGCATGCTATATAGAGTTGGGTGTATGTTAGCTTGTATAGCCTTGTATTGATGTGTGCTTGCTAGGATAGTCTTGGTTAGGCCTAGTAAGACTTGTTGGGTTAGGACATGACCTAGTTTGACCTAGTTTGACTAGTGCAGTTGACCAGAGTTGACCAAGGGTTGACTTTGGCCTAGTTTGACCTAGATTCATGTAGAATGCATTGTAGTGCTTTATATTACCCTTCTGGACATGTTGTGACTTGTGCTGTTCTAATTAGGAGTCAGACACCTCTCCTCGGACAGTATCTTTACCTTGGACATTCAGATATCAGGCGAGTACATTCTCTGATCATTTCATATCTTATTTAGGATTATATTTCCTGCTTTAGATTACTTTACATGATGCTGACACGTTGGAAACACGGATTAGTACTATATGGATCTTGTTGTGCGATGTTATCCCCTTAGCGGATACATCGGGTATTCGTGTTCGTGTACTTTATCGTGAGCATCGTGTACTCCTTGTATTCGTGACATTCGTGTACAAATCGTATGAAATCGTGTATATTCATGTATTCACATGATCTCGTGTGCGACTATACTTCGTGTGCAATAACATAACTTAGCTTGATCCTTGTGTATTGATTGGGGCGGGGGAGTAGAAGTGGTTATGTAATCAATCCAGTAGATTACTCGTGTACAACCTCTGTAGATTACTCGTGTACAACATCGTGCCATTTACATAACCATCTTGTGCTCTGAATCACTAGTCACTGATAGTTTTCTATATATTGTAGCTATTTACTTACAGTCTCTCTCTTTTTCATCATGTTATTTCTTCAGATCCTGTATCTTACTCTCTAGCATGTTTATATTTCCTAACCTGTTATGATATTGTTGAGATGTACTGTACTCGCTCCTGTCCTGACTGGACCCGTTGATAAATTTTACAGATAGCTTGGAGATTGCCTGCTAGCCTAGAGGAGACACATTAGAGGTTGTTTAGATAGTTATTTCAATTGTCTGGAGTTGTATTTACTTTATGGATTACTGTATCTGAGTTTGGAGATTTGAGATGTATTTCTGGATTTGTGTATCTTAGACACTTAGATTTCTCTCTGTTGTACCTCTTTTGGATTTCATGTTTTATCTATCCTTATCATGCTCTACCTTAGATGTGATTGAGTCTTTACCTGCTATGTCACCCCCATTCGGAGAGTATAAACTGTTTAGCCTTATACTGTTAGATGCATGAGACCTAGGACAGCGTTCTACCGCCGACACTGCGGCGTAGGCTGGACGTACCCACTTCTCGTGCCCTAACTCTAGGGTGCGGGTCGTGACACGTTTTTAGTGGTGGCCCATGCAGGTCGAGATTCGCATTAGTGCGATTTCGTAGTAGCGCAACGACTTAGTTGTACTACTACGAGCCTGCTATAGGATATATAAATTAAGGTGTTAGGATGAGAGGATACTCAATCACTGTAGGATTCCTTGAGAGATTCCTGGGATGACCCTTGAGAATCTCATTTTGAATTCCGATTTAAACTCCTTTTTCTTGTTTTGATTCATCTTTTTCTTTGATTTGAATTTGATTTTGTGGATCATTGTAGAACTTTGAATCCTAGTATTAGTTGATGATTTTGATAAAATTTTGTAGTTGTTGATTTAATTTTGTATTTAGATTAATATTTTCAAATCCAAGGTACTCAATCACACTTAGGATTCTTTGAGAGATTTATGGGACGACCCCTGAGAAACTCATTTTGAACTTCAATTGGAATTCTTTTTCCACTTGTTTGGATTCACCCTCATTCCTTGTTATTGAATTTAAGCTTGATGGGTTCCTCTCGTTTGAACCGATGAGAAGGAACATATCTTCATTATTCTTTCTCGCCATTATTCTCTTGCATTCTTATTTGCCTCTTATCTTAAACTCTGTCTCATTACATTAATTACCCATATCTTGTCATCCCTACCAGATGTACTTCGAAACCCTTGAATCTTTGTATCTTTTGTATGGGGAAGGCTAAGGAAGTGATGTAAATTATGTAGCTCAGAGAAGACGTAACTGGTTATTTTATGATGATCTAAAGGAAATCAAATGTGGAGTGTTCCATATGGAAACTTGAGATAGAAATGTGGTAAAGGTCTCGAATAGAATAGAGAGATGTATACTGCCAATATGGAAACAATTACATTTAGAGAAATTTTGGGGTTATGAAATAGTTTATAGGTGTATTCAAAACTAATGAGGATATCAGAGGTCAACCTAGTTTTGAGAACTTAGAAAATCTTGGTTATTGATTATGGGGAAAACTTTTACTCTGAGGCTATGTAGAAGGTTAGTAATGGAAAAGAGAAGTTAATTGTGTTTAATAAGGATATTAAACAAGATGTTGCGAGGAAATGACTAGGGATAGAGAGAACACAAAGTTATGAAAGTTTAGAGATTGTTGTGAAATATTTTTAGGAGAATAATATTCAAGGGTGTATGTCGAAGAAAATACGGAAGTTGATCTTATGATGGAAGATAAGTTTTGTAAGGCCTAGAGATTTAAATTAAATAATACGAGGAGAACAATTTGAACAAGTTCAAGGAATTCGTAAACGGGATTTAGAGGTTTTGGGTCAAATTTAAGACAAGGTGAAAGAACTTGGAAATTTAAATAAATGGTTAATGTTGATTCCTAAATGTGAGGGCTGTACTTCACGAGTGGTGTTTGGAAATTGGGAATTACCTACGGTAGTCATGGTAAGGATTTAAGTAAAGGTTTAATTTTTATATGGAGACTGATAAGGTAAAGATATGATTGGCAAGTTAAGACTAGATGAACTTAAGAGTATCAGAAGCAGATGACTAACTCGATCTTCATTATTTTTGTGCATTAATTACCACCTCTTGAACTCCCACTTTCTAATTGAGATCCTTGACGTTCCTTATCGTGACTTTGATATTCGGAATGTAATACTAGCTGTTACCCTCCAACAAATCTTATATGCAAGACCTAGACGAGCTCACCTTCGTGTAGGTATATCATGTCCCACTAAAACCCGTCTTCTTGTACTCTATTTTCTTGATATGATTTTCTGGTCAACTGGCTAAACTATAACCTCTACCATTATACTAAATTTCTTCTTATTTCAATTAGAAATACAGCCTTGACTCAATTCTTTCGACCCGACATGTGATGGTGTTCTGCTTGTTTTCTTAGATGCTTAACCTTGTACCTTATCTGATTACTTGATCCGTTGGTTAAGAAACTTGGACTATGTAATTCCTTTCATCATTACCACCCTTATATCTTGTGCTGCTAAATTAGCCTTAGTTTTGCAAGCTTATCTATTTTCGAGCTTGGTCATGACATATTTTATTGGGTGGCCACCCACTAACATATTGTCTAATCAGAATCGGTACATGATGGTCTGATCAACCTATTGCACTTTGGTTCGCTTTTTCATGTATCAATCTACGAGAATGGAGACATAGTTAAACTTGACCCTAGAGTCTCATTCGCGACAGCCTTGACAATTCTCCTTGAAATCTTTTCATCGCCTATGAACCTCGTATTCGTACTCAGTCGAATTAAATTTAATCATGACCTGAATCTCCATCATTGGATGCTCGTGCTCATACTTTGATTTCATTGATTTCCCTTCTTGTCCAAATCTCGTTTTATCCCGAAATTGATCAACTTAGATCGTGTCAAGACAAAAATCTATTTGTGATTTGTTGTGCCTAAATTTTCAATTTTTGCTATTTTATGGAATAGTAACCTTTTAATAATTTCTTAGTTGCTTGTTAATGACCAATTTTTATATAGGATGGTAGACAGCCCTACAACCTTGATGATTGTTGTTCCCTTACCTTTCCAATTAGGACACCCTAGATTGTTTGTGTGTTGATACCACAGTACTGTTTTGACCTAGAATGATTAGTGTACCTAGGTGAGACTTCCAACTGCTACGGTATGCCCTGACCTTGTATACTATTCCTTCAAATTGCATGATTTAGATAAAAAAAATTTAGACCTTGATTGTTGGAAAATAGGGACGTCACCCCATTAGTATCAGTTGTAAATATATATAGGTTAGTCCTTGATGTGGAGATGTGTGTCTATAAACATGTAGCTTATGAGATTTATGAGAGATTATAGCATCAGCCTTGATGGGATGTACTAGTCTTTTGGTGAGTATAAATGTGTTATGAGAGATAGGGGCCTATATATCTTAGTAATGCATCGTCCTATGGTAATAGAATGTATTAATAGATGGTTAATAGGAAGATAATAGTTTGAGCATACCTATCCCCTATGATCAGTTCCTTTCCATCCTTAGTTAAGACCACTTTAAAATAGGTCCAGTCCCTTGGATATAGGTTCCAGTCCATATTTTATTGAAGTTTCATTACCGCCGTACAGCAGAGCAGTGTTGGAGGTATTCCTAGATTGATACTATCTAGATGTCCGTTTATTATTCCAGTATTAGGAAGTGTTACCTTAGATATTGGGTAGGTTAGAGGCTCTAGAAGGAGTACTATCGATCTTAAATTTCGAGGACAAAATTTTTCTAAGGTGGGTAGAGTTGTAGCACCCAGTTTTCCAAATGAGGGTAATTTTAAAATTTCGTGTTTATAATTATTTTAATAATAATATTTAATTCATAATATGATTTTTGGTGATTTTAAATTATTTTAAAATTATTTAAATCAATGACTTGTGGTTTTGACGTTTTGCTAGTGAAACCCTAGAGACTGTTTGACCTAGAGCCTAACCATGTAATTATGATATTTTAATGTCATTTTTGGCCTAAGGATATTTTTTTGCATTTGACCTCTTTGAATTATTTTGATATTATTTTATTATTTATGATATTGTTTTGGGGTTATTTGAGTCGGGTTCGAATTTCAACTCAATCCGACTTGAAACGGGGACCCGGGGGTAGTTTGACTCTAGTGGGACCCACACACTAGTTAGGCATGGCCCACATGATATTAATTTTAGTCCACATGATAGAAATATTTTAGTTAGAGGTTACACTAATTATTATGGATAAGGTTAGTGTGATTAGAGACTTTAGAATGACTAATTTAGCCCCAACCAATTAGCCCTTTCCTAATACTCATAGAATAGGTTAGTAGGGGCTTTTGGACTTTTCCTAATAGGACAAAACCACCTTTATGGCCAGCCACAATAAGGATAGGGTTGAGCTTCCCATTTGTCATTATCTATCTATTTTTCTCTCTCTTGTTCTTTTCCAAATTCCTAGAGAGCAATTCCTAGCAATTTCTCTACCAAATCCTTCCATTTCACCACCAAATCTTCTTCCTTCCTTCTCCATTCTAGCCAAGGAGGAAGCTACCCAAGTTTGGGAGGATTCGGAGCTCGTTCGTGTCCTTTTGGAATCTCTACGTGTCGGTGTCGCTCCGGGAAGGTTTTTCTTCGATTCGATCTACCGGGAGGTATAAATACCTTCTCCTTTTTATTTCCTCATGCATATAGGTCTATTTTGAACCCATAGGAATGACCCCCATGGTTGTATCTCCATTTGTGTCCATTTGGAGGTCATAGGAGTGTCCTTTGTGTTGTGGATGTGTTCATGTTACATATATAGATTTATATATATATATATATATTGTAATGAGAGTGTATCTATATTTATATATGTAATAAATGGTTCATGATGATTATATAATCAAGTTTGTGAGTGTGGTTCCTCATATTATTATTGCAATTATTGTTGTGGATAATTAGGATATATATTGTGTATTCTTTTGGCTCAAACTATCTAAATCCGTCATGATTTTTATCCACGTTTTTAATTTCAGCCCTAACTTAGAAATGTCATAACTTCTAGCTCAAAGCTAGGTTTAATCTCCCGTTTTTTTTAAAAGAAGCGTATTGAAGTTAGCTTTCCAAAAACATATATTAATAGGCCTAATTCTTTCTGTAACTTTCTAAAGAATTATTTGAGTGTCAGCTGTACGAAAGACAAACGCGTTCTCGGTTTTTTCGCGATTCCGAGAGTTTCCGGAAACGAAAATGCGATCCGTTTGAAGTTTTGGAAAGCTAACACATAGATCTATAACATACTTTAATCCTAGATTTTAATTCATATTAAGATGGTACAGTATTGATTGTTAGTAGGAGTTACTATTCGGCATATGCATTTTGTGCACCCTTGTGTGTAATATAATGTTCTATTTGATTTTAACCCATGTTAATGTATATATATTATGTAATTAAATAGAGAATGCAAGCATGAGTAAGTGGTTAAATAAATGATGTATGAGGTGTAAGTATTCTATCTAATGTAAGCATGTATAAGTATGGCTTGTAATGAATATGTAGGTTCCATAGTATGTAATGTATGGTACATATAGTAGTGCAAGAGAATAAATGAATGATGAATGAATGCAAGCATGAATGTAATGTAATAATAGATGTAATATATACAATATACAAGTTAATGAGATGTAATATTCTATGTTAACACAAATCCTATATTACCTCATGTACCCCCTTATACTATGTTGACACTATCACACTTGACACTTTGTTCACTTACATTTTGACACTCTTTGATATGTATACACTATGTATGCCCATTTAACCCTCACTTGCCCCTTTGCCATGTTCACATACACACACATAGCCTCTTAAATAAGTATTTATGAATATAGTTAACTTAGCTATGTATGTATATTATATATATGTTAGCATATTGTGTTGTAATATATAAGTTTATATAACCATTTGAAATGCCATGATTATAGACCTAATGTTGAATACCAATATATGCATGTGTATATATGTGTAGACATATATAGCTTAAAGTAATAGATTACCTAGTGTATATCCAATATGAATTCTTGCCTATTTGAGTATTGAATAATTGCATGCTATATAGAGTTGGGTGTATGTTAGCTTGTATAGCCTTGTATTGATGTGTGCTTGCTAGGATAGTCTTGGTTAGGCCTAGTAAGACTTGTTGGGTTAGGACATGACCTAGTTTGACCTAGTTTGACTCGTGCAGTTGACCAGAGTTGACCAAGGGTTGACTTTGGCCTAGTTTGACCTAGATTCATGTAGAATGCATTGTAGTGCTTTATATTACCCTTCTGGACATGTTGTGACTTGTGCTGTTCTAATTAGGAGTCAGACACCTCTCCTCGGACAGTATCTTTACCTTGGACATTCAGATATCAAGCGAGTACATTCTCTGATCATTTCATATCTTGTTTAGGATTATATTTCCTGCTTTAGATTACTTTACATGATGCTGACACGTTGGAAACACGGATTAGTACTATATGGATCTTGTTGTGCGATGTTATCCCCTTAGCGGATACATCGGGTATTCGTGTTCGTGTACTTTATCGTGAGCATCGTGTACTCCTTGTATTCGTGACATTTGTGTACAAATCGTGTGAAATCGTATATATTCATGTATTCACATGATCTCGTGTGCGACTATACTTCGTGTGCAATAACATAACTTAGCTTGATCCTTGTGTATTGATTGTGGCGGGGGAGTAGAAGTGGTTATGTAATCAATCCAGTAGATTACTCGTGTACAACCTCTGTAGATTACTCGTGTACAACATCGTGTCGTTTACATAACCATCTTATGCTCTGAATCACTAGTCACTGATAGTTCTCTATATATTGTAGCTATTTACTTATAGTCTCTCTCTTTTTCATCATATTATTTCTTCAGATCCTGTATCTTACTCTCTAGCATGTTTATATTTCCTAACCTGTTATGATATTGTTGAGATGTACTGTACTCGCTCCTGTCCTGACTGGACCCGTTGATAAATTTTACAGATAGCTTGGAGATTGCCTGCTAGCCTAGAGGAGACACATTAGAGGTTGTTTAGATAGTTATTTCAATTTTCTAGAGTTGTATTTACTTTATGGATTACTGTATCTGAGTTTGGAGATTTGAGATGTATTTCTGGATTTGTGTATCTTAGACACTTAGATTTCTCTCTGTTGTACCTCTTTTGGATTTCATGTTTTATCTATCCTTATCATGCTCTACCTTAAATGTGGTTGAGTTTGTACCTGCTATGTTACCCCCATTCGGGGAGTATAAACTGTTTAGCCTTATACTGTTAGATGCATGAGACCTAGGACAGCGTTCTACCGTCGACACTGCGACGTAGGCTGGACGTACCCACTTCTCGTGCCCTAACTCTAGGGTGCGGGTCGTGACACGTATCGAGCTACAGCATCAAAATACTTGGTCTAGAATCTCTCTCTGAATACTGCCCAAGCAATAGGTGCTAATAATCCAATGGCCTGTGCCGTCCACCAGCTGCGGGCAAGATCCAATAACTGCAGGCGCACCACGGCCACCTTCTCGTCTTCTGGAGTCATGGATGATTCTAGAATCACCTCTGTGTCCTGAAGCCAAGCATCAGCAGCGATGGCATCTTCACTACCGTCGAAGAATGGAGGGTTCAAGCGCTTGAAGATGTTGGCCGCGCTGTTACCCTGATGACCTCCCCTGGTCAAAGCATATGCCACCGCCTGGTGCAAGGCATCTCCTCGACGATCCTGGAAAGCTAATAATGACCTGATGAGACCCACCAAAGTGCCATCATCAGGCTCTGCAGGCTGGACTGGCTGAATAGGTGGCTCTCCTTCGATAGGTACGCCTCTGGAGGCTACTCCTGAATGTTGGGCTTGATCTCCAGGTTGCTGCTGGTCCACGGGAGGTGCTCCGCCTTGCTGATCGGTAGGACTAGGAATAATGCCGCTGAAGAAGATGACATAGAAAACAATAAGGGAGGACCAGGACAGATCAACGATACAAGCATGTGATCAGGTCAAGATTTTTAGGGATTTAGAAGATACAAACAGAGATCAAGGATGGGTACTGATTGAGACATCTATTCGGTAAACTCTCACATATCTTAATTTATAAGACCTGCATGGGCCACCACTTAAACCATGTAACGCCCCAGAACCAGAATACTGGAGAACGGGAGCGTACGTAGCCAGCTACGTATATTAAAGTGCAACCCACCTCGCTATACGATCACGGCTGTCTAGATACATGAGGATTTAACTACAATTCATCAGTCTCCTATGGTATGAACAAGCCTATTGTCTCAATCTCAAGCAAGAAATAATAGTCACAAGATATCAGAGCACCAAATATATAATAGTAAGACGTCCCATACATTACATATTCGGATGATAATGAAGCTAGTCGTATAAAATGTCAAGACTAGCAAGAGTTTCAGCCATACATGATCAACCCTAGGATTTGTCAATCATGTTACAGCCCGTAGGCAGACAGTAAATAAAGGTGCAATACGAGCTAACACGTGCTCGTCGGCTAAACGCCTCAAAAGAATAATTTTATAATAAAGTGGGAGGACAAAAAGAAACCCACATGTTGCCAGGGTTACGCCTGGTGGTTACCATCTGGCTGGAAGGTAGGTAGATCCTCTGGTGCTGCTTCGATATCTGGCCATACAAAACCAGCTGGGTCAGACCCCAGAAAGAGCAAGTGCCACAAAGGAGGCTTCACTTAGGAACTAAAACCAGCATATCACAATAGAATATCAAAGATGATTATAAACGAAAATGATAATAATAACGATAACAATAGTAAATTGAGTACGAGGAAACCATTCAAGTAGCCAGGTCACAACCCTTAAACCAAATAAGGACCGAGGTTGGAACCCTTCACCTGAATAGAAACCCGTCTCAACTTCTTGTTGGTAAAGTAAAACATGATGAGCTTGACATAAGGTGAAATAAGACAATAATCGAAAAGAGGACACAGAACTGCTCCGGAAGACAGGTTACAAGCCTTAAACCAAACAAGGACCGGGGTTGTAATCCTTCGTCTAAACAGAATTGAACCCCTGATCTTTATTGTTAAGGCCAGTATAAATAATCATGCTATTGAAGTAAGGTAAAACATGACGAGCTTGACATGGGGCGCAATAAGACAATAAACGAAGAGAGGACACAGAACTGCTCCGGGAGCCAGGTTATAACCCTTAAACCAAACAAGGACCGGGGTTGTAACCCTTCGCCTGAACAGAACTGGTCCCCTGATCATTATTGTTAAGGCAAGCATAAGTAATCATGTCATATCACAGTCTTGTACAGGATCAAGACAAGACTAAGTTGTGCTAGACTCCATCTAATCAATCACGGCCAATCAGTGAGTACGACTTGATACTTTAACTAACTAGGGTTATCACAGGCCTAGTTACTAGCAAGATACAATGAGATTATCCCAACAGCCACAAGCCCTGCAAACCATCCAGGTTATCCAGGTCGAATATTCGTTTATGAAGGATGCAACACGTGACTGTGTGCTGGAAATGTGCCCTACTCGTCGGTAGGCTACAAGTCCACTTGGTGCGCCCAGATAATGGGATTGCCTGTAGCTGGAAAATCTCTTCATGACTACTAAATTATTCTAGTTTATTATCCTTAGTCAATTGCAGTAGGTATCCCTGACCGTGGTAATCAGGGATCCCATCCTAGACATGATGCAAGACAATACTAATTTATTTATACAAACACAATCGTCCATGGTGTCCAGGTCATTCATACTTGTCATGTCAGGCTAGCGGTCTTAACAGCATGTCGTGATATATCATATCAGTTTACTTGTTAAGAGAACGCCATAACGGGCCACTATCGTATCCATAGAACATATCATAACTTACATGACATAAGCATAAATATGACAATTCAATTTAATTCTAATAATAATAATAATAACAATATAATAATAACAAAAGAGGACAAGACTGTGGAAGGAGCTATACGGCTGATTGGAGTCATACGGTAGAGAGCACGCACGCTTACGCGGCTGGGGACGCGGGTCTCATGCGGTTCAGTGACAATCGAATTCATACGGCAGGAAGGAATGCACGCTCATGCGGCTGGGGACGCGGGTCTCATGTGGCTCAGTGACAATCGGATTCATGCAGCAGAAAGGAATGCGCACTCATGAGGCTAAGAAATGATAGACTTATACGGCTGGAAGGTGATAAGTTCATACGGTTGGAAGGTGATGCGGGGCTCATGTGGCAGCGGGTATCTCAGGCTTATGCGATAGCGAAATCAAGGGCAGCTCATGCGGCTAAGGACCAAGGCCTTATGCGGCTGCGAAAGAAATGGGTCATATGTGGCTGCGGATGATCGGGTTCATGTAGCTGGAAGTCAAGGGCAGCCTATGCGACTGAGGAATCCGTCAAGCATTTGCGGCTGCGGGTATTGGAGTTCATGCGGCTGGATAAAATCAGGACTCATGCGGATGGGTCAGGGGCGGGTCTTATGCTGCTGTGAATTGCCAAAGCCTTATTGTCACGACCCGCACCCTGATTAGGGGCACGAGTACGTGGTTACGTCTAGCCTACGCTGCAGCATCGGCGGTAGAACGCTGTCTAGGTCATCTATAAATACTACAACTAAACAGATAAATGTACCTGTACAGTATATACTCTCCGAATAGAGGTGACATAGCAATACAGTCTCAATCACAAAAAAAAACTAAGGTAGATGGCACGAAATGGAAATATGATAGATAAAGCAAGAAATGAGTCCAAGATCCACATAAGTCCAGAGCTATACACAAACAACCCAGAGTCACAGAAAATATATATATAGTACTACAAACTGAAAGTACTAGCTGGCTCGTAGGCCAGGCAAACCTAACTGGTGCTAACTACTCAGGAAGTATAAAATCTAGTGGCCAAACTATCAGGCCACAGCCCTGGCCTGAGTCCCCATCTGTCTCGACCTCATAATAGGTCGAGCATCCTGCCTCAGAAACATCTGTAAAATTTGTCAACGGTATCCTGTCAGGAAAATGGGCAAGTACAAACACTAACAGCAGTTCCATATGAATTGACAAATTCTATAAGAGACAGTATAATGAAATATAAGACAAAGATATAGGGCGACTTGGGAACCATTCGAAAGCCGAGTTACAACCCTTAACCAAACAAGGACCGGAGTTATAACCCTTCTTTCAAATAGACTTAGTCTTAATCGAGGTACAGTATAAAGGCATGTAGAGCATGTGAGTAAATGAAATCATAGTATGGTGAGAAAGTACAGAAAGTAGAGCTGAACTGAAAATAAGATACGATAATAAATGTCAAATGTGATTTAAATTATTAGAGCGATATGTGATCGGCTAGGGAGTCAAGGAAGAGTTATCCACTTGGTCCGGCAATCCGCGGTGTCCTCAACGGAGAGTCATGCCGTCCAACCTGGATAACTGGCAATGGGGTATCTGCTACACCCTACGTGAGGTGAGGGTGGCGCTAGCAAAATAGTTACAGGAAGGCTTTGATCACATAACCCCTAATAATTCCCCTATCCTCCAATAGTATAGTGGATCTGGACATGACACGTCATGACACGGGATTCCATAAGAGGGTAGCAAGTCCCCTTAGAAATCGGTGTCTATACCAATACATGGAAATAAGACCGAATATGTACCAATATACCATGAAAATCTAGGAACAACATCCCATGTCATGATCCAGCATATACTAGTCCGTGAAATATCGTGACTAGGAATCGAGTAAGATACTACAACTGAATCGGATATAGCAGATATCAAGACAATGAAAACTATCAGTGAATGTACTCGCCTGCGGTCCTGAGCTGATAAAGTGAACAGACGCTCAGAGAAATAATAAGATACTATATGTCAAAACATGGTTTAATAATGAAAGAAAAGCTAATCTAGTCATGATATGCAAGTCTAAGTCAAAATTAGGTCAAACTAAGTCACACCAAGCTAAACTAGGTCATACTAGGTCAAACTAGGACACACAGAGACACACTAGAACAAACAAGGTCACAGGTAGTCAATCCAAGTCAAACTCGGTCAAAGGTTGACTTTTGGTCAACTGGTCAACCCTGGTCAACTCTAGGTTAACCCTAGGTCAAACTAGGCAAATGTTGACTAACAGTTGACTTTCAGTCAACTGGTCAACTCTGGTTTGGTTTTGGGTCAATTCTAGGTAAAGTGTTGACTCGTAGTTGACTTTGGTCAAAAAGTCAACTCTTGGTCAACGGAGGTCAAAACTAGACTAAACTACCCTTATCTAACCATTACCTACCAAGATAACCTATTTCTAACCCCATCTTAACAATCAAAACCCCTTCTTAGACTTTACCGCAAATTCCTACTTATACCTCTAATACAAGATACTAACCAACTCTAACATATAACTTCTAACAATCTATTCTAACTTAGAAACCTAACACAACTAACATCCACTAACTAATATCTAACCATAACATATATATATCCATCTCTAACTCTAACTAACTAACATATGTCATCTCTAACTAACAATAACATAGACTAACACAACTAATTATCTAACTTATACAAGATATCACTATCTAACTTCTAAGTTATCTCTAACCTCTACATAGATTCTAACATAACCACCAACATACTAACATATCCATACATACAATATTTAAATTTCTCTCCACTCCAATACTAACACACACACAAACACATATACCAAATCCACCACCCTTCTCTTCTAACACACCTACACACATCTATATACAAACACGCTACCACTCAACCAAAACACAAATTACTCAACAAACCACACTAGCCTCAAGTCAAATAGGATGGCATGATCCTCCCAACTCTCTCACCTTCACAACACACACACTACACTACCATCTATACAACATCAAACACACACTAGCACACATCCTCTATCAATCTCACTTCTCTCTACTAACCACACACATCCTTATCTCATTCAAACACACACACTATACTAACATATATTACATAACAATAATATATATATATACATATATGTACTATATCAAACATATTCTTGACAACCTATGGTACCTACATTCACATGATATCTATACTAGGCTCATAGGTTACACAAAATGCCTACGTCGCGTAGTCACTCTTCTACTTAAAAATTATACTGTACCAATTGGACCTTCACTAAATTCTAGGATTAAAGTATGTTATAGCTCTTCGTGTTATCTTTCCGAAACTTTAAACGGATCGTATTTTCTTGTCCGGAAGCTCCCGAAATCACGAAAATACCGAAATACGTTCGTCTTTCGTACAGCTGACACTCAAAACAATTCTATAGAAAGTTCTAGAACTAATTTGGCTTATTAAAATATATATTTGGAAAGCTAACTTCGATACGCTTCTTTTTAAAAAATGGGAGGTTAATTGGAGTTATGAGCTAAAAGTTATGGCATTTATAAGTTGTTCTAGCTACTAAAAACGTGGATAAAAATTATGACGAATTTGGGTTGTTTGGACAAAAAACACATGTAGGCCAAAATACTTGGATACCAACATAGCTATCTAAATAAAACTTATTCTAACCATCCTAACTAAGATCAATCCATCTTCTAACCATCTAACCACACACACAAATAAATATATATATGCACAAACCACACACACCTATATACATATATAAAGAGACACACCAATCTAAATATAAAATGAATATGATACAATATGATACTATAAAGAACACATTAGGAACAACTCTCTAAAAATATAAATATGAGATTAAAACACTAATTAATCATTCCTACAATATATATATATATATATATATATATATATATATATATATATATATATGCATACAAGTGTCCAAAATAGGGATTTTTCCCACTAGGACACAACTACAACACAAAGGACACTCCTATGACCTCCAAATGGACACGAAATGGACACAAATGGAGATACAACCATGGGGGTCATTCCTATGGGTTCAAAATATTCCTATATGCATGTAGGGATGGATTAGAGGAGAGATTATACCTTCCGGGAGAGAGATTCAAAGAAAAATTCTTCCGACACGACACCGACACGTAGAGATTCCAAAAGGACACGAACGAGCTCCGAATCCTCCCAAACTTAGCTAGCACCTTCTAACCATGGAGTAGAGGAGAAATAAAGAAGATTTGGTGGAAGGAGGGGTTGATTTGGTGGAGAAATCAATGGGGTTCTTTTTCTAAATTAATTTGGGGAAGAACAAGAGAGAGAAAGTGGATGAAAACAAATGAATGAAAGAGTGACTCAATCCTTATCCCCCCCATAGGTGGCTGCCCAAAAAGGTAAGGTGTCCCCATTTTGAATGTCCAAAATGCCCTCCACTAATCCATTTGATTTAAATTAGGAATGGGTTAAAGGTTGAGGTCAATTTAGTCTAGTTTTAAGTCTCTAATTAAACTAAACCTATCCATAAATAATTAGTCTAACTACTAACTAAAATTAATATCATGTGGACTAAAATTAATATCATGTGGGCCATGCCTAACTAGTGTGTGGGTCCCACTAGAGTCAAACTACCCCCCGGGTCCCCGTTTCAAGTCGGATTGAGTTGAAATTCGAACCCGACTCAAATAACCCCAAAACAATATCATAAATAATAAAATAAATTTTAGCCCCAAAATAATATCATAAATAATAAAATAAATTTCAAAAATATTCAAAAATGTAAAATGACAAACATACCCCTGTTTCTAAAAACTGGGGGTGACACTTATGCGGCTGCAGGGAGTTGTCTTTATGCGGCTAGAAAGTAATGCACCATGCGGCTAAGAAAGACTTGCCGTATGAATGTTCATATGATCAAGTGCTGCCATACGGCTCAAGACTGTTCTTCTTCTCCACTTGTCCGAGAAGAAGAGCCATGAAGTTCATGGCTTCCAGGCTCATAAATCCTTCATCCGAGGTCGAAATCCAGACTTCCATAGGTCAAAATAGGGCAGGATGAAATTCTCTACAACATGAAACCATCAAAACTTGGAAATAACAACGTTAGGTAGATCAAAACTCAAGAAATTCGAAAATACAAGAAACTTAGATCTACACAAATTGAACCATGGAAATTAGAAATGCTAAGTACTAAAGTGTGTTAGAATCTCATGAGAAAAGAATGGAACAATAAAAATGGAGTTCCTCCATGAAGCAAGCTACACTTGCCTAGACCTCCTGGTAGATGGAGAGTTAATGGAGGAAGAAGAAGAGTGAATGAGGAGAGAGAAAGAAGGTGGGGTTAATAAATGAAGATGGTGGTGGTAGGTAGGGGTTTTTCCCTTGGTTCATGATAAACCAAAAGCAACCCAAGCCGAACCAAGCCAAACCAAACAAGCCGAACCAAGCAAGGAAACATGCAATACAAGTCAAAATTACGTACACGTATACTAAGATACGTAATACGAACCACAGGCATTACAGTAGGCGATGTTGCTTATCGTTTGTCCCTTCCACCTTCGTTACGAGAGGTGCATGATGTTTTTCATGTATCTGAGTTGCGTAGGTATGTATCCGACCCAAGCCATATCCTCGATCATTCTGAACTGGTTGTTGGTACCAACCTGTCTTACGAGGAACAGCTTGTGTCCATTTTGGATCGAAGGGAGAAGATACTCATGAACCGAACAATCAGCCTTGTCCGTGTTGCTTGGGGACATCATTCCTTAGGAGAGGCAACGTGGGAACGTGAGGATGATATCCGATCATGGTACCCGCACCTGTTTGACTCACAAGGTATATTTCTTTCCGTATACCTTGATTGTCTTGACTCCTCATGCTTGTCACCCTATTAGTAGAATTGCTTGATAACATAGATAGATAAGTATAAATGTATTACTTGCTATAGGCCTTTTAAAATGATTGCTTGCTCATATTGCTTGTACTTAGATTAGTTTAGCTCTGATGTTTCTATCCTGATTGGATTTGAAATTCCGAGGACGAAATTTTTCTAAGGAGGGTAGAGATGTCACTCCCTGTTCCCAGAATGCATATTTTTATATATGTACTGCTTGAATAAATTTATTTAATAATTATCATGTATTGTTCTGTATTTAAATTCCTTTAAGTTCACACTTATTAATTTTCTGCATTTTACCTTCTGCTTTTATACTCTGTTTTTGGGCTCGGCCGGATTGGTTTATTTCCGGTTTTATATGACACCAACCTACCACCACCCCCATTTAAGCCCCAATCCTTTATCTCTCTTCATTACTTCTTTCTCATTTACTCTTCTTCTTCCTTCTCATAACTCTCTCCACCTACCCATAGGCAAGTACATCTTGCTCCACATGAGAACCCATTTTTATAGTTCATTTATCTCCCTCTCATAATTCTAAGATAGCTTAGAACTTGACATTTTGTATTTTGAAGTCTCATGCTTAGTAGATCTAGAAATTGCTATTTTTCGAATTTCAGTGGTTTTTATCTATCAAACTTCCTTGTTTTCGAGTTTTGTTCATTCCAGATTGTTGAGATTATGTTATACGCCATTCTGACCCATGGGAATCCTATTTGGGGCTTAGACTGAAGTTTTCATAGGAATGAAGTTTTAGAGATCCTTTACGCACACGTTATACGTGCTCGCGTAAGCATCGACTTTACGCCTATGTTTTTACGTGTCCGCGTAGTACCGAGCTCTACGCCCATGATCATTCGTGTCAGCGTGAATTTAGTTTTTACGCAAGTCTCCTTGGCTTGGCGTAATTCTTTACGCGTACGAGTTTTACGCGTAACTTGACCCTTTACGCATACGAGTTTTACGCGTAACCCTATTCTTTACGCGTGCAAGTTTCATGCGTAAAACTCTATTTTTTTTACGCTTACTTCTTTTACGCGTACTCCTTGGCTTGGTGTAAAACGAGTTTTTAAGCAAAATTTTACTCCTTATTATGCGTACTTATTTTACGCGTATTCATGTATGCGTAAACTTTGACCCTTGCGCGTACGAGTTTTTACGCGCAACGTTACTTCTTTACGCGTACTTTCTTTACGCGCATATTGGCCTTAGCGTAAAGCTTTGGTGTGAACCGGTGGCCTTAGCGTAAAGCTTTGGCGTAGACTAGTCATGGTATAGATTAGCTTTGGCGTAATCCAACCTTGGTGTTCCTATTATTCTATACTTTATTTACTTTATGTCGGTATGACATTTCTTCTATTATATCCTTACGTCTTTTTGACATGAACCTGATAAAATCATGATATGTTAATATTTTAATATATATGGTTGGGGTAGAATGTGCCATGTGTATTGATTTGGTTTGTGGATACCCAGAATAACTGGAACTTAACCCTGAGAGTTATAGACTCGTCCAAACTAAATACTAGTTGACTTTCATGCCTTGTCACGAATTGACATTGATTGTTACCTTGACTAAATGATTGATCATGCATTCCTAATTGAAACTAAGAGACTGGCTAGTCGTCTTATTGGAATTGAATGAGACACGTTCATATCAACTATGAACTATTGCAATCGATTGGCCAATCCCGAATATTGGCATATAGGCACGTGCAGGCTTCAAATTATTTTTTTCTACAAAAGCAGTATGAGTACTTTTTGGTCAAGGCATGATTATTCCGTGGCTAGGTTGATTGCTGCATTACGCTATGTAAAACCTATAACCTAATCGTACGGGCATCGTTGTAGAGTTGTGCATATCATACTTTGTATGAAAGTACTCATTATGAAGGACCATGATCCACGGCATGGGATTTCCTTAACATAGAGGCTACTAAGTTAAATAAAATAATGATTGCATGGAGAGAATGGATTCCCGAGCTCTTATATGGCAGCCATCCTTGGGACAATTTATGTTCCAATATGCTGGCTGGTTCCCACAGATACTACAAATCTGCCACACGGGCAGGGAGCGGTATCTGCTTATATTATTTATTGTATATCGATGAAGGACGTCTCGCTGGGACTCGTCTAATTCATGATTGGCACAATTGATTGATTGGGTAGACTAGCCTTGCTTGTACATAGTAAGAACTGAGGAATCCTTATTGCATATTTCCAAGGTAACTTGGGACTTACAGTAGCAAGCTATAGTAGTTGAATGGCCGTTTAAATTGATTTGTTTGTGTACTGTACCTACTCTGTTAACTAACTGAGATGATCAGAATGTCAGGACATGACAGGCCAACTTTTGTCCTTGTTTGGTTGAAAAGTTGGTTCGAAGTGTCGTGATGTTATGTGAATCCCAGTAGCAAGCAGAGATCTATTTATCATATTTTCTTATTACTGGTTCTAATTCCTTATATCATGCTTTCTTGCGGTACTTGCTATTAGAGGTCTAACCTCTCTGGTTTTGCATGGCCAGATTTAGAGCCGGTTCCCGAGGATTCAGCTTACTTCCACCTCCAAGATGGTCAATACTAGAGGAATGATCGCAGGAGGACACGAGTGGGTTCCTTGCTTCCTCGCTCGTTTTGTTACTTACTTTATACTTTGCCGTTTGGCACCGACATGTTAGTCGGATTATCTTGTACTTACTTTTACATATTTATAATTAAGTCAGATTACAGCTGATAACAATTGTGTATACTTTGCTACATCATCTGGCTTTGTTTCGTAAAGCCAGATCTCAAGAACAATTTGATATAAGCGTTTGGGACGCCTTACTGTTTTATCTCACATGTTCTCTATTTACTGTTTCTTGTTTGAATGATTGAGACAATAGATGTTGAGTAACCCTAGTATGACTTTCATGTTGTATGCACTCCCTCGTCTTTTAGACGGCATTGATCGTATTATACGGTATTCATCTACCCGTAATACGTAGCTAGCTGAGTCACTCCCTCGCTCTCCGGTATTCTGGTTCTGGGGCATGACAAACGTCTTACACAAAGACGGGAGATTACATGGATGTCTCCCTCACCTCCAAATCATACTTCAGATCGCCACTGCCTTCATGAAGTCGTCATCAACTGTTGCCAATCGGCTCGACGATCTGTCTTCGATTGTCTGAACTATGCTTCAACTCCCGAACATATAATAGAAGATGAAGACGAGCTATTATATGCTTCTGTTAACATGACTTCTCAAGGCACTGGGGGTGGAAAACGTCCAAGACGTAATGCATCCCGCAATCCCAGTCAACAAAAATTGGATCGGATTCATGCATCCAGTGAAGGTGTCTTTCAATACGCTAGATCGAGAAATTGACATTTGAATCAAGGTGTCTTTAATCAAGAAGATCTCCCTATCGCCCATATAGGAGAGGACTCTTTTTCAGAATTTGATGCAGATAGTGAAAGTTCTGAACAAACTATCTCATTAATAGCAGCAAGAGAAGTGACAGCATATACCATTACGGAAGATCAATATGCCTCTACTTGAACCAGTCAAGAGCAACGAATTGTTGCATTAGAAGACAAATTGAAGACCATGGCTGAAATGGTTGCAAGTATGCATACAATAATCGTGGCCTAACATGCAGTGCCACCTGTTGTAAACCCTGCTACAAATTTGGAGCTCATTGCATCTTCTGTACCTGTTAGTCTGGGGGTACCACCTCCTCAGGTTGCTTTTGTACCAATTCAAGCTGATCCCAGTCTGTCTGGTGCTGGGGGTAATAATTACCATGATGTTCCTCCTCCTAACACTTCTAATCAGCCCATCAATTTCCAAACATCAGGGGATGCTAATGAGGCTGTAAAACTCTTACGCACTCAGTTTAAGGCCTTCAAGCAGAAGGATGGCCTACAAAGACTAGGCATAAAGCAACCATATCCTACGGAGTGGAAGGAAGTTCCATTCCCTCATAAATACAAGCTTCCAACCATTATGTTATTTGATGGAAGCACCTCTCCAAGTCATTACATCAATCACTTTGAGGTGATGACTGATCAATTACAGCCAATTGATGCTCTCCTTACTAGAGTGTTCATCGGTTGTTTAGCTGGCGCAACATACGACTTTTATCGTAGCTTACCTGATGGTTGCATCACTTCTTTTGCTGGTTTCAAGCAAATATTCTTGGAACAGTTTTATGAGGGAGTCAATGACATGACAATGTCTGCCCTCATTAAGATTAAATAGAGGCATAATAAATCTACGGAGAGTTTCATTGAAAGATTCTGCCGAGAGGCACTCAAAATGCCTTCAAGAACTCCATCTGCTGTAACAATAGACACTTGCAAATCAAACTTGTTGCCTATTATCAGTATATGGATGGGATATACATAATTCCAGGATTGGCCTTCTTTCATTGTGAATGCCAAAGCGGCAGAGATCAGTGCCAAAAAGTTCAAACAGTTAGGAGTTCAGATGACTCATCCTAACCAAGACGAACATTCTATACCCGGAGTTAATAATCGCCAGAATAATCGCAAGGGTAAAAAATAGTGGCCATCAATCTCAAGGGCAAGGAGTCTTTGGCTGTCAACGTCACTCAGACAGCACCCACTCCATTAGCACCACCGCAGAAGACAACTCGTCCAAAGGAAGAGTATTCTTTCGATGAAGATGATACTTTGAGCATCTTCGATTGCTTGATCAAAAGCAATAAACTTCAACTTCCAGAGGCAAAACGGTCAGAAGAAGTGGGTAAAACCGATCACCCTAAATACTATATTTATCACAGATTTATAGGGCATCCAACCAGAGCATGTTACTTGCTCAAGGGTAAAATCTAAGGGTTGGTCAACTCTAGAGCAATTACTCTTAAGCAGGTCGAGAAGACGGTGACTGCTAATGTCGTTTCTGTGTAATTTGGTGACTTTCTACCATAACTTGTACAAGATGGTGTTGTCCCCATTCCAAGGACTACTCTTGAGATTGTGAATCTCCCATCTCCCCAAAATGAAGGTCTTGTTCCGCTGTCGACTGACAGAGAAGAGATTATGTGGATCCATCCAAATCTGGTAGCAGAGTTTGAAACACCTTCCTCTTCTAAGCAAAAGAAGCACTCCAAATCTAAAGCCAAGAACTGCAACATGGTATCCTTTGAACCAGTAACAGAAGAAGAAATTCTAATGGGCACTAGATCTGGGAAACCCTATCTTCAGGAATATCCCGAAAATTAAGAGAATCCTGCTCCATCTCCTGATGATGCTCCTACATTATCTTCTCCTGGCAAGAATATACTATCTACATCCCCGCCGGTAGTTGAACCATCTCCTCCTAAACCAACAACAGTAGATAAGGGAAAACAACCTGTTCGTTTTGACAAAGCACTAAAGAAGTCCTCATCACTTGGGCTCAAAAAGCCATATAACTTTGATATATTGGCTCAATTGGCCAATACTCCAACAAGATTATCAATCTTTGAACTTTTATGTCTCTCAAAAGAAACTTAAGAGACGTTAAGTGAAGCCTTGATGCAGGCTGACGCTTGTCTTACTCTTCTCAAGAAGCCTGAAAAGGAGCTAGTCAGCTGTGTGCATTGTCATAGTGTATTTGAATTAATGCCCAATATTACTTTTACACAAGATGACATGTTGTTAGAAGACAATCATCATGATCATCCTCTCTACTTCACGGGGTATATAGATACCATGAAAGTCGATCGCATTCTGATTTACCCCAGGTATGCACTTAGCATCATGCCAAAGTCTTTACTGGATGCTTTGAAGATCCCAGTGCATAACCTCTCTACAACTATCACTACCATCTTGGGGTTCAATCAAGGAAGAAGTGGACCTTTGGAGAAGATACGCCTAAAACTTCAAATTGGCAATCTTCGTACGAAGGTAACTTTCTATGTTATTGACAATCATAACTCATACAATGCTTTGTTAGGAAGGCCATTCCTCCATGAACACAATATTGTACCTTCTACCCTCTACCAATGTTTCAAATATGTGGATGGTAACGGAGAAGTCCAAAAAGAGATTACAGATCTGAATCCTTTCAAAGGAGTTGAAGCATACTGCAACGATTCTCGTATGTACAAGAAGGAGTTCATGAAGGTGGTACCAGCAATAGACACAGATGAAGAACAAAAAAATGTGCCGAATGATACACTGGTGATCTCGGTCAAAGGACGTACCTCTTGTCCTCAGTCTTCCAAACCACTGACTATCTATCTTCCTTCCCATGAGAAGCAGCCCAAGGGTGATAGTCGAAAACAAAGGGAGCTCACCTCTTCTGAGCCCCTTGTAATTGATCTTCATCGTAAGAAGCCCCCTCCGCCTTCTAGTTCTTTGTCTCCCCCTCTTGTCACCAATCTGACTAAGCCTGCTAAGGCTAAAGTTCCTGTTGTAAATGATGGTGTACAAATCAATAAAGCATCTCCTTTAAAGTATACTGATGTCTCTTACTATACTCAGTGTTATTTGGATAAGCTAGATAGCTTTAAACCACTTACAATAGAAGTCGTATCATCTCTTCGAAATATGGTATTACTGGATTCAATACAAGAGTCATACTTCTTAGTACCATCTTGAAAGATAGATGAAAAGCCTATATTCTTCAACAAAAGGGAGGAACCAAAAATCATGCTCTATAACGATAATAGGGATGATGCACTAAGGCTACAATTACGCCGCTATAGTCCCCAATCCAAAGCAATCATCCGCAAAATGGGCTATGATTTCAAAATTGGCCTCAACAACGGTAAAGGAATGCGAACTCCTCTACGTATTGTTGTTCCAAAAGAAAAATTACAACAATACCACAGTAAAACGAAACAAGGACTAGGTTATGCTTTACCACTTCCAACACCAGAACCTTCTGAATCTGATGAAGAAGAACGATCTAACTCTTCTGATTCTATTTCATGGGATTCTGACACCAGTATTGGTCATGTTTATAGGGTGATAGTATCTTCTAACATGGTGTCTGCCAAATTTTTGAGAGATGACGAAGATGACATTGAAGAAGCTCCTGAAGTGGACCCTTGGACACAAAGGATGGACAATCAGTGGGAACTTCATTTTGAACAACGAGAACCACCTACTGAGGATCAGCTAGTCCAAATCGATATTGGAGAGAAGGGCGTATCACGACTAATCTTCATTAGCAAAAATCTCTCAGAGGATGATAAACAAGAATTAATTCACCTTATTCGTAAATATATTGATGTCTTTGCCTGGAGTTATGAAGATATGCCGAGATTAGATCCTCAAATTGCAACTCACAAGCTTAATATCTTGCCGAATGCCAAGCCGGTCAAACAACAACAACGGTGATTCAAAATTGAAATGATGGATGCAATTGATGATGAAGTCAAAAAGCTTATAGCTTGCAGTTTTATCAGAGAAGAACAGCATTCTGACTTGGTAGCCAACGTCGTTCCAGTCTTAAAGAAAACCAGAAAGGTTCAAGTTTGCATAGATTTTCGGAATCTCAATGATGCTTGTCCTAAAGACGAATTCACTCTCTCAATTACTGATGTCATGATCGACAACACATGTGGATTCGAACGAATTTCTTTCATGGATGGGTTTTCTGGATATAATTAAATCCGGATGAATCCTGAAGATGAGAAACATACTTCGTTTCGTACTTCTCGTGGAGTATACTGTTATACAGTTATGCCATTTGGTCTAAAGAGCGCATGTGCAACTTACTAGCAGGCTATGAGTACTATCTTTCACGATCATTGTGAAAGACTGTCGAATGCTATATTGACGATATTGCTGTCAAAAGTTGTCTCAAGGAAGATCACATTCAAGATTTAAGAACTATCTTCAATCTAATGCGCCAGCATCAACTCAAAATGAACCCCACCAAGTCTTTCTTGGGTGTCTCTAGTGGTAAATTTCTTGGCTTTATCATTACCTCTAAGGGTATACACGTTGATCCCGAGAAGATCAAAGCAATTCAAGAGATACGTCCTCCACGCAACCTAAAAGAGCTACAAGGATTCCAAGGTCGACTTGCGTACATCAGACGGTTCATTTCGAATTTATCTGGACGTTGCAGACCATTTACTCAATTAATAAAGAAAGGTGTATCTTTCGTTTGGACGAATGAATGTCAACGAGCATTTGATGACATAAAGCGGTATTTAATGAGTCCACCAGTTCTTGTGCCACCGATCTCAGGAATACCTTTCTTAATGTATGTCCGGGCAATAGATCATTCATTGGGAGCTTTGCTTGCTCAAAAGAACAAGGAATGTCATGAATAAGCCATCTACTATCTTAGCCGAACGATGATTGGAGCTGAACATCGTTGTAGTCCGGTGGAGAAGGAATGATTAGCCTTAATGTTTGCTGTTCAGAAGATAAGACATTACATTATAGGCCAAACTATTCATGTCATATCCCGAGTCAATCCTCTTCGAGTCTTAATGAAGAAGCCAAGTACACTCAATCCTAGGCTTGCCACATGGGCCATATTATTAGCACAATATGATATGGTTTATGTTCCTTAAAAGTCTGTGAAAGGCCAAACACTTGCTAACTTTTTAGCAGCTCATCCTGTCCCTGAGACATCTAAACTCTATGATGAGATTCCTGACGAAACATTGGAATCAAATATGATCTCAGAAGAATTTCCTACCTGGAGGTTGTTCTTTGATGGAGCTTCTAGAATCGGACCTGGAGGTACCCTTATGGCTGGAGTGGGAATTGTTCTCGTTTCACCCGATGGATTAGCTATTCAAAGGGCTTATTCTTTAGACGAATCGTGCTCTAACAATGTGGCAGAATACAGTGCCTTGCTCATTGGACTCCAATTAGCCAAACAATTGAATATTGAATATCTCGAAGTATATGGTAATTCTAAACTGATTGTTAATCAGGTTAGAGGCATATATAAAGTTCGACATCAAGATTTGGTACTATACCATAAAGCAGCAACCAGGATAGCTGCTTCATTCAAAGGGTTCTTCATCGAACATATACGTCGCGTATGTAATACAGAGGCCGATGCCTTAGCTAACCTAGCTGTGGTATTGGCAGTTCCAGTCAAAAGACAACAAATAGTTGTTATCTCTAATAGAGAACTATTTTTTGTAGAAAACAACCACAATATTAAATTAAGCAATCTAACTGAAGTCAATGTCACTTGCGAGGACTGGAGAGCACCTTTTGTTGATTTTACAGTACATAACACTTGCCAGAAGATCCTAAGGAAGCTACAAGTATCCGTCGCCGGTCGCTTCGATTCTATTATAATCATACTACTAAAACTCTCTATCAAAGAACTTTTGATGGATTACTCTTGAGGTGTCTCGCTGGTGATGAAGCAAAGCAGATATTACGCGAAGCTCATGATGGTGTTTATGGAGCACATCAGCTTGGTCCTAAACTTCAGGATCGTATTCGACGTATGGGCTACTACTGGCCCTCTATGGTATCATATGCTATTGACTATGCAAGAAAATGCCGTGTATGTCAAATTCATGCAGATTTTATCCATCAACCGTCAGAATTTCTTCATCCGACTGCTGCTTCATGGCCTTTTGAATCTTGGGGCATGGATATAATTGGCCATATCAATCCTCATTCATCTAAAGGGCATCGGTTTATCTTGGCTATAACCGATTATTTCTCCAAGTGGACAGAAGCTATACCTTTGGCTGAAGTTAAAATGAGTATGTCATCAACTTCATCAAACATCATGTGATATATAGATTTGGTGTCCCTCGCCGAATTATCCATGATAATGGGCCATAATTTATCAGCCAGAAGTTTAATAGGTTCTGTGATGACAACAGAATCAATAATGTTGCCTCTACGGCCTATAATCCTGCGGCTAACGGGTTGGCTGAAGCATTCAACAAGACCATTATCAAACTCCTTAAAAAGTTTGTCTCTATTAACAAATATAATTGGAGTGATAAACTTGGAGAATGTCTATGGACATATCGCACTACTGTCCATAACCCCACAGGTTGTACACCCGTTTCCCTAGTATATGGATGTGAAGCCGTCCTACCTCTAGAAATTCAAATTCCTTCATTAAGAATCGCCATTACTAACGAGCTTACTACAGAAAATAATGATCGTCTTCGGCTTCAAGAATTTGAGGCACTCGACGAGAAAAAGCTTTTAGCTCAACAGCACATCGAACTTTATCAAGCCCAAATTTCAAAAGCTTTCAATCGCAAAGTCAGAGTGCGAACATTTCAGGAAGGCGAGTTACTTCTTACAGTCAAAAGTCCTATGACTATGACATATATGAGCAAAGGCAAGTTCGAGGCAAAATGGGAAGGGCCGTATATGATAAATAAAGTCTTCTCAAATGGAACCTATCAATTAACATATATGGACGGCAGAGTCGCTATGATGCCTATCAATAGCAAATTTCTCAAGAAATATTATGTATAAAGATAAAATGTACTCTATTTTCAGAGACATGATATAAATAAAAGTTCATTTTTTATTCAAAAGCAGAATGGAGTTACATAATATTAAGGACGGGGAGGAGGCCCCGATCCTTCATGATTAAATACAAAGTTTGCCAGCAGTTCAAACATCTCATGTCTGAACTCACAAGAAACTTGCAGGCAGCCATCCTCAATGCCTCTTCTTCGGCAGTCTTCCCAGGCTCCACTAGCTTGGAAATCAAGTCCTCTCCTGGTGCAGGAGCAGTTGAACCTTCACTCCTTTCTTTCCGAGGAGGCACTGGAGGCTCAACAGGGGACGTCTCGGTACCCTCTTCAATCTTCGGAGTGAGCAAATCTTTAGAAGACATTTTATACAGAAAGGAAAGAAAGTAACGATATCTACGAAAGTTTTATTCTATTTATAGACAGAACAATTAGACAGTCAATATCGAGAACCGATACGACTTTTTGAAAGAAACCCAACTGTTCGGTCACTTATAACCGTTCGTTCATTTATAACTATTTGTTCATTTTTCTTTCTTCAAAAATCGACATGATGGTTCATTCATTTATTCTCTTCCTCGAAAGTTGCAGTAATTGTTTATTCATTCAGTATCCTTTCTCGAAAATCGAAGTGACTGCTCACTTTTCATAAACGAGAGTTCACATTCTCCCTGCTTCTGCTTTTGGTTTATTTACACTAGCAACTTGTCATCTCCACATTTCTCCTTAATTCTATTTTCATTATCACCACATCAAAATCAGATCATAAAAGAAGAGAAAATTATCTTTAATCCTTCTTTAAAAACATAGATACACCTTAATGGAAATCTATTACATCTCGGATTTTCATTCTAAATATAACATGAAGGTCTATTACATCTTTGGATCTTCTTATTTGCTGATACCAGTTTCTTGTCGTCTCGACCTGAAGCAACAAGCCAGACAATGGAATCAACTCTGGTCTCTCTCTCAGAAATACGAGAGGGGAACCACAGAGTATAGCAGCCCAAAGATGAGTTGCTGTCAATACAACTGGTGTAGAGAAGACGACCCGCCAGGAGAACTAGGAATGAGATCACCCTTGTGATATGATTCCTAATTCTGTCTCTCCACCATCCAACTCTCATGTGTATAGGCTCTTCCTACCATCTGAGGAAGACCCTTCTGGAATACGGAGAGTCCTGAGCTGTCTGATTTGAGTGTCAGAATCATATGAGCTGTCTGATGTGGGTGTCAGAAGAATGCTCTTCATAGCATTCAAATCGGCAATGCCAGTCCTGAAGAAACTTACCAACCAGACTTCTACAAACATCAACAAAGAAAAAAAGATTTAGCAAAAAATCTATCAGCAGTGTGCTCCTCTAATCGAAGCTAAGCACTGGATCACAGTGCGCGCCTATTCTTAGGAATTCAGGCGCATATCAGCAGTGTGCGCCTCTGATCAAAGCTAAGCACTGGATCACAGTGCGCGCCTATTCTCAGAAAGTCAGGCGCATATCAACAGTGTGCGCCTCTGACCGATCAACAGGCGCATATCAACAGTGTGCGCCTCTGACCAAAATCAGGTGCATATCAACAGTGTGCGCCGATCATCAGGCGCATATCAACAGTGTGCACCGATCAATAAGCGCATATCAAAAGTGCGCGTCTCTGACCAAAACCAGATACAGATTGCAGTATGTACTTCTTCTCAGAATTTCAAGCATGTATCTACAACGTGCGCTTCATTTGTACAAGTCAATATTTATCTTCAAAATTGTCTTAGTAAAAAGTGGCGCAAAAGAAAAACGCTCATATGAGAAAAACATTTGATTCTTTGTTGAGACTTACCTACTTTTGAAGGCGCAGCATGCAAAAGAATAACATCGGGATGAAGTGGCGCAAGGGAACTTATGGATGATAAATTCTTGCTGGATAGTGGGACCTTGTAAGAAGTCATTTGTTTTGAGAAAACATGAATGTCTTTTTTGTTTTGGCTATCCTTTTTAAAGTGCTGAAGAATGAAAACGAGCGCATCATTCTAGGAGCCTATTTCGAGAAAAAACTAAACAATAGGCGCCTAAAACCATGTGATGGTTGCCATGTGTCTCTCAAAGAAATAGTAAGCATTGAATTCATCTAAGAAGTGTATCTACATACGCTGCTTGGAATCTCAGCCACATAATAATGATGTCAAAAATTATAAATTTTATTATAGAGATGGGTGGACCCCTACAGACAAAGACACAAGAAAAGGGAATAAAAAGTTGTCATGCTAAAACATCATTCCTTTTTCTTGTCTTCATTGGTCTGACGAAGGGCGGCGTCCAATTCTTGCATGTTACGGATTCCTGAGCGACGCATCAGGTTAAGAAATCCCTCCGAATTGTCGCGCTCTTCAGAGGATGGCCCACCACTCGAGCGATTGAAGACAGTTGGGTTTAACCCGAAGCAGTCTAAAAAGTTCGTCGCCCTCAGTGCCGGGTCAGCCTTCAGCAAATAAGTCGAAGGCATGACGTCAGGTTTTGCTTCAGGAGACTTGATGTTGGTGACAACATTGGCCTCCATCTCCTTCTTAGATGCCATCGGAATTACAGAGGTGAAGAATGAAGTATGAAAATCAGCCTCTAAATATATATCACTAAATTGACTCTTCATATTCCTCATAGGAAACTGAAAAATCATCAATGAAACTCGGAAAGACGAAGAGGAGATTGAGTATTTTTGAGAAAGAAATTTAATTGTGATGACCGGGAATTGACTGACGCAACTTGACTCCGTCAAAACTTTTATAAATTCAAAGTATTTCAAAACTTTGAAATGTTTTTAAATTTTAAAAACTTTGAAGGGGGTCTTGTAGGGCCTAAAAATCAAGTTGTGCCATGAACCTACTAACCAGTAATCAAGTTGCGCCCCAAAAATCAAGTTGCGCCACTGATATGAAGCTCAGAGAATAAACTACGTCGCTTAACAAGTTGCACAATATATCAGACAGCACCCAGTCTTATTGTGCCAAAGTCTACGTGGCGTCTGATATTTAATAGCCATCATTACCTGACAGCACTGACAACTGACACCACAATGAACGAGGAAAATCTCTTCAAATCTCGCAAATTATGCCGCTCGAGGAGAGTTGGTTGACAGTTGTCCTGTACGCTTTGTAAGTTACGCCTAAGCGCAATCTAGACAACATCTTTAGTTGCATCTAGGCGCAATCTGAATGACTTCTACTCAAAAACTGCCACGTGTCTAGGCGCAGCTCAAACGAGCGCAGTTTTACTCACTGACTGAAGTTCGCACAATCTGATAAAGTTGAGACAATTTTTATCTCTAAAGCAGGATGATGTGGCGTACATACCACTAATCTCTCAAGACGTGTCTACTATCCTGTACACGACCACACACATCTCAATCACATGATGCCACGCGTTTAAATACAGTTAGTACACGACTTATAACTGAATGAAAGTTGGCGCAACAGGAGGTTGGTGTAACCCAATATGACACAATCCAGCCTCACGCACATCAGAATAACTGCTAAAATAGTTATTTCCTAAACTCTATAAATAGAGTTACCGATCATTATTGAAGGGACACATATATACGCAAAGAGATCAAGAACTCTTGCAAAATTGCTGCTGCATTCTCCAGAGGCTACAGTCTTCAAGTTCACATAGTCCAAGGGATAAAGTGATCATCTTCTGATCAGATTCCTACAATTGTACTTCCCTAGAATTTATTATACTTTGTACTATTCTTTCATAAGTTTGGAATAAACTTTTTATTTTTGCAAACATGGAGAAGACCATCAGTTCGTGCAGGTAGAAGATTAACAATCTCCATAGTAGTTCTTGGAATAGGGATGACATCATCCTACACAAGTTGAGCTAGAAAATCTCCAAACTGTAAAGAGACAACATTAGCCGTTACAGTTTTCTCATCTTGCTGGAGAGTGATTGCACCGGAATTGACCATCTTCTGAATTTTACCCTTGAGCACATAGCACGCTCGAGTTGGATGTCCAATAAACTTGTGGTAAACATAATATTTAGGATGGTCAGTCTTACCAAGTTTATCTGGCCGTTTAGGTTCTGGCAGTTGGAGTTTATTGCTCTTGATGAGGCAATTAAAGATACTCATGATATCATCTTCATCGAAAGAGTATTCTTCTTTTGGACGTGGTGCCCGTTGTGGTGGTGCTATTGGGGTAGATATTGGTTGATTTACATTGATGGCTAGGGCTTCTTTGCCTTTGAGATTAATGGCCAAAGTCTCCTTGCTCTTGCGATTGTTCTGACGACCATTATTATTTGTGTAGCACGTTCATCTTTGTCAAGGTTAGGCATTTGAATGCCTAATTTGTCAGTGCTCTCTTCTGCTGCTTTGGCGTTCATTATGAAAGAAGGTCAATCTTGGAATTGTATTGACCCTGTCCACATGCTGATTATAGGCTGTAGGTTTGATTTACAAGTATCTATAGTTAAAGCATCTGGGGTTCCAAGAGGCATTTTGAATGCTTCACGACGGAACCGTTCAATGAAACATTCAGTAGTTTTATTATGTCGTTGTTTGATTTTGATGAGAGAAGACATAGTCATGTCGTTGGTTCCCTCATAAAATTATTCCAAAAATATTTGTTTGAAGCCAGCGAAAGAGGTTATACACCCATCTGGTAAACTACGATACCAGTCATATGCTGTACCAGCTAAACAGTCGACAAATACTCTAGTAAGAAGAGCATCATTTGGGTGAAGTTGATCAGTCATTACTTCAAAGTGATTGAGGTATTAACTTGGAGAAGTGTTGCCATCAAATAGCATAATAGTAGGGGGTTTATATTTAGGAGAAAATTGAACCTCTTACCATTCTATGGGATAGGGTTATTTAATCCCAAGCTTCTGCAGGCCATCCTTCTGTTTGAAAGCCTCAAATTGAGTACATAAAAGTTTTATGGCTTCATTGGTATCTTCCGTTGATTGTTGAGTAGTGGATTGATTCAATGTGTTATGAGGGGGTACCGCATGATAAGTACCACCCCCGATACCAGATTGACTTGGAATAGCCTACGCAGGAATGGAAGCGGTGTGAGAAGATTGTACCCCCAGATCAATATTGGTGGGAACTGATGTTGTTACAAGATCCTGGGTCGAAATCAGATTCGCGACTGGTGGAACTATATGTTGTGCCATGATCACAACATGCATGCCTGTCATCATCTCATCAATGTTCTTCAAACTAGCCTCCAAAGCAGCAATTCTCTACTCTTGACTGTAAAAACTGGAAGTATCTTGATCTTCTGTGACGGCATAAGTAGTCACTTCTCTATCCCTTAAAGACGAGCTAGTAGAAAGGATGGTCTTTTCAGAACTTTCACTGTCAGCATCAAAGTCACATAAAGAACTTCCCCCAGAATAAGTGATAGGGATATCTTTTTGACTGAAGGAATCTTGGTTAGAATCAAGAAGATTCCTTTGACCGATTGTGTCTTGGTCGAAAGAAAGATTCTTTTGATCGATTATTTCTCGGCTTCTTGATCTAGTATATTGATATACTCCTTCATTGGATTCATAAATCTGATCTAAGAATTACTGACTAGGATTGTGGGATACATTACGTCTTGGACGTTTTCCACCCCCAAAGCTTCAAGATGTCATATTGATAGGAGCAAAGAGTAATTCATCTTCATCCACTAGAATTGGTTCAGGAGTCTGAATATAATTCAAACGGTCAAAGACGGATCGCTTGGCTGATTGACAGCAGCATTTGATGACAACTTCATGTTGGTGATTACAATGATGCTGTTGCTGTTGGACCACCGTTGGACATGATGGATTTACAACCTTCTGCTTCTGTATTAAGAGTTCACGGAGGTCACTAACAGGACGAGAAGAAGTTGCAAGAATGTAGTCCTTGACGATATTCGGGACATGATTCATGTTCCTGAGGTGTCCTGTACCTTGAGTGTACAAGGACGCGCTAAGTTGGTTAACATATGTCATAGGATTTTTTTTACCTCAACATTCTTCCTCTGGTGCAAGTTAGCAACTGATATAGGTTGTATTTTGTGTCTTCCTGAGGTTGACCTTGTTTGGCACCTATTGATATAGGTGGGAAATCTGACAGGGGTGTTACTTGTACATGGCCACTTGAGACACTAGCAGTTTGCCTTGTCGGGACCTTGAGATGTGTAAGGTCGGTAGATCTTACCCTGATCTCTTTGGAGTAGGAATAATACCCTTTTGTATGGAAAGTTTATTCTGAATAGAACCCATCTTTCTGGCAGAGATTTGTTTGTCTTTGTTAAAGAGAGTAGGATTCATGTTCGAATTAGCAGTACTTTCCATCCAGTCAATGACTCGAGCAGAATGAGGAAAAGCTAAAAAGCGTTTTTCCTGATTTAGTAATTTTTCATCAAGCTTCTAGTTTGGTAGCAAAGAGGGATTCACTAAACAGTGCTTCTCTTTATGTTGCGCTAGTGCAGAAGAATGTGCAGGTTACGCCAGAGCATGGACATGCATAGGTTGCCAGAGCAGGAACACGTACAAGTTGTGCTAGATTAGGAACATGTGCAGGTTGCGCCGGAGAGGAAAAGGCCACAGGGCGCTTTCCTTTTTTTTATCCAGCAGTGTATCGAGATGAAGTCTCCTTTGTAACCCCTCTTCCCAAAATTTTGACAATATATTTTTTATTTATTTATTTGAATTAAATGGGGATTTTTGGAATTTTTATAAATAAATACTTAGTTAATTATTACGGTAGATGACTTTAGCCATGGTGGAGTTTTGGAGGACAAGGTTACTAGAAATCGGGGCACGGATAGTACAAGGGCGTGCTTTGACTAGTGTATTAGCCCTGGTAGAGAAGGCCGAGCCATAGAGATGTCCTAACTAGGAAAACCAGGCCAAGTTGCGATCTAACCCTTACCGAAGATTTATTTATTTATTAATTATATTATTGAGCTTTAGGGAACCCGGTTATACCAATTTAGCCCGGACTGGACCCGAACTGAGCTTAAGCCCGTATAGTCAGACAGTGCGTCCAGAGACGCCCATGTCAACATAATTTGGGAGATATACCTCTACCTTACTTTAAATGGGATAAATAAATGGTTCCTAAAATAATTGTATTTATGAATAATATCAATATTATTAATATTGATATGGTATCTTAGATTATTTATAAGACTGTTTCTGTAGACCAATGTATGTGGGAGCATGACAGGCTCACCCAAATTTACTATGTTTACCATTAATTACTTATAGTGGTCATCAAGACTCTATTATTATTATTTATGTTGTTGTGTCATTAAATAGAAATATTAGTTATGATTGGTTATTATTTCATTGTTAAATAGAATACATGCATGTATGTACATGCGTATATGAAATGAGTCTATACTAGATAACGACTATTTTATGAAACTATTTAGAATTTGTGGATGTATAATAATAATAATTATTATTATTATTATTATTATTATTATTATTATTATATATATATATATATATATATATATAAATATATATATATATATATATATATATATATATATATATATATATATATATATATATATATAGGTTAATAAGCAATAAAAACAAATTCTACAAAAAAAACATCCCAGCAGTAAGACCAGCCCATGGGTCTTCCCAGGCCGAGCCCAGCTACCCACAGACCCGAGAGCACCGCTCGGTTTTTCCAAACAACTGTGTATATATATAACGCGAGAGAACGAGAGAGAGAAGGATCGTGAAACCCAAACCCTAATACCTAGCCGCGACCCAGACGAGTCCTGTCCCGTGCACGCCACCGCAGGATGGCCATCGGACGACCGTCGGTGCGGTGGCAGCAGTCACAACAAGCATGGCAGAAGCCACCGAACAGAACAGTAGCGGCAACCACGCTGGTTTGCGATACGTTTTCTTCCTCCACGCTCGAAGTCGTTGCAAACCAATTACACAGGTATGAAGCCAACCTATCCCCCTTCAACCCCATAGGATCGATTCGAAGTAAATCGAATCAAAATTGACTTGAAATTCTACCAAAGAGTAAAGAAAAATTATTTAAAAATAAAACATGATACTAGTTCATGGACCCATTTTAGGAGGCGATTAATCGCCGTTCCATCGACAGTTTTAGAAAAGTCCCTGAATAAATTCGTAGACAACATATACACGATTAAAACACCTCAGTTAGATTTATTTTTGAGTGATTGTGCAAAAAAATATTCATTGTTAAAAATCAAGAAAAACTTATTTTTAAACGGAAGATTTTAGAAAAAAAACTAACCGATACGACGTGCGCCTCGACAAACCGGGCGACGTGGTCGCCAACCGAAAGCATCGAAAGGTGCGTATCGACTTCACGGATGTGTGAGCCTTGATGGAATTCAAATTGGTTGTGTGTGCGCGACGAATTTGATACGTATCCATCAAAATTCACCGTATCGATCTCTGTGCAAATTTCCTAATTACTTTGTGCACGTTCGCCAGATCAAGACGAAACTTGTGCCAAAAGGACCGTATCATTTTTCTGATCCTGTATGCCAAGTTTGGTTCGATTCTGAGACAGTTGACCAGATTGCCGTTTTGCGGGCCCCACGATCCGACTCAACGGACGATTTTGTGCACGGCCCACCGGAATCTAACTTTGGACATACGGTTGGGTTCGTATCATCAAAACGAATTTGTAGACATATAGTTTGACGACTTTAGAGACCATTGACTTTGGCACACTTTTCGGTACAAAGCGGGTCCAACGACGGACACTATTTTGACCCAAAATTACCGTTTTGCCTCTGTGTCCAGAATTGGACTTAAGTATAGGCAATTCTAGCTAATTTAACTATTCTGAGATTGTTGGTAATGTCTATTTCAGCATCTGGAGACTGTTGTACGAGTTTGACTGTTGTGGCACACTGAGTGGTTTGGATTATCGGTTTCACCAGCAAAGGACTACAGGCGAGTACAGTTTATTGTTTGTTTTTGATATTGAGCTTTACTATACCTCATTATTAGTCAATAGATATATGATTTTCGTCTTTTATGATTGTTATATTTTGTCGAGTCGGGGAGGTGAAGTACCAAGGATGTGTGATCTGACCTTATACAGTGTAGACCGTGATTTATTATTTTATTATACCGTGTAGATCGTGATTCGTTATTTCTTTATACAGTGTAGACAGTGTTTCTTTATTGTAGTATACAATGTATATAGTCATACTTTATACAGTATAGATATTTTAGACAGTGTCGTGTAATTGTTCCGAGACCGATCACATATCAAAGGTACTTCAGTCAGTCGGTGAGTATTGTCTTTGTATTTATTTACTGTTTTCCTTTGTTTAGTTTTATTTGTCTTTTTGTGTTTATTTTTCAAATCATATATTTAAAGGCTAACCTCTGTTGTATAGTCATTTTCATATATTAAAATTGCACTCAGTGAATTGTACTCGTTCCATTCCTGACTGGAAACCAATATTTTTCAGGTTAGCTGTGGCTTCACTTAGCATTGGGAGATACGGGTGTACTTGCAGACGAAAACCTAGAGATTAGCTAGATAGATGAGTTGTATTATTTCAATATTTGTAAGAGTTTATATTTTCTGCAAATGTAAAACTTGTGAATATTGTAAATTAAATTAATTTTTGTGAAAGAGCATTATTTTGTGATTTTGAGCATCAAGACCGTGACAGCGTTCTACCGTCGACTCTGCGACATAGGTTGGCTTGGACACGTCTCGTATCCGAAAAAGCGGGTGCGGGTAGTGACAAGTTTTTATGGTGGCCCATGCAGGTCGATTTTCGTAAATCATGCGAACTCGTGATAGTACTTTAGTCATACTATTGCGAGCCTGCGACTAAGAAATGCTCATTCACGAGTTAGGGTTAATTTAATTTAAGAGAATGACTAGGACTAGGAGTCCCTTATACAAATTTACTGATGGGTAGTCTAGGCCATGCAAGTTAGATAAGGAATTATTAATTTTGGTAGTTTGTCAGATCCCCATAGGTACACTATTACCTCTTGATATGACGATATGATCCAATATGGATAGATTATTCACTTGGTGAGACAGGGCTTCATAGAATTAATGATCTAACCTTGATAAATTGCCCAATTCCTTCTCTTTGCCCCTTTAGATATCATCCTCATATCTTAGTCCGAATTGCCTATTTAGTTTCTATTTTGACCTAAGAATTATTATTTTCTGATTATGTTATCCATATACGGACCTTGAATTAGTTTCGATTTAAAGTTTTTCCTCAATGGTTTGAATACACATGAAATAGATACTAGAATGTTTGTATTTCTTTTGTCTTCAGTTATTTCCTCCATGTTCAATCTTTTATTGTAAGGGTTGTGACTGATAAGACAAATACTTACGCTTTATTTCATAGTCAACTTGTTTGAATCTCTAGAAGCTCAGAAATTTTTATAGATATAGTTAAAAGGAATGTTAGTTAACTCATAATGGCAGGACATCAGTGCACTGTCGTCATTTATTTGAATTATGGAGACTATGGATTCACTGCAGCCAGCAGCGCAATGGCGAGGCACGACCCCTAGAGTTGAAATTAGTTTAAGAAAATATAGGTTATAGAATATTGCTAAAACTATTGCTAGTGGTCCTCTTTTGATCGTAGTTACCCTTGAGTCAATATTGGATAGAGTTAAGAAATGTTCGATTTTGTATCATAATTGAGTTACGAAACCAAGGGTTTACCACAGCTAGAGTATACGGGCGAGGCATAACCCTCGGTAAAATGACTTCAGACATGATTACAAGTTTATGATACTATAGAGGATAGGAAAATGCCATGTGTGTCCCATAAGATCCAAATTCAATACTAGTGAAAGTTTTGTAAGTTGGGTAGCATGTCTCCCAACCCAGCATTCAGTGGTCCTTGTGATCTATTGACGAGGTAATTGATTGACACTAATAGGTTTACATGGAATATAGAATTTAGAGGTCCATAACCTATTAGTCGACCAAGGCCTTATGGATAAGAAGATAGTAGGATGACTGTGTAAGCAAGAACACCGGGTAAGGTTTGATTCTCTCAAAACTCGAACTACTTGTGCCTCCTTTCAAAAATCTTGTATAATTGTATTTTGACTATCTTGACCAACGTTGCTATTACAGCCTAGTTTTGCAAGCTTACTCTTTTATCGAGCTTGATTCCAGACATATGTTTATTGGGGACGCCTGCTAATATATTGTCTAATCAGAATCGATGTATTACGGTCTGATCAACCTTAGTGCACTCGGTTCGCTCTCCCTCTGATTAATCTACGTGGATTGAGACGTAGATGTCTCTAGATCTCATCCGCGACTGCATTGATAATTCCTCTTGAATTATACGTTCGCCTTTGAATCACGTAATTGTATTCAGTGACATCTTTCTTGAACTCTTTATCGTTTTTGTCTTTCACTGATTTGGAAAGACGAAAGCTCGTAATTGGTAGATAGATACCGAGTATCCCCATGGCTATGATAGTTGTATACACAAGTGTAGCTACCATCGGCTAGCCATGTGACTAGAACTTTGCCTTGAGTTACTCGTTCTTCTCTCGACCCTCAAACTACTATTGGGACCTTCTGGCCATCTGAATTTGAGAATGATTAGGGTTTTACCCTTAGTCAAAATGCCAACCTAGGAGACTATCTATTCTCAAGAAATCAATTGTTGTGAGTTTCTAATTATTTTGCTTGAAGCTTGGTTTAACTAGCAACCCTTAAGCCTTAATCCAACCCTTCCTCGACCAAAGCCCACAGTTTAGACATGAGATGAGTAGACAAAGGTAAGGACAATCATTTACCGTGACTATGGTAAACACTCATCCCGAGATTGGTTTCCAACAAATATTACCCTAGTTATGTAAATTTTATTATTAAGACCTAACTAGTATTGGAACACCACAGTCACTTGCTTAGCCAATACCATAGCTTAAATACCTTGTCATAATATGATCTACCAGTTATCAACAGCAATATATGATCACTACAGCCCATACCACTAGAACCCTTACGACAATAGTCTGGCAGGTTTGACACAAATAGAAATTCACGACTCAGTTGTTAGAAATCTTTTCATAAGATGTGCCTTAGAGTTGGTTACCCCGTCGATAACTCTTGTATACTGTGGACGAGTAGGTCATTCTATTTTATCGACTATGTGTCATTGTACACACTCGTTTTCTATTTATTGAGGAACGATCCTTGACTTGACTTGACTTATATCTACCATATCCCATTACGCCGTGCCTTATTCTTTATTAACAAGTGTCGAGGTACAATATTCGGACATTGAAATTCTTCTAACCTCATTATTCCTAAAATAATGTCCTAGCTTCTAAGGTGAGTAGACTGTAAGCCTTCTAAAATTTTGGGATATACGAGAATTACCGATTGATTAGAATAATATCCATTAGGATGATAATTAGTGCCACATGGACTCCCACTTTTCATTTAGATCATTTTGTGTCCCGGCCGTGTCATTAATATTCGGAGCGTAATACTAGCTGTTACCTCCCAACAAATTTTATATGCAAGATCTAGACGAGTCCACCTTCATCTAGGTATATCATGTCCCACTCAAACACGTCCCCTTGTACTCTATTTTTATGGTACGACTTTCAGGTCAAAGGGACTAGATATAACCCTTACCATAATACCGGTATGCTTTCCGACTTCCATTAGAGCTTCAATCTCGACTCAATTCATCCTACCTAATATATGGTTGTGATCTACTCGAAGCCCACTATGCATATGACACTACTGTGCCACTCATTTGTGTCTTCTCATGCTACTTAAACACAAAAGTCACTGAAGGCACATTTTGGGCTTTAAGGACCTAGCTAACCAACCTGACTGGCAACTGGCTCAACCACTTGGGTGGAAACTATCCTAGGTTCCCCTAACCTAGTAGAAATAGTTTTATCAGTTAGGATCTTGTCCAGTCAATATAGATTGAAATCCAGGGTTCATCCAACCAACGATTGAAGTCCAATAGAGAGCCCATTAAGACCCAGTAAAACCTATCCGTACATACCACCATACTTGGACTATAGAATCAAACTTTTTAAAATAAGTCCTATACCTATTATGTAGTCTCCACCTCTTAGAATGTGGTGTCATTCGTAACCATTATTCTATTTACCTAGAAGTCGCGATACGATCTTGTATTGCATTTATATCCCTTGCTCGTGTGTTTAAATAACCACAGAAAAGATGACAATCTTGATTTCTCAAATTCCTTTCTATTATGGAACCTTATTTAGATTAATTTCGAGAATGGAACTTCTGTATTACACAAATTGCAAGCTCCTATAAGAAACGAAGGGCTCTTCGATTTAGCAAGTGACTGGACTAGAGTAGCCCACTCTAGCAGATAAGTCAATGGTTCATAGACTTTCTTTCTATCTGCATCATTGGATACTCTCCACCGCTCTTGAAACTTCAAATTACTCTCGATTATTCCTCCTTATCTTCCTGTCCTTCCTATTTCAGAGTGACGAAGGTCATGCTTACTAGAATTTATCAATATTTTTTAGCTACTTGTATAAATTTGTTGTCTGTTAAATTTTTGGGTTGCTTGATAGATAAGAGAGGATTATAGATGCCATATACAGTAGATATCTATAGGTAGAAATCTTAGCAATTAGCTGAAAGATTATAAAGTTTTAGCTACATGAGAATTAAGGGAGTAGTGTGACCAAAGGTGGGTAGAAGTCCTCGAGGTTTCGCAGTTACAAAATGGCTAGGAGGAGGATATAAACTATTTTCGAGGAATTAAAATTTAAGGAGATTAAGGTAATATTATATTTCCTTTTTGAATTTAAGGAATAGTTATGAATTAGAATTTTGAGGACGAAATTATTTTTAAGGTGGGTAGGTTTGTAACCCCTCTTCCCGGAATTTTGATAATATATTTTTTATTTATTTATTTGAATTAAATGGAGATTTTTGGAATTTTTATAAATAAATACTTAGTTAATTATTACGGTAGATGACTTTAGCTATGGTGGAGTTTTGGAGGACAAGGTGACTAGAAATCGTGGCACGGATAGTGTAAGGTCGTGCTTTACTAGTGTATTACCCTGGTAGGGAAGGCCGAGCCATAGAGATGTCCTAACTAGGAAAATCGGGCCAAGTTGCGATTTAACCCTTACCAAAGATTTATTTATTTATTATGTTATTGAGTTTTAGGGAACCCAGTTATACCAATTTAGCCCGGACTGGACCCGAACTGAGCTCAAGCCCATGTAGTCGGACAGTGCGTCCAAAGACGTCCATGTCAACATAATTTGGGAGATATACCTCTACCTTACTTTAAATAGGATAAATAAATGGTTCCTAAAATAATTGTATTTATGAATATTATTAATATTGATATGGTATCTTAGATTATTTATAAGACTGTTTCTGTAGACCAATATATGTGGGAGAATAACAAGCTCACCCAAATTTAATATGTTTACAATTAATTACTTATAGTGGTCATCAAGACTCTAGCATTATTATTTATGTTGTTGTTTCATTAAATAGATTCATTAGTTATGATTGGTTATTATTTCATTATTAAACAGAATATATGCATGTATGTACATGCGTATATGAAATGAGTCTATACTAGATAAAGACTATTTTATGACACTATTTAGAATTTGTGGATGTATAATTATTATTATATATATAGGTATATGTGTGTGAATATATATATATATATATATTTTTGTGAATATATATATATATATATATATATATATATATATATATATATATATATATATATATAAATATATATATATATATATATATATATATAAGTTAATAAGCAATAAAAACAAATTCTACAAAAAAAACATCCCAGCAGTAAGACCAGCCCATGGATCTTCCTAGGCCGAGCCCAGATCCCCACAGACCCGAGAGCACCGCTCGGTTCCAAACAACTGTGTATATATATAACGCGAGAGAACGAGAGAGAGAGAGAAGGATCATGAAACCTAAACCCTAATACCTAGCCGCAACCCAGACGAGTCCTGCCCCGTGCGCGCCGTCGCAGGATGGCCACCAGATGACCGCCGGCACGGTGGCAGCAGCCACAACAAGCACGGCAGAAGCCACCGAACAGAACAGTAGCAGCAACCACGCTGGTTTACGATCGACGTCGTCGCAAACCAATTACACAGGTATGAAGCCAATCTATCCTCCTTCAACCCCATAGGATCGATTCGAAGTAAATCGAATCAAAATCTACTTGAAATTCGACCAAAAAGTAAAGAAAAACTGTTTCAAAACGAAACAAGATACTAGTTCATGGACCCGTTTTAGGAGGCGATTAATCGCCGTTCCATCGACAGTTTTAGAAAAGTCCTTGAACAAATTCGAAGACAACATATACACGATTAAAACACCTCAGTTAGATTTATTTTTGAGTGATTGTGCAGAAAATTATTCATTATTAAAAATTAAGAAAAATCTGTTTTTAAACGAAAGATTTTAGAAAAAAACCAACCGATACGGCGTGCGCCCCGACAAACCGAGCGACGTTGTCGCGAACCGAAAGCATCGAAAGGTGCATATCGACTTCGCAGACGTGTGGGCTTTGACGAAATTCAAATTGGTTGCGTGTGCACGACGAATTTGATGCGTATCCGTCAAAATTCACTATATCGGCCTCTGTGCATATTTTCTAATTACTTTGTGTTGTTCGTCAGATCGAGACAAAACTTGCGCCAACAGGACCGTATCATTTTTCTGGTCCTGTATGCCAAGTTTGGTTCGATTCTGAGACAATTGACCGGATCGCCGTTTTGTGGGCCCCACGATCCGACTCAACGAGCGATTTTGTGCACGGCCTGCCGGAATCCAACTTTGGACATACGGTTGGATTTGTATCATCAAAACGAATTTGTAAACATATAGTTTTACGACTTTAGAGACCATTGACTCTGGCACGCTTTTCGGTACAAAGCGGGTCCAACGAGGGACACCGGTTTGACCCGTAATTACCGTTTTGCCCCTGTGTCCAGAATTGGACTTAAGGACAGGCAATTCTAGCTAATTTGACTATTCTGATAACGTCGGTAATGTTTATTTCAGCATCTGGAGACTGCTGTACGAGTTTGACTGTTGTGGCACACTGAGTGGTTTGGATTATCGGTTTCACCAGCAAAGGACCACAGGCGAGTACAGTTTATTGTTTGTTTTTTATAATGAGCTTTACTATACCTCATTGTTAGTCAATAGATATGTGATTTCCATCTTTTATGATTGTTATATTTTGTCGAGTCGGGGAGGTGAAGTACCAAAGATGTGTGATCTGACCTTATACAGTGTATATCGTGTAGACCGTAATTTATTATTTTATTATACCGTGTAGATCGTGATTCATTATTTCTTTATACAGTGTAGACAGTATTTCTTTATTGTAGTATACAGTGTATATAGTGTTACTTTATACAGTGTAGATATTTTAGACAGTGTCGTGTAATTGTTCCGAGACCGATCACATATCAAAGGTACTTCAGTCAGTCGGTGAGTATTGTCTTTTTATTTATTTACTGTTTTTCTTTGTTTAGTTTTATTTGCCTTTCTGTGTTTATTTTTCAAATCATATATTTAAAGGCTAATCTCTGTTGTATAGTCATTTTCATATATTGAAACTGCACTCAGTGAATTGTACTCGTTCCATTCCTGACTGAAAATTAATATTTTTCAGGTTAGCTATGGCTTCACTTAGCATTGGGAGATACGGGTGTACTTGAAGACGAAAACCTAGAGATTAGCTAGATAGATGAGTTGTATCATTTTAATATTTGTAAGAGTTTATATTTTCTGTAAATATAAAACTTGTAAATATTGTAAATTAAATTAATTTTTGTGAATGAGCATTATTTTGTGATTTTGAGCATCAAGGCCGTGACAGCGTTCTACCGCCGACTCTGTGGCGTAGGCTGGCTTGAACACGTCTCGTATCCAAAAAAGCGGGAGCGAGGTCGTGACATCCTTCGATTTTAGAATCAGAGAAGTGGAGGGATTAGCCAAAAGGCTGTTTCCCTCATCTTGTGCCAAGGCAGTGATGGGCGCAAGTTGCACAGAGGCAAGAACATGCACAGGTTGTGCTAGGGAAGAAAAGGCCAGAGGGCACTTTTCCTTGTTTTGGACAGCGGTGTGTCGAGACGAAGTCTCCTTCGTTTCAGAGTTGGAAATATGGAGGGATTAGCCAAAAACTGTCTCCCTCAGATTGCAGCAAAGCAGTGATGGGCGCAAGTTGCGCAGAGGCAGGGGATTGTGCCGTCAAGGACTTAGGATTCCAAACAGAGCGCATCTTGTACTTAACAGCGGCAGTAGTGCGCTTGGCACCCCCAGCGTTGATCATGGACTCGTAGGTTGTTTGGTCGACCTGAACGACTAGGGTCTTCTGCGTCTTGCCAATTGACGCGGTATCACATTGAGTTGTCACTTTCTCGTCAGAGGAGAAAGTCGTCCCCAGCAGAGTCACCATTTTGTTTGCAAAGAACAAAAGTCTTATTACAAACTAAGAAAAGAGTACAGGTGTACAATTGATTTCTGAGGAAGTACAACTATAGGAATCTGATCATAAGACAATCACATTATCCCTTTTACGATATGATATTGAAGACACGAGCCTCTGGAGAATGCGGCGGCACTTACAGGAGATTATGATCACACTTGATGCTTTGAGATGGGTTTGAAACTCTATTTATAGAGTTCTTGAAATAACTGTTTAGCAGTTATTCTGGTTGCGCGCGCTTCAGGTTGCGCGCCTCTTGTTCACTTGCGCGAATGGTTACACTAACTGTTGTGGACGCGTGGCATCGTTTGATTGAGATGTGTGTGGTCGTGAGCCGTGTAGTGGACACATTCTATGAAATTAGTGGCTTGTACGCCATGTCACTTTGTTCTGAACACTATTTGATCACCTTGTGCGAGCTTTATTAGGTTGCACGTGGCACAATATAGCAACTTGCACGAATGGTTGTACCAATTGCTATGGACGCGTGGCATCGTTTGATTGAGATGCCGTGGTCGTGGGTAGTGTAGTGAGAACGCTCTACGAAGTTGATGGCTTGCGCGCCACGTTACCCTGTTAAAAATTGATCAAGTGGCGCCACTTGTCAGACTGCACATGGGCACAACTGAACAACTGGCGCCTTTGACTAGGTTGTTTTCTTTTGTGTTGTATTGATTAATTCTCGCGCCACATAATATCTTGTGCGAACCAGCTGTCAGCATTAATTACATGCTGACAAAATCTTCTCGAGCGTCGCATTGTGCGGGATTTGAACGGATTTTCCTTAATCTTCGTGCTGTCAGTTTGTCAGGTAATGATGATGTCGTTACAGGTTCTCGAGGAAGTGTGCCACGTGGTGCTTGTGCAACCTGATGTTGGCACAACAAGATGCTGCACAACTTGATGATCCACCACAACATAATGATTTGATGCCACTTGATGATTGCACACTTTAGTGGGCGGCGCAGCTTGATTTTTATCTTCTGCAAGGGTAGTTGCGGCGGACCCAGACGGTGGGGCGTCCGTCCCCAAACGTGAAGGGGCAGTACCGAGGGGAACCGCCGAGGGAGGCGGCCAGCGGAGCAGAGGGGTAGAGCTTGGGGGATCGGGAGCCGGCCTACTGATGCCATCCTCCGTAGGCCGGAGAGGGACGATCGCCACGCTCGAGCAGGGGGATGAGGGGAGGGGGGCCAACGGAGCTTCGCGGCGAGGCCCGGGAGGCGAGCCCGACCAGGGCTAGCTGTGCTGCTGTCCAAGCAGACGAAGGGCGGAGGAGTCCGGGCTCGCCGTGAAGAACAGGTGCGCGAGGAGGACGGTGTCGGGAGAAGAGCGAGAACGGAGAGCGGCGAGTGGCCGGGGCCGCTCTGCTCCGTCGCCGGGGGCGCGCGAGGGGGGGTCATACGGTCATCGGGAGGAGATTTGAGGGGAAGCAGTATATATATATATATATATATATATATATATATATATATATATATATAGTTAGTTAGTTAGTTAGTTAGTTAGTTAGTTAGTTAGTATTATGTATATATGTGTTATATATATATGTGTTAGTGTCTTGAGTTAGGATACTACTAGTTAGTATCTTAGAGATTAGGATACTAGAAGTTAGTGTGTTGGATATCTTAGGATAAGGTAAGTTGGTATCTTGGGGTAAGATACAAGTTAGTATCTTACTAGAGTTAGTGTCCTAGTTAATGTCTTAAGATCTAGAAGTGGGTATCCTAAGATACAAGTGAGTATCTTAGGAGGGTAAATTAGTATTCTAAGGTATTATCTAGAGTATCTTAGCTAAGGTATAAGGTATTACCTAGATAGCTAAGGTATTTGGTGGGATGTTATGATAGATGGTTAGATACTAGTCTAAGGTAATGGTACGATCTATTAATCTTGGTTAGTGAGTTATCTACTAGCCTAAGGGTAGAATATTACTAAGGTAAGTGTATTACTAGTATCTAAGGTATTGGGATAAGTCATAGATGGAAAGGTAATTAGAATATCTTGGTAGGTAATGGTTAGAAATAGGCTACTTGGCCTAGTTTGACCAAGGTTGACTATTTTGACTGAAAGTCTAAGTAGAGTCAACATCTGACCTAGATTGGATTAGGAGTTTACCAGAGTTGACCAGTTGACCAAAAGTCAACTATAGGTCAACATTTGACCTAGTTTGACCTAGTTTGACTCAGATTGACTTAGCTTGACCTAGTTTGACTTAGTTTGACTTGTATTTACTTCCAAAACTCTATATTGATACAACATTCCATATTTAGGTCCTCGAAGCACCGTATCAGGCTCTGTTGATATTTTTTACCGGATCTCAGGCGAGTACATTCTCCGATAATTTTTTCCATTTACGATAACTGTTATGTTTCATGTACTTAGTGTAGATGTACTTGTTCTTGACATATTGGTCACACTGATTGGTATTTATAGATTTTGACATGAGATATTATTCCTTGTTACCTTGGTGTATCTTGTGTAAGTCCCTTATATTTCTTGTTGCTACCTTCTCGTAGAATCACGTGTTGTCACGACCCGCTCCCGAATAATCGGACACGAGTCGGACACGCCCAGCCTTCATCGATGGACACGACGAAGTAAGCTGTACAATTCTAAGGAAAACTCCAAGATACAATATATATAAAATGACACAGCTACTATACACGTTCCCAGAATCACCGCAATCCACAAGTTATTGGTACAATATCATCCGGAGATAAATCCGGTAACATGAATAAAATTATGCAATCCTGAAATCCTTAATACAATACATGATAAAATTCTCTAAAATAAATCCAAAAAAAGATCTAACTATAACTCTGAACTTCTAAATCTATTCTGAGGCACAACTCTATCCTGGCTTCGGGCTCTGGCCCATAAAGATGGAACATCATCCTCAAGCATACCTGTAACGTATCCTGTCAGAAAAAGAGCAAAGTACAACCCCGACAAGAAGCACTAAACAATGTAAATTGAAATGCATGAGAAAGAATCACAATATGAACTATGGTACAAGACAGGAATATGAAACTGTAGTACATGAACATCGATGAACTATAGTACCAGATCCTGAACAATGAACTAGACTATCAGTGTAACATGTAAGTGAAATAACTATCAGAGTATGTGACCGTCTGGATAAATAATGAACAAGAGCACATAAATAATGGTACAGCTTAGAGTCCCACGTGCACGATGTGAGACCTAAGCTATTAGTCAATGGCTAGCTAAAATAGGATTGGTCACATATCTGTAGTATTTCCCCACCCAATGTACAAGTAAAGAACAATGATCTATGAACAATGAACGATGAACAATGAACAATCGTGTGTACAACGTGTCAATATGAGAACATGAGGCACGACAGAAATACATAGTAAAGGGTTCGAGTCGGTGTACTTGCCTTGCTCCGGGTGATTAGGAATAATCGAAAGATCTGACTGTCCTCCTGGTAATAGGTATAAGTTGGTTAAGTTCTAATACTACACTAGCTATTTCAGTTTTTACTAAATAATCTAATTGCTTAACAAGCCACCATTTATTGATAAGAAGCTAACTATATCTTTCTGACTAGCTAGGAGAACTTAGAAAAATATTATTTAGATAGGGCTTATCATTGTTTGAAACCATACCAAAATGTTTGCTACCAAAATATTATCGATATAAAATATTCATACATTGAATCTAGTTGTATTAGTAAAGGTAAATATTTTGAAGATAACCTCCTGCATACGTCTAAGTAGAAACTTTGTTATAAAACCATTTGGAAACTATATTATAAATTAATCCAGTTGATTATACATATATAGATATTTGAAAATTCTACCAATATTAAAATAATAATACTGTACTCTTTTATTTTTAGAAAACAATAAGGTGATAAATATAATCTTATCAGAGGATGGAAAACTATATAATTTGGTAGTATATACAAAACATTGATATAATAATTTATTTAGCTGGTTTAAAATGTGGCTACTTAAATATCTGATATCAAAAGCCAAGCTATCCTAGCAATAGTTACTGCAATTTAATATGATACAAAGGAGAATGCCAACAACACCCAGTTAAACCAACAACTCTTGGAGTCAAACAAGAACTACCCACCACATCAGCCCAAGTCAATATAATATTTAGCCTAAAGAAAAAGTCCTGCTCAAGTGTTCACTTCAAGCCCGTCCCATTCACCAACATAAACCAATACCTGCAATTATTCAACCTGCATTCCCACACAAAGCAACAACCTATTCGAATGCTTATACCAGCCTACCAAGCATTCGATCCCAACATTCATTCTCAACCCATCTTACAAAATACTCATACAAGTAAACCCATGCTTAAAATACTCAAATCAACCTGTAACTTATCCTGATCAAGTTCCCCATATTAACCATTGATTCCAGTTAAAACCATCCCAACCCAAAACTCTTGACACCAAAATTTAACTAAGACAACTCACAACAATTAACCAATTTTTCAAACCAAGTTCTGGATAAAACACAATATAGAATTAACTCCTCAAAATTATATACAATCCTAACCCAGCAATAAAACACCAATTCAAACAAGGTTTAGTAGGAAAATTTTTGAAAGAAGACAACATTTTAAAGATATTCAGAGAATTTCCAATCGGAAGAAGGATCCAGGAGACCAGAGGCTTAAATATAACCGACCAAATCCCCATTTGAAATCAAAGTCCAAATTATAACAATTTAAATTGATGTTTAGTTTAAAACATTTAAAACAAAAGCTCAATGAAAACAAACGGGTAGGCAATTTGATTATGAGATGCAACAGGCATATGCACTCCCGCATCTGGACACTCGAACCCAACTAGCTGAGTTCGACACGCAACGCACGCCAACACGAACTCAACCTCCGGACACAAACACAACTGAAATGTGAGCTAAACTGGACACAATCTGAACCTGACCCAGTCCTGGACACACACATGAACACCACTCTTAACCTGGTCAATTATTGCATCCAACAAAACTAAAACAATAAGTTCTAAAATAGAACGAATGGATCCGAAGCAACAGACACGACCCCAGAGTTAGATACGACTTCTAGTGTCCAGGTAGGCTCGGGATCCTACGATTGATATAATCCTCGTCGTCCCCTGGCCGGTGTTCCTCTGATCACTCAATCCTTTAAGAAAATAGAACCCACAGAAAATAACACATATTGATTTAACAAGCACACAGCAATTCATCGCAGATCTGAACAAAGCGTAGGATCGATGCTCACCAGAAATTGAATGGTCGATCGAGGAAGAACTTTGAATCGGACAACGGCAGCACAGGGACGAGCCGATCTGGATTAGTTCATCGATTCAAGATCAATCTGATTGAGTGAAACGGCAATTCAGCAAACATATCCCAGTGTACATTCACATCACAGGAGACTTGATCAAAGAGAGAGGATAAATAGACAGTTCTTGATTTTGAAACAATTCAAGAGGATAAATCGATCTTACCGAGAGTTTAGATCGGTTAGTCGTGGAGGACGAGATGTCCACCTGAGGACTTGCGCTGGCATCGTCAGAGGAAGAACGAACCGTTGGAGGAAAGGGTCGGAATGTAACTCACCAAGCTGTCATCGAAGAAGTCTAGCGCTCAGGAGGGATCGTCGTCCTGCCGGAGAAGAAGTTTGCGAGAGACGAGACTAGCTGCTGGCTAATGCCGAGGAAAGGAAACATCGCCCGGAGAAGAGTGGGGTGCCAATCGAGGAATCGCCATGTATCTCGCCGTCGAAGTGACGCAGCACCGCCGAAGAGTCGGATCTGACGAAGAGGATGGTTCATCGGAACCCGCCGCATCATCGTCGGGAAAACGAACGCCGGAGAGGAAGACTCGCGGTGGTGGAGAACCGCCTGGTCGTCGTCCGCGCTCAGTCGAGCATCGCCGGAGTCGCCATGGAGGGATTAACCCCGTCGCCGCTCGCCATGGCCGGATCTTCTCAGAAATTAGGGTTAGGCTCGGGAGAAGAATTGGAAAATATGGAGGAGAGCTATCAGCTCTGAGAAGAAGGATAAGAGAAATAACTTTGTCTCTCCTTCCATCGAACTTATAGTAAAGGAAAGAAATGGAGGTTTTACAAAATAGCCCCTCCACTAAATGGCAAATTGCACAAAAATCCCTCACCTTTTTGTAAATTACAGAAATATAAAAATTTCAGTTAGAAAATTGGTTACAAGGTTGTTATAAATGGAGGAAAAATAAATTTTGAAACCAAATTCAAATTGCTCTTAATTAACATCCATTAAGAAAATTGTATTATCAAGAATAGGTAAATCAATTAAATATTCTCATAAACAAACCATAAATAAAATATATCTAAATTATAAAATCCTAGAAAAATAAATAATAATAATAATTCGGAAAAGCGGGGTTACACGTGTCGTAACGTGTCTTATTTGGATCCACTCTACCAGTCGGGGGCGGGGAGTTGTAGCGTAGACATGTGATTATACCTTCCCGTGCATGATATTGTTTTCCGTGAGTGTTAGTCATACATTGTACGTATGACTAGCCAGGCCATATTCCCGAGCATGTTCCCAAGCCAATCACATGTCGAAACTAGTATTCACATACCTAAATAGATGATTCTTGATTCTTGTACATACTATGATTAGATTCTCTTGTTCTTGTTCTAGTTTATTATCTTACCCTTGCCATGCTACTTTCATGTACAGTCTATTTCTCTTGTATATTCTCTCTATTTACTGATGCTTAGTACTTGTCATATATGGAGAACTGTTGTTGGCGGATTGTGCTCATTCCATCCTGACTAGATATGTTGACCAAATTTTATAGACAACAGCGATGAGGACTGCACCACCTACTATGTTCCTCATGACGTAGTGGGCATAGACTTGGAGACCCTAGTCCAGCAGGGATTAGCTCCAGCTGATGAGACTCTAGCTATTACTCAGTTAGATTAGGTTTTGGACTGGACTCTGTCTCTAGCTTATTACATTATGCTTGTTATATTATTTCAGACTTGTATAACTATATTGTGACTCTCTCTCTCTGGTTGAGCTTGATACTTTGCACTCTGAGTTCATCTCTATCTTCATTTGTGCCATATATTCTTTCTGTTAGATTGTGATTGAGATTATATGTATTCATTATATCCTCTATTCAAGGATGACATGTTATTATATATTGTTAGATAGTAGACCTATACAGCGTTCTATGCCGTTTTTGCGGCGTAGACTGGGCGTGTCAGGCACTCGTACCCTTATACTGGGTGCGGGTCGTAACAATCGACACACCTTGAGCCTCCATCCGGTGTATGTGGCATGCCTGTACAACTTAGTGGCTTGAGCCTGTACATGCCATACCACAAATTGCCTTGAGCCAGTTGTTTGAAACCCTTCGTAAGCATCCAATCTTTGTCCCCAAGCAAACTACGACAGTCATCATCTTCCAATCTCCCTATCGAAACCAAGTTTTAACAAAAACTTGGTGCATGTCGCACACCCCTGAGAACGAGATTCTCACCAAACTCTATCATCAAGTGCACATCATCGATGCTTACAACTGCAGTCGTCTATCTTCATACGTTCAAACTTGTCGCCATGGTATGAGTAACGATCATTATCTGCAGAGTGGCATGATACGATGCCCTTGTGTCCATGACCCAGTCATCATCATGACTCGTCAAAATGTTCCTCTCTGTCGGTCGTTACGATGATGATCTCTTCTATTGTTGTGAGATCCTCCTGATCGTCCTTGCCTTTAGCCTTCTCAGCTTTGAGCTTTATGTAGTTCCTTTTGATATGACCTATTTAATCATAGTGATAGCAGCCCTACTTGTAGTCCATAGTCGCAAGATCTTGAGAACTCTTCCGTGTCCTCGCTTGTGACTTGAGTCTTCCCTTCTCCTAGTGTAAACCCCCTGGATTTTTAGGGTTCTTTTAAAAAAATTATGAATTATTTTCTATATTTCAATATAATTAGTTTTGATATCATTAAATGTACTTTTTTCGTAACTTTGATTTTTGGAGCGTCAGGGATGTCAATCTCTCAAAACATCCTTTATGAGTTTTGACCTAGACAAGTTTATCTTCATTTTAATATATCATGTCATACTCAAACTTATTCTCTTGTATTCTACATCGCACAACTTTCTGGTCAATTTAGGCCATTTGATCATTTACCATAAAATTTGACCTAACTTCCAATTTAATTTCGGGACTCGACGCCTATCCAACCCGATCGACCCAATATATAATTTTGACATATTTTGAGCCTAATACACACATGTCACTTGTATGTCATCCAATTGCACTCCCGTATGCTATTATTTTATAAATGATCATAAATGACTTAAATTGTTGTCATGATCGCACCAAGCCCAAATCTAGCCCAATCGAACCCAAACACCCAACCCAAATTTATGTGACCACTCTCATGACACACAAAAAAACATACAACACCACTCCCCCTCTACAAGACACCAAGCATCAAGCTTACACCCTACCAAAATCCAATGGACAACTCCATTGGTCATATACCTTTAATGGTGGCTTAACCTATGTTATACTCCACCATCCCACCATTAAAACCAAGCCTCTGTAGAAGGGTAGTGCATCCAGAGACGCACATATAGATATATATTTTATATATATTTATTTTGTACCTATTTTTAATAGTCCAATAACTATTTTCTAAATATTTAATATATATAATTAGAGTGTACGTATACGTATATATATATACAATTTGGGTGCATACATATATCCATATAAGTATAAACCATCCTAATACAAATTTTCCTACCTTCAAATTTTATTATCGATATGGTAGGCCACATCTTAAATTGCTAAGTAGAATATTACTTGTTTTCCTACTCTAAACCAAATCCTCAACCCCCGTCCCCTCATTCCTCCCTTTCATTCGAACAGCCCATTCCTTGTGGTAAAGGAAACCCTAGTCATGTAATACTCGAACATTAGTGGGTTGTATTTAATACAACAGTGGACACATAAACCTTCCAAAAAGCCCTAGCCGTAAACAGTGAACACTAATCTTTCCCATCTTTTCTTCTTCCGCCGTCTATTGTTACTGCTGCTAGAGCTGCTTCTGCTTCTCGGCCACCGACGACCACCATAGTGGGGCCCACACCTCCGGCGGCCACTGCAAGGCCAGTCGACCTACTGGACAATAGTATGTTGCTGTTGTCACTACTGTACAACAACGTTGGGCTGTTGCTGTTGTTGTAGCAGTTTTAAAAGCTTACGTCAGCCACCGCCTTGACGGTGAGCCCGAAGAATCTCTGGCTAGCCATCCAAAGTCGCGTGCCTACCACACACACTTGTATGCACCCTCGACCGCGACGGCAAGCTGTGCGTGGCCTTTCCGCACGTGCGATCGTCGTCGCGCTCGCTGTCGGCCCGCCTTCGGTAGTTGTACCATGCCGAAGACCTTGTTACGCACCAACCAACGTGCCCCCAACGTTTCCCCACCCTCTCCGGTGTACAGTATCGTAGATTTTGACATTTTCGTCGAAATCCTACCATGACGCGCATTTTTGAAAAGTAAGAATTGTGCCTCGGGATAGCAACTTTGTACACAATTTTTGGACGATCCGATCATTGGACCATCGATCCGATTCTTCTACCTCAATCTTGGTATACGCCCCTTCGTCATCTAAAATTTTAACCGTTAATTCGATCGTTTGATAGATCAAAATCGGCCACCAAGTTGACCGTTTAAATCACGTTTATTTTGGACAGTTTTGTGGAGCCAACTTTACGGATTCGTTTATCTCTCATCGAAGCTCCGTTTGATGAACCACCAAGTCAGTTGTGCATTAGATATAAACCCCATCGTGTTAAAAAAATTTCAGCTTCATAGGATATCGTTTGGTTGGTTGAAATCGACGTCAAAGTTGGCCTCTCGAAGTCATAATTTCCAACATGTAAAATTATGATTTTGGATCCGGGACTCCCGATTCTAATTTTGACGATACTAGTGGACCCGTGGTATCGTTATACCTAAAAATAATATATATTTTGCTAGATTTGGAAGACATGGGCTTCGATACGTATTTTCGTGCAAACTAGATCACAAAATCTGGGTCAACGGGTCATTTTGAGATAGGCTCATTGGAATCAAATTCTAGATATATCGGTGGATTCGTATCTTCATTCTAGACTCGTTGATATATATGTTGCTAGATTTAGTGGACTTTGGCCCCAACATGCATTTTCGTGCAAACTAGATTCCAAAGTCTGGGTCAACGGGTCATTTTAAGATCGTCTCATCGGAATCCAATTCCGGATGTACCATTGGATTCGTATCATCATTCTGAACTCGTAGACATATAATTTGCTAGGTTTATAGGACTTTTATACTGGCACATTTTTGGGTGCAAAGCGGGTCCAACAACGGACATCGTTTTGACCCAAAATTATCTATTTGTCTTTGTGTCCTAATTGGACTTATGGGTAGGCTATCTTAGCTAATTTGACCATTCTGGACACGTTGGTAATGTTTGTTTCATCGTCTGATGATCTCTGTTAGATTTTATTTATGTTGTCATCGTTAATTATAATTAATTTTTATTATGTTTGTATTTTGGACTCCATGCATCAAAACTGAGATCAGTCGATTCCATATATCACATCGCTGAAATTAACAAAGTGACCATGTGGATCGCCAAGATAAGATTGTTAACCTTACGGTTGATCATCTTATCTCGATTTGCATGTCGTAAGTTTCGTTGTACGAATAACGAGATGTAAACTTGATATTTTGCACGTATAACTTACAATCCATATTATTAACAATAATGATTATAAAGACTAGTGTGACCTAGTTCTAAGCGATTTAATTAACAAGTATCTTAGATAACATAAGGTAATACGCGACTAGAATGATCCAATCTCTCTAGGTAGGAGTTATTACTCATACGCGGATTTTAGTGTGTGATATATATTTATTTGTGATTTTGGTTGATAGATATTTGCATAGAGTATGATTTGATGGCTAATGGATAGTGGATTAGACTTTGGTACTACAGTCTCAGCATAGATTGGACAAATTCCATGCAAGCATACCTTGCCGACTTGATTTACAGTATTTACATGCTTGTATTCTCTATCAGTCGATCACACTGGATATATTGTACATGCTTTACCTGTTCATTATCAGTATACTGTCATAATTATACCCGTTGACACTTAGGCTTGATACACGGACTCACGATACATAGCATATAGATGACTCATTGATGATCTCTGGAAATTTTGTCACGACCCGGTCCCCAAATACTTGGGTCGAATCGGATCATGCCCAGCCTGCACCGTTGATGAGACGGCGGCAGTAAGCTGTAATCCATATGCAGGTGATCAACAACATTTGAAACTAAATTTGCCACAACATTTATTTTAAACGATAATTTAAAACTTGTTCTGTTACAAGAGTGCATAAACTTGAAATAACATAAAACAAATAAACTCCCAAACAAAAGTAGCATCTATGGTGATGCCACAACATCCTCGTCAGGTGGAAGTACCGCCGGTACATATCAGGATCATAGTAGGTATTGATCAGCATCTCCAGGTCATCAGTAGTACCTACGGGGATCCAGTCAGGAAAGGAGCAAAGTACAATTTATGCTAATCTTGACAATTAATTTAACAATAAAATCATGCACTTTTAAATAGTTTGAAGATGAAACAGTTTTTAAAATTCTACAGTACAGTGTTGTGAATAGGTAATGAATATGACCGGATTAGGTTACAGTAGTATCCTAGCGATACGGTATGGCTTGTCCCCGTGTGAAGAGGGGAAAGCTAATATAGTCAGTTATCCTAATTTTGGATTTGGTCATATCCACTACTCTACTCCCCCAGTCCCCAACAGTACAATCATTACTCCCGAAAGAGTTCGTGTTGGAACAGTGATTTAAAATTGCAGTAAAGTGATTATTAAATAATTGTAATCAACATAAATGTACTTGCCTTAAACTTCTCAAATTGGACGAGATTGGTACTTCGGGATTTGAAATGTCACACTCTTCTTTGAAGTCCTACATTCCGGAAATTTTGTCTCAGAAACCACAACTCTAGAATTATCTAGTTACAATCTCTAGATTTTGTCTCCTAGCCAATTTTAATCTTGTATTAACCAACACAATCAAAAACACGTTTTTCTAGTGCGTTACAATTAAGGAAATCTAAATTTATATTTTATTTCAAAAAACTTGTTTTTATCAATTTATTGGGAAAAATTTTATATTTTTATAATTATATATATAAATACATTTTCTTTTCTTTAAATGAGAAAATCATGAATTTCTAACTAATTAATATTAATTAATCCTACGTATTCACAATCCCAGAAAAATCCACAGCTAATTCCTACTTATTACAATTTACAAAAAAATAAACAAATGAGCTTATGCTCTTACATTTCCATGAATTAAAATAAGAGAAAGAAACTGTTAGTCCTACAAAATTTACATAATAATAATAACTAATAATTCTAATTTAAGAATAAAATAGAATGAGTCTCAGAACTGGTCCAATCTTCATTTACAGCTATTCTGCCTCAACGTCCGGACAGACCGGTGCGTTTGCATTTCACTGGGGGCCCACTGACCAATAAGGTCGTCGCCCTAAAATAAAATCATTTCCAAAAATTGTTTTAAAATCATATAATCAAATTTTTATTAAAATTTCGGCAGCATTCCCTCTATTTTCGGGATAACCCAAAACTGGCAAACGCGTCGATTTTCCTAAAAAATAATCTCAAACCAACATATACAAAATTCCCAAATCCACAGATACTAAGGAATTTCCCGAGCCAACATGAATTAAGGAATTCCCACATAACAAAATACTAAGAAAACCAACAGAACCATAATCCAATTAATATTGGCTAAACCACAGCATCCGAAATATTTTCGGAAAACCAATAATTTCCAAACGAACCCACAGAACTCTTTTCAAAGAGTTCGCGTAAAATCACAAAACCCAAAAGTTCGAAACCAAAAACGTAGCCAAAAACCCGAATTTTCCGAAGAAAATTCCTGGACCAGATTTCATCACAGACTAAGAGAACTATGGGACTAACAGAAGTTACCGAAAAACGAAGGAATCCGAAGTGATGCCTCGGACTCGGAACACTGACAGAGTGCACGGCCACGCCTAGGAGCGGATCCTACGAAAACAGCACCAGAGAACGGAGAAACGTCCCGAAAAGGAGCCAAAGACTCGCGGGTGGCGCCGGAGCTCGGGGGTTCGGCAAAAAGCCGCTGGAGGAGATCGGGTCGCCGGGGAGTGACTCGACGGCGGCGTAGAGGGGCATGCACGACCGGAGGGGCGCGCACGGAGGCGAACCCGCGGTGAGCCGGCGCTGGCTTGGCCGCGCGGGGCGGATCCGACGGCTGGGCTCCACGGAATGGCCGAAATATGGCGGTGGGTCAAGGGGACGGCAGCTAGGTCGCCCGCTCGGGATGCTCCGCCTAGCAGTAGCTCGGCCAACAGAGCTCGGGTCGGTCACCAGATTAGGGCACAGAGGTTTGGGGATTTTTGGGTGTTTGTTGGTGATGGTGAATGGAAGGATGGGAGAGGGTTAATTAGGAGAGGAGAAGAGGGGGTTACCAGATCTTGAAGGGTCGACGGTGGTTACGGAAGGGGAAAGGATGAGCCGGCGGTTTGGGAGCGGCCAAAACCAATGGCCATCGGTTTTCAACAGAGGGAAAAATGAAAAGAATGGTTTCTCTTCAGAGCTAAGTGGGTTATCAACTAATGGTTTAATGGGTTGTAAATGAGAGAGTAAAGAAAATATAAGCTTAATGGGCTATTGGGTTTATATGAGTATTTGGATTTGGGCTACATGGCTTAATGGGTTGTTGGGGATATACTATTGGTTTGGACTTTATATGATGGGCTCTAAACCATGGCTAAAGAAACAAAAATTTAAATATCCTTTTCCTTAAGAAAAGTTGTAACTAAAATTTATTAACTCCTAACATTAATTTAAAAATATTTTTAGGTTCAAAATTTGGGTTCGGGTCTGGGCCAGACAAAAATCCAAGTTCATTATTTTAAAAATAATTTTCTATCAGAATATTAATCTAACCAACATTCAATTAGAAAATTTAACAAAAATTGAATTTCTAGAATTATCTCATTCAAGTTATTCAAAATAATTAAACTAAAAGTTACGGGTTTCACAAATTTACTTGATAATTATTTTTTTGTATACATGTTTGACTGGACTTCTGGACTTACCATTTACTAGAGTCGGACTGGACGTATCGTGGATGCGACACGAACAGTATCGTCAGGTGGGAAGGACAGTTACTAAATGGAGGGCTACTACTGGTATGTTGTTATTGACAGTTAGCGGTTCGGTGAGCCCTATTGCTAGATGATCTTATGTTCGGAGGGGTCCATTCATCGAACGTTGTTCTCAAGTGCATTTCACGTATTCTAGATAGTCTGTCTAGTAGTATTTTTTGGATCACATGTTTATTACATGGATTATCTATTTATTTTTTGGATCACATGTCTACTATCCTCATATGTAATTTATTGTACTTCATTTCGGTATGTATATTATGTATCTCGCTACGTCCCATTGAGGACCTGGTTTCCTTCCAGGTATATGATAAGATCTGAAATAGGATATTCGGGATATTACTTCAGGATTCAGGTCTCGATCGATAATGCCTTCTTATTTTTGTGTTTAATTCTCATCTAGTTCATAGAAGTTTAGTTAGAATTGTGGATGTATAGTATGGATATTTGGACAATTGTTCTGATCTGACAGCTTATACGTATTCGAGTCGGACTAGAGTCCACTTGAATGCGTAGCTGGCCATTGCCATGTGGCCTGGCCCCATATATTTTGGGATTGGGGCGTAACACCTAGGAAGCCACCAGAGCGGACTCCTGCGATGATTCAACTTGCTTATGTCAGACCTCCTCATTTAAAAAGTTACTTTTGTCTGCCTCGATCGTGACAACTCCATCCGGTACGGAGTTGCTCACTGACACCACCAATGTCTTCCAGCTTTTCGGCAAAAAACTCAAAAATAGTAGGGTTTGAAGCTTATCATCAATCACCATCTTCATCACAGACAACTGATTGATGATATCCTGAACCTTGTTTAGATGTTGTGCCATTGGGGCACCCTCTGTATAGAAGATTTCTCACGGATACCTGGCCCTATGACTCGATGGACTTGCAAGGACCAAGAGTTCATATGGACGGACGAGTGTCAAGTGACTTTTGACGAGTTGAAGAAGCTCTTGACTACTTCACACATTTTGGTACTTCCATCAGGACCAGAAGGATTCGTGATATATAATGATGCATCCAGAAATGAGTTAGGATGCGTCTTGATGCAGCATGGCCGAGTAGTAGCATATGCATCGAAGAGTTGAGAGTGCACGACAAGAATTATCTAACCCACGATCTAGAGGTCACAACAGTCATCTTCGCTCTAAAACTTTGGAGGCATTACTTGTATGGCGAAAAAGTAGACATCTATACCGATCATAAAAGCCTCAAGTATGTTTTCATACAAAAATAGCTGAACAGTCATCTTCGCTCTGAAACTTTGGAGGCATTACTTATATGGCAAAAAGGTAGACATTTATACCGATCATAAAAGCCTCAAGTATGTTTTCATGCAAAAAGAGCTGAACATGCGACAACGCTGATGGTTAGAATGGATGAAGGAGTATTAGATCGAGTTACACTACCATCCGGGCAAGGCTAACATCGTAGCAGATGTGTTAAGTCTTAAGTCATGGCTCATTTCTTGACTACACAGAGGGAGTTATTGGAAGACTTCCAGAAGCTTGGAATAGAATTGGTATTACCCGGAGTTGATGGCGTACTAGCCAATCTTCAAATGCAATCATCGCTAACAGAGAGAATGAAGGCAGTATTATCCACATATGCTAGATTTCGATGACTTAGAGAAAGGAACGAAGTAGGAGAGCAGACATGGTTGAGAATTTATCCTGATGGGACATTACGATGTGGTGATCGTCTGTATGTTCCAAACGGAGAGCTTCGACAAGAATTGATGGCTGAAGCTGTAACTGCCTGTTTTCAAAATCAAGGGTAATTTTTTCATTTCTCAGTTTTCCATAATTTTGGTGAATTTTAATTTACTTAATACCATTTAAATTGGTGTATTGTGATTTTGGTATTTTGCTAGTACAACCCTATAAACTGTTTAGCCTGGAGACTAACCATGACCATGAAGACCTAACCAAGTGTTTAGATTAGCAAATTTCCATATTCTAGGCTAAGGGTATTTTGGTCATTTGGTGACTTTTGAATTAATATGGATTTTGGCCTTTTGGTAATGTGCTAATTGATAGTTTAGGCCTTAACCTAGAATTTTCCTAATCTAGAGGTTAACCATGAGCGTAGAGATTAGATTAGAAATATCCATTACATGACAAGGTTAAGAATATCTAGATATTTGTTTAAGGGTAGATATTTATTAAGGGTAGATATTTTAACTTGGGCCTATAGTTAGAATGCCTTGATTTTAATAGCTAGAATCCTCCTAATCACTTAGAAACTAAACCCAAACCCTAGAGACAAACCCTAGGCTACCATGAGGAGCCTCTCCCCTATTTAAACACTTATTGACACACCCTTGCCTCTTTTCAATTCAAATAGAAACCCTAGTTTAGTGTTCTTCCCCAAATCACCCCATTTCATCAATTCAACTCCAAATTGAGTCTAGCCTTTTGCATTAGACTCCCCTACAGTAGTAGAAGCCATTGGTGGATAGCTAGCAAGGGTTGGAAGCTTCGAGACCATTACAAATTGAGGGAAAACATCGATACTAGGCTCTTTACATTGAGATTCCAACTCTCAATAGGTGCATTCATTTAGGGTTCCCCTAGGTGTAGCCCAAGTTTGGTAGGATTTCGTGTCCATTTGATATGCGTATCGGACGCGTATCGGACCGTAGTTTAAGGTGTTTGGTGAAATGCCACAATGAATTGAATGTTAATGATTTCTAAAACTAATTACATAATTTTGTAGCTGTTTAGGTGTAGATTACATTTGTTAAGGACTGAGCACAATTTGGACCATTGTTCGTGTCCAAATTGGATAAGAACTTGCTGCCAAGACATAGCACAAGGGAGTGCTTCGACAAGAATTGATGGCTGAAGCATATAGCTCCATTTACTCCATACACCCCGGAGGAACCAAGATGTACCGAGACTCGAGGCGATACTATTGGTGGCACGGAATAAAGCAGGAGATAGAATATTTTATGGCCAAGTGTTTGGTATGTCAACAAGTAAAGGCATAGCACCAGAGGTCAGCTCGATTGTTGCAACCGCTTTCCATTCCCGAGTGGAAGTGGGAGCACATCACCATAGATTTTGTCACGGGATTTTCTCAAAGTCCTAGTGGACGAGACGCCATATGGGTGATCGTAGATAGGTTTACTAAGTCAGCCCACTTCTTGCCTTTTAGAGTGGGATAGTCCATGAAAATCTTGGCTGGCATGTATATGAAGCAAATAGTGGAGCTACATGGTGTTCCAGTTAGCATCGTGTCAGACTGGGACTCGAGATTTACCTCCAATTTTTGGAGAAGCATGCAAGAAAGCTTGGACACCCATCTAAAGTTTAGCACGACCTATCATCCACAGACTGACGGATAGTCATAACGTACTATTCAAACGCTAGAGCATATATTGAGAGCGTATATGCTTAACTTTGGCGGATCATGGGAAGACCACCTCCATCTTGTGGAGTTTTCTTACAACAATAGCTATCAATTGAGCATCTAGATGGCTCCATTTGAAGTATTATATGGTAGGAAATGTCAGTCTCCTATTGTTGTAGCGATATAGGGGATAGATAAATATTGGGTCCTGAACTGGTCGTGAGCATAGTAGAAAAGGTGAAGAAGATACAAGGCCACCTGCGAGAAGCGCAGGATAGATAGAAGCAGTGGGCAGATCACCATCATCGACCCTTGGAGTTCAAGGAAGGTGACCATATTTTCTTGAAGATATCACCCACTAGAGGTATGATTCGATTCAGAGGACGTGGCAAGTTGAGTCCAAGATGCATCGATCCCTTCGACGTCTTGGAACGTATTGGAGAAATTGTCTATAGGTTCGCATTGCCATCGTCACTAGAGGGAGTACATGACGTATTCCATGTGTCCCAGCTGAGAAGATATGTGGCAGACAGCAGTCATGTGCTTGATCACTTCGAAATCACAGTAGGTCCAAGCTTGTCATACAAGAGCAACTAGTAGGGATCCTTGATCATCGAGGGAAGGTATTACGGAATCAATTTATCCCATTGGTTCGAGTAGCATAGAAGTATCACTCGCCAGGAGAGTCTACCTAGAAGCGCGAGGATGACACCGACAATCGTTTCCCTTATTTGTTTGAAAATCAAGGTACGAGTTTCCTATGTTAAGTACTTACCGTTTTGCATTGCCTTGCATTCACCCATCGTTAGTTCTAATTTCAAGGACAAAATTCCTATAAAATGGGTAGGATGTAAACCCTCCTAAATTTATAGTTTTTTATTAAAATTTTTGTTTTAATATTTTTAGTATTTTCTTATTTATTAAATAGTTATATGATTTTTTTATATATAAAAACCAGAAAGTAAATAATATTGTATAGTATTTGCTTGCACAATATTTTTACTAAAAATACATATTAAGTATTGATTTAGTTTTCAAAATTTAAAAAAAATTATAGAATTTTTAGAGTGCATGTATGTATATACTTTGATATACAAGTATATATATTATATATATATATATATATATATATATATATATATATAAGTGGAAAAAAAAACCAAAACCTCGCAAAATATTGAATATTTTGCGAGTCAACCACCCCCCCCCCCCCCCCCCTCCGTCGTTCCCGACCAAACCCGATAGCAAAGAAGGTTTTTTCTCGAAAAAATTTCATATACAAACTTCCTCAGATCCCAATCAATCTTCACCAAATCTTCTCCACACGTAAACCCTATCCAATTCTCCATTGGATTTCATTGAATCCAATCCAAATCAAATTTAAATTCGATTAAAAATCAAATTTAAAAACTCGGGTATAAAGAAACTATGCACGAACGGCAAAAAGGAAAACTTTCTAAACTTTCTCTCGAGTACTATTGTGCTCGAGACACTAAAGTAACCTCGACATCCCTGCAAGCACCCTCGACCGCATGCACATCACCGTCGGCCACCGCAGCGCCGCCGTACTCGTTGTTTTCGACGAGAAATAGAGGATCCTATTTCAGACCCGACCGCCAGGTACACGAGTTCTTCATAATTTTTCTTCGATTCTACTCAATCAATTTCCATTCTAACAAATCCTACGTGAAGCCTATGTGGTCCTCTTAAAACCCTAGTAAATAGATTCGGGAATAGGTAACCAAGTTGCCCGTGAAATCGACACGAAGTCAAGCAAAATCTGTTCGAAAATAGAACATGAAACTTGTCCCAAACCTTGTTTTGGAAGATAGATTTTGAAACAGACACTAGGATTTTTCTAAAAACCAATTGAACACAACCCTAGACAACATATATATAGGTCTTCAAAACGCTTTTTACAGAAGTCGATTTTGCCGATTGTGTATCGAGAAATCAATCTCACAAAATTGACAAAAACTGTTTTCAAAACTATAGAATTTTTAGAAAAAAATTTAATACGGCGTGCGCCCTGACAAACCGGGCAACATGGTCATAAATTGAAAGCATTGAAAGGTACATATTGACTTCGCGGACGTGTGGGATTCGACAAAACTTAATTTTGTTGTGTATGCGCGACAAAATCGAGGCATATCGGTCGACATATTCCGTATCGACCTCATTGCAAACTAGCCTATAACTTCGTTCACGTTTGTTATGTTGAGACAAAACTTGATCCACTAGACTCGTGTCATTTTTTGGGTCTTGTGAGCCAAGTTTGGTCTGATTCTAAGAAGGTCGACCGAAACACTATTTTGGCAGGCCTATAACCCGATCCAACAGACAAATTTGTACATTGCTCACCGGAATCCAACTTTGTACATACGGTTGACTTCTTATTATCAAATCGGACTTGTAGACATATAATTTGATGACTTTAGAGACTGTGGATATTGGCACGCTTTTCGGTGCAAAGATGGTCCAATGATGGACATCGATTTGGCCCAAAATCATAATTTTGCTCCTGTGTCCAGAATTAAACTTATGGGTATACGATTTTGGATATTTCTTTTATACCAAAAATGTTCGTGATATTTATTTTAGCATCCGAGGACGTTTTCAGGAGTTGACTTAGATTGCTCTTAATCTGAGTTGCTGGATATTGTCATTTGCACACCACCTGTAGGCAAGATGCCTTGTAAATATTTTATGTTCATCTATTGCTATTTTATTATGCTATTTTATTCAGTTTATTTATATATTGTATGTTTCTATCACACTGAGCGTCCAAGTCATACTTGGGTACGAGCGACTAGTCATTTTACTTCTTCTTCTTTTTGTATTGACCTAGTACTAGATGACTACCCATTGATATGAGGTATTGGTATATCTCATATGGCCTTGACACTTACTTTATCATGAGTTGTGAGACAGAAGTAGGATACGAACTCGCATAGTCGGTGGCCAACGATACGTATGAGACGTGTGACGGTTAGGGAATAACTGCTAATAGAATTGCATAATTAGTGGACTTGGCAGTTATTAGAGGTTCATGTATGTTATGGATATGACATAGATAGGCATTGGGTGGGGAGAACAGTTCCTTGATGTATGGGCCAAGTATGCACTATCCATTATACCATGTGAGCTCCGCCGGAGATACAGTTGCTGATACCCTACTGTACTGGTTCCCTTTGACGTTCGCAGAGCATTATGGACGTAGACCCCTGGTATCCTATCTGGGAACTATGCCAATCCTACTATAGCCAGAGTGTCCATGCGTTGGAGGTTTATTCTTAACTGCATAATCATAGTAGAATGGTTAGGCACCCTATTACATGCATCCTTATTTTATTTCACAGTTTATATGGCATGTTGTTTCTTGTATCTTGTTACGTCCCTCTAAGGATCTGGTGAACTCTCCAGGCTTAGACGACCAGGAATTTCCCCAGGAGTATGGCTCTGTACTAGATCCATTTGTCTTAGCCGATGAGGTCTCGCCTTCCGAGGTCTAGTTTATTAGTTATGACTTGCTACTTGTAGTGGACATCTTTTATTTTCTTTTATTATGTTATATGAGGTCGGACTCTAGTTATCTCAGAATCTTTTTCATAGATGTTTGGTAGTAGATTTGTTTTTACCCGGCTATATCTTTGACTCTTTTATTTTATTTTATCTGGACTATTATTTACTCTTATGTTTTATGGATGAGATGTAGATTATGATTGGTCTGTGATTTATTATTTATAGCTTATGTATGTGTACGAGGATTCCACATATTATAGTAATCTTCGTATGCATGCAGCTGGCATGTTTCATATGCCTAGTCCTACGTATATTGGCACTGGAACGTTACAAATGACATAATTAAATAATGTTTAGAATTATTTTTAATAACTATTTTAGAATTGATATATTATATTTTGTCTATAAATAAATTATTTTATTGAAGTAGCATGATACTATATGTAGTGTTTATAGTTATGTTTGGTTATGTACTAGTTTAATTAGATTATAACCTAGTTGAGACTATATATAGTATATTTATATATGGTGTGTGGTGTGCAATAGAACCCTACTTGATTGGTAGTTTTGTGGTTCATTAGGAGTTCGTGACGGTGTGACTGGAGAGACCGAAGCCGGACTTTTGCACGTACAGTTGAAGAATACATACAAGTGTACCTTGCCAAATTTTAGTATTTGTTTGTTCCTTATTGGTTCTTTTGATTCTTATTCATATGTTAGGGACGCGAGATTAGTTGATACTTCGTGTTCGAATATTATTTGGGTGCCGATGTCAATCTACAGATATCGAGTATCGACACTAAATATGATGTTATATTTATTCGTGTCCAATTGACACGATAGACCACAGGACACTGTCACGATTAATGATACGGAGTCTGACGTGAGATATTCATGGTTATGGACTCTGTACTAGCATGTGTGGCTTGTTACTCGTACTTGAGTTCTACTATACTTGACGTGACTTGACTAGATAGTTTTAGAGCATGGGGAGGGAAGGACTCTACGGAAATATCCGGCCGTCTAGGCTCGTGATCATGCTTCCATATTTAGGACTTGGTTATTTTATTTGTGGCAATGGTCTCTGTAGCAGAGTTATCGTATTGTTTACTCATTCGCCTATCTGTATCCTAACACGGTGCCATGGGTGATTGCATATACGGCTGGGCCTGGTATTAAAATTTTCCTCAACTACGTTTTGTACTTAGATGGCCATGGTAGTTACCCTTCACTATATATATATTATTTTTACTGTTACTTGGCATGTATATTATGTACCTTGCTATGTCCCTTGAGGACATGGTGATCTCTCATGGTTGTTGTTGAGCTGGCTTATAGAATAGTTGGTGATTGACGATTGCATCTTCAAGATTTCAGGTATATATTGGTTGATATTTTCATTATATTCCTCGGGCATTACATTTAAATTTTTATGACTTTACTCTGCTGATATAACCTAGTTTCACAAGCTTTACTTTTGTCATGAGCTTGTTCTGACAGATGTATTAGGGTCTGACCAACTTTAGTACATATTGAATTTCTTGGTATTTTTATTCTTGTGGAATCGATGTATTACTATTTGATCAGCATTGGTACACTTGGAACTCACTTGAGATGATATCATGTGCATTGAGATATAGTTGGACTTGCTAGTTATAATTATACTGGACCTCTAGACAGCTTATACATATTCGAGTAGGTTGGAGTCCACTTGATACGTAGATGGTATGTAGACGTATTCCTAGTCCTCCGTATTTTAGGACTGAGACATTACATGTTTTTGTGGTGGCCCATGCAGGTCGAGAAAATATCGCTTCGGTTATGTTACTATGTCGAGCGAGCCTGCAATATGATAGTGTATTATAATCTCAATCCATAATTGCTATTTAATTTCCTTTGACTTCTACTATCGTCCTTAAACCTCGTATTTGTAATCGAACATACCTCTCTCGAACTCCTTATATTAGATTCTTGTATTTTCCTATTTTGGAATGATGAACATATATGCTTGATAAACTATTTCAATTATACAGTATGATAGGAGTAAAATAGAATATTTCAGGGACTGATTGTTTAAAGACGAGAAGGGTTGAGTTAGACACTTATACTAGATGGACCGAGTAGATAGGAGTGACAATCCTTCTGTTGTAAAAATTTTACTTGGAGGACATAGGAATCCATGCTTGACAGGACTAGGTAAATAGCTAAGGTGGGTAGAATTTTATAGATATTCTCCTAGAACATAGTACAGTATAGGACTTAACCCTAACGAGAGACCCTAAGATCATTAGACTAATCTATGCAACCCTTTGCCTAAGATAGGACCTTGAATAGAAGTGCTAGAGGGATTATTATCGAGTGATAATATCATAATGATATATGACCTAGGAGCATTGGTTAGAGTAGGAATGTTTGCATTAGACTAGACGATCATCTCTATAAATGGTGAGACTAGCCATGAAATGACCTATAGAAGACCAGGACTAGAAGATTGGCCAATAAGTTTATACTATGTCTGGAGTGTTAGATCTGAACATCTTTTTAATTCAGCCTTGACATTTATCTAATAGATATGTGTAAAATGATTAGGTGTACTTGTAACGATTGTATAGCTTGTTAATATTTAGAAGGACTAGAGCATTGATTTGCATCTATGTTGTTGAAGACCTAACCTATGTAGGAATAGTTTTGAATTAGTAATAATTTTCCTTATAGAGTCATTGACCAATAACACCACGATGGTACTTAGGACCCCTTTGGGAGCCTTTGATTACAATCCATAATACCTAAGTTTTGTATTCTTTCTAGGGAAGTGTACCATTTTAGAAATCTCATTAGTAGGATCCTGACCTTGATTTTGTTGTTACATCGCATAAGATAGGATGGATTTAAAACTGAGTGTACCTTAGTTCTTGGTAGATTATGTAAATTTAAGATCCATTAGTAGTAACACCCTGTAGAAATCATGTTCAACTAGTTTCCTTTATACCATATTAATATAATTTTGAGGACAACATGGAGGACAGATCAGACATCCAGTAGTTCATCTTCAGCAGAGGGTTGCCCTATACCAGATAGAGGAGCTCCTGACTTGTCCCTTTTGCGACAAGAATGTACATGTTTAGAAGGATTGCAAGAAGAAATTAGGATTGAGCTTGAAGTGGGGATCGAACTAGCATCAGGTTACAATGTGTCCAAAGCATCAAGACGAATCTCAACAGAAAGTCCCGAGGCCAGCTCTGCCGAAACTGGGTATTATTGCCATGGATTATTTGTAATATGTATTGTTATATTATTGTATGTCTAATTTCGAGGACAAATTTTCTAAGGTGGGTAGTTGTATGCCCCCGAGATTTCTAGAATTTTTTATTTAGTATTTAATTGAATTATTAATATAGAATAAATCCCTACTTTTATTTTTAGATATTAACGACCATTGTTCGTAGTTTCGATTTTAGAAGCACAACAATTACCATTTTGGAAACTAATTTCATGACAACCAAGACGAGTCCACCTTCATTCATGACTATCATATCCTACTCAAACACATATCCTTGTACACTATTTTTAATACATAATATCCGGGCTAAAAACCTAATTTCTAGCACCTATCGTGCAACCATTGTCCATTCTGATTGAAATTGGTGACCCAACTTCGATCCAAATCTTTCGACCCAATATATGGTCATAATTTACCCTGAGCCTCCAACACACATGTCACTTGTGTCCCACTCAATTGAAATCTTATGTGCGACCTACACACAATTGATCACCATGATGCAATTTCTAGACATGTGACTCATCCGACTTAAACCAATTGAACCTAACTCTAGCCCAAACCAACTAGGACCTAACCTAAGTGAACTAGGCTAGATTGGACCACCCTAAATAGATTAATATCAGTTTGTGGCAGCCATGAGGAGGGAGGACATCATGGTGTGGAATTTGTAAAAGAAGGTTATGTAATGCCTTAGTCCCAAAATACATAGGACTAGGAGTGCGTATACATGCCAGCTATGTATCAAGCAGACTCAAGTCCTGTTCGAATACGTATAAGCTGTCTTGGCATCTTAATTCTATCTATCAATCAACTATAAATATATCTAACTCAATCCACAAAATAAGTAAATCAGGAATGAATAATATAAATTATGGTCTGCAACCCAATAACATACATATTCGATTAGATCCGAAGAACAACATCGGTCTATAAAACTAGGCTAAAAACATAGTATAAATGATGGATACAATATAAAAGCATGATAAAATCTCTAAGTCAGATATAGCAATAGCTCCATGAGCAGCTAACTATCTCTACATGACACATGGAGAGATCACATGACACATGAAGAGATCACTAGGTCCTTAGGGGACTAGCATGGTACATAATATACATGCCAAGGTACAGATATGAAAAATATGATCTAAGGCAATCTAATATATTCGATCTACGTGATATGCATGTGAGAAGATGTACTAGAATATCAGACTTTCGCCACTGAATCTCACAAGCACATCGGTAGGCTATTCTCCCGAGTATCGTGTCGTGGGACCAAGGACAATCAATCAATCAATAAACAATAGCCAGTACTCTGCTACAAAGATACAGGCTCACAATAACAATAACAGGCCACGATACATTAAGTCTGATACTGTAGTCAAGTTCTCTCCACCCCATGTCTAGTATCTATCAATATCAAGTCTATTCAGTCATCACTATAACAATAAAAATAAACAATCTAGTAAACAACTATGAAGTCAATACCATGAATACTCATATAACCTCATATCATGAACGTGTCTGTGTTCTATGGTCATTTGTGTCAATGGACACGTCAATATGCACGCAATGCCTAATGTCAGTACTCGATATTATCACCATGACATCGGTACCCTTCTTCGAAATGGATACTAAGTATCAACGATCCTATGTCATGCTAATGCTAACAAGAGAAACAATAAGAAATAAAAGAAATAATCCATAACCAAGGCAAGGTATAATTGCCGGTAACCGTTGTCTGAGTGTATGCTTGACCAACCCCTTCATAACTCCCGCCAAGTTCACCTATAACAGATATACTATTCTTAATACTCTCTAACGACTTACCATATATATAAACTTTATTAATATCTATACCCACTAGTCGCCATAATGTCATTACAACACTATACAACATATCAAGTACCAAATTTCCTTATAAAAATATTTTATAACTAATATAAAAAAATTAATTTCTGGAAAATACTTAAAATATTTTTATATCATTACTAATATTATGTTATTGGTGAAAACTCAAGACAATAGCCCTATGTTGATACTACATCATTAATAACACATTTGGCCTACTAATTGAGTCCCAAAATAATAAATAATTAAAATATATAATTCTGGAAAAATTAAAAAAATTAGTTTTAGGGCAAATGTCAAGAATTTTAAAACTTTTGGATACAAGGAACATATGATTTTTGGAGTTATAGTTTTAGGGCAAATGTCAAAAATTTTAAAAAATACTAAACATACTCAAAACTCATTAAAAAGATATGTGTTGGAAATCTCTAGATGTCTAGTTTCTTAAAAATATTTAGAATATCGAATTGTCATAGAAATAGGTGAAAATCCACTCGCAGCAGATCTGGTTTGTTCTGGACACCCTGTCGTAGAACGGATGCTCCGAGCAAACCGTTTGGAACTGTGTAGAGGATCAATTGGACAAGAAAATAGATATAGAGATCTTTCCATTAGTTTTGTTTTTATGAAAAGATGAGATTGGAAAGTACACGAAACCCTAGATGCAAAATAGCATACCTGCTGTGATGAATTCAACACAAGTTTGGTCGACTTTAGTATCTTTCGCGACTCATACCGACCAAATTAGGGGGTAAGGCTCCTCAAGAAGGTGCTGGGGTGTTAAGGGGTGTCCTAGAGTTGACATAAAGGTGGTAAGAGGGTTGAAAGAGGTCATGGTGATGAGTTTCTGTTGGGTGGAAAGAAAAGTGCAAAAAAAATGGAGGGCTGCTCGTTTTTCTAAAAAATAATTATAGAATCTGTACAAAATAGGGAGAGGGGATGGTTTAACATGAGGAGAGAAGATTTTGGAAGATTTTAGATTTGGTTTGGTTTGGTTTGGATGAGATTTTATGGTTTAAATCAAAGGTGTATCTCAAATAGATTTGATTGGGTCCAAATTAGGAACGTAGTTATAGAGTTGATTTAAAAATAGATTTAAATCAATATGACTTCCATTAATTCATAAAAATTAATCTAAAATAGGTCTAAGAGGTTAAGCCACCCTAGAATAGGCTCTATGAACCCTACTTGGACTAGTTCTGGGTCGGTGGAATTTTTGTGATCGATTTGAGTCCAATATGTATATAATTTCAACTTGTGTGCCATTTGAAAATAAATAGCACATGAGAACTCAATTGAGTGGCACATTATTGGCATGTGTGTAATAGGCTCAAAATGGATCAAAACCATATATTGGGTCAAATGGTTTTGATCTAAGTAAAGTCTCGAACGCAAGTTGGAAGTTGGGTCTAGAATTACGATAAATGGTCAAAATGGCCTAAGTTGACCCGAAGTCATGTGAAGTCAAAAGAATATTGGAGAACAAATTTGGATGAGACATGATATATCAAATTGAAGGTGGATGTTGTAGTGTCCCGTCCCACTCAGTCAATCGGAGGAATCGAAATGCCAAAGGCGTTCGAATTTAGCCTTGCAACGGCTGCTCGAAGACATCGCTCGGTCGAGGCGACCCCTCGCTCAGGTGGGTGGCTTCGGTGAACTTGCCTCAGCTTGGCCTTCATACTAATAAAATAAAAGTTTTCAAATACACAAGTAGGCTTGATAATAAAAGAGACGAATCCACATAGCTAAGGAAATAATCCCAAGTTGGGTCGATTGAGTTAGAACATAGAAAAGGTCCCACGGTCGGCTTAGAAACGATGCATGATGGCTTTCAAAATTAACACATGGTCCTTCGTCCCGTGGCTTGGGAGAAGAAAAGTTGGTCTTCGACACAAACTATGAATTAGCCTGAGTCATATGCGTCGCCCGCGTAAATGCTCGATAAAGCATGCACGCTTCCATGATGCAAGGCTTGGCATAGCCTTTGCTCATCCTTTAGGTTAAGTTGTAGGCTCGATTAAGTTAGACAAAGTTATGTCGGTCGACCTAAGTCATTCCAAGTACTGTCCCGCTCTTTATACGGTTGTCAAGTTATTTAGTCCCACGATCTCAAGGCCCGTCATATAAAGTATGACTTGGGCGATAGCGTCGCGTAGAACACGAGTCGGTTTAAGGCACGAGCCACGGTTGGTTCAGTAGAAAGTTAGCCACGGTCTGTTGACATATAAGGAACACATTATGCTCAAGTTATGTGGGAAGGCTATGTCGTAGCCATTCCCTAAGTTCAAAGACTGTTTGGTCTAAGCGATGGTTAGTCACAAAGGAAAGTTCGAACGATGGTTAGTCGCCGAGGCGGTCCCTTGTTGGGAGTCTCATAGTTTCGATACATGATTTGCAAGTATGGTTCCAAAACACGGTTTGCTAAGTTTGGTTGAGTCGTTCCCCAAATTAGGCCTTGTATTTACGTGAGTCTAGATGTTGTCTTAGGTGCGTGGTCATGGACGACTTATCGACAAGGGGTGTTTTTATCATTTCTTTGGATCGGAAAGCCTGGGCCAAGGGACCGATCCGGCCATGGAGAAAACAATGTAATAGCCGAGCTGGGTAAAAAGAAGTCGGTAGATTGGGTCTTGCTTCGGAGCCCGCTACTCGCATTTGCAAGGCAGCTTCCGTCTACTAGGTAGCAACCGATTGTGCGGGGACTTGCTTCGGAGTTAGCTACTCGCGTTGCAGGCGCCGCCGGCTACCATGCTATGTCCAAAATGGCTTGGGCCAGAGACCAGTTCATATAGATGGGTCGGCACGAGCGATAATTCGCGTGTGCGTCTTTAGATTGAGTCTAGTTGTATGTAGTGCAGTCAGAACACAAAGTTTGGGCCAAGATTTGGCTACAACGTAGACACCGTGCCTCGGCACGAATGTTGCATCGGAATGGTGAGTTATCCATGCAAGTTCCACAAGTCGAGTTGGTCTCGGGTTAAGTTGGAAAGGGCCGTAGGGCAAGTTTGGTTATGTTATCTTGAGTTGCAGGGCACAACCTCAGAATATGAGGCACGATCGCACTGTCATAACACAAGTAAGGGTAAGTCAGTAAGTGGCGAGTCACTGCCTCAAGGAGGTAGCACGGTTACACGGAAATGGAAGTCTCATCGTGTAGTTGCTTCTATAATTTTGGGCTAAAAGGCAAGCACGAATTGATAGGTTAACGTTGTTGGGTTGACGTTGATGTTGCAAGCATGGGATGGTCTTCAGACACAAAATATGCCAAGGCGTCTGTCTTAAAACTGATTCTAAGGCAAGACTAGAAAGACAATACAAAGGGACTAAGTTGCACAAAGTAAATCAAACGTGTCGGTTTTGTATGGGTGGGCAAGGAGCTTATTCCACCAGTACAGTTGAGTACTGACACCCACACAGTTTTCATGTAAAGGCACAGGTAGAAGCTCATGGCGTGGGGCTCGCTTGGATGCGTCGAGGCACGGAGTTCCTTGGCGATTCGAAGCGTGCGGCCGTGTGGAGTCAAGACTTATACGGGACATAACGTATGGACGTCACCTCTCCGAAGCATTCGCTGGTTCAAGACTTGTATTGAGAGATGAGAGAGAGCTGAGTGACTTGTAATGTGAGAAGAGTGAGCTTGAGCGAGCTTGAGTGACTTGTAATCTTGTCCTTGCGCCCCTTTGTAATCCTTGTTTCAATATCAATAAAATGCATCTCTTGAATGATTTATGTTTTGTTCTAAATTTTTGCTGGCATATTCAATGTCTCTGCTTAGGACTTCTGTGCGACGACCCTGTCGCAGCCGCTATAATCGACCGTTATGGAATCCGCCTTGCACGAACGCAATCTTGGCTCGTGCGGCATCATACCTTAGCGAGGACGATCGCTCCTACGGGAGCGGGGCATGACATAGTGGTATCAGAGCACGGCTTTACGTCCTTGGACTATCGATTGAATTTTTTAACTCCGTTGTTTCCGCAAAATCTGAAATGTTGCTTCCGTAAAGTTGATATCATTGGTGCGCTCTGTCTCAAATGTCCCACGGTATGTCCATACAATAAGTCTATCTATTTTGCAAAATGTAGGAGAACAGTTTTTGACAAAACAAAAGATGGTTCGCGTAAGCACGGTTGGTTAAGTCATGCTGGGCATATACACCAAAATTGGGTTGACCTTAGCAAAAGTCGAGTGCGGGAATTAAATAGTGTCAGACAAGAATGAGTTAGGCTTGATTGAGTAAATGGGTGATTATCGATAGGGGTGCTATCGAACGACGATGTTATCGTCGGTGCGATATAGATGAGCGTGCTTGAAATTCGAGGAATGGTTCAAACAAAAAAATTTGAAGAAGTTGATTTTGATTCGAATGATAGTTTTGAGGATTTGTCGAATGACTTCATCCCTGAGTGGTGTATGCGATAGCTTCAGGGATGTCGATCGATTGAGGATGCGGGGTATCGATAAGTCTATCAGCTAGCGTCGCGTGTATGCAAAGCCGTAGATTGAGTATCATTGAACAAGTTGTAGTCTTGAAGATTTGGACGAGTCGATTCAAACAAATTAAAGATGACGCATACGGGATAGTGATTGTGCGAGTATGAAATGCGAAATGATAGAGTGGGAAAATCAAATCGAGGAAAAGTTAAGGTGTAGCGAACGGGTGACTTGATAAAGGAAATCGATAGGTGGATCGTATAGAAAAAGTTAGCACGATGGGAAGATAGCGTACATGAAAAAGTGGAATTTTGAAGTTACGTAAATGACTCTAAGGATTGGATTGAATGTTGCTCGATGATTTGAGTCAGCAAAGGAATGACGTGAGTTGAGGGAAATACATTGGTCGATGAATTAAGATAGACGGATGAACAATACGCAAATTTGGGTTTGAGGAAATTGATATTGTAAATGATTCGAGGGATAATGATCGAACTTAAATTTGAATGTCGAGGAGATTATCCAGTCGGACGATAGCATCCTTCGTATGACTCGAAATTCGTTACAAAAGAAGATCGTCAGGTTACGCATATCATCGATGGTATTGAGGCGTATCAAAGATCGATATGCGATAACTCGGGGGCACTCTAATTCGAGGAATGACGATCGTGCAAGTGTTATTATTCTGACAGATGCTATACTTAGGATTTTGATTGAAATAAATAAGGATGAAAATGATAGTGTCGTGATGGTTACGCTAATAACCACAGCGCGGACATCCTCGTCTTGTGCGAGCGTAACTCCAGTCTCGTACATGCATTATGTCGGATTTGGGGGCAATCGTTCCGCGTGAGCGCTGACATGGTGATTCATGTCGCGGGAATGATCAAACTCGAAAAATCAGGACGTGGCAATTTGGATTGCTTTGACTTGTGGTTTGAAGCGAAGATGTGGTCGAGGAATATTTGGATTGGTGATTGACGATTGAGTAAAATTGAGGATTGAGTAGATCCAATCTACGTATCGAAAATGAATTGGTCTAGACACAAAACAAGAGTTACATCCTGATGAGGATGATTATCCCGCGGGAGCGTGCATGGTAATTCATTCCCACCGTGGATAATCTGACTCGCTTGAGATTGGGGCGCAACATATTGTTAAGCTAGACAACCTTATGATCGAATACGTAAATTGTGACGTAGAAAATATGAAATGTGAATTATGGCTTAGCAACAAATTGTGTCGTAGCGTGCTTGACTTGGAAGGATTGATAGGCGGATTATGTCGAACATGTTCGAAGAGATAGACTATGTAAATGGCTTGATGAACGAGTGATATTGATATGTCGAGAAATTGGTTGAAATATGAGTTATCGTAGGGTGGCTTTGTTGGATGACTCAGACCCTAAGTGACAAATGTCTGGATCTTTGTAGAAAATCTATGCTCGAAGTTTAGAAATCGGAGTGATGCGAGCTTGGGTAGAAAATCCTATACTATCAATTTGGTTTGACCTTAGGATGGGGTCAGTATTGATATTGTTGTTTGGAAACTATGATTCCAATACTGATGGATAACCTTAGCCTAAAGACAAAGCCTAGCGGTTAGACAGACATCCCGGCGCAAAGAGATAGAAATTGTGGAGGCACCGCTTACGAGGCTCGGTTGACATGCATGTATATCAGGGATGCCTGAATATATGCACGATCCGACTCGAGTGGTGATGGCGGATTTTCTATCACAAGGCTTGGCTGAAATGCATGTATTTTGGGGACACCTGGAATATGTGCACGATCCAACTAAGTGATACGTTGAATCAAGTAAGACTAGAGGAATGGAAAAGGGTCGAGGATTTTGAAATCATGTTTCAAGGAAAAGATTGGTGGTAGTACGATCATTAAATTGAGACAAACTTGAATGTTGGTTGATCGGATGGTTTGCCTAGAACTGAGTTGTCCGTGAGTGCGATGAGAGTAAGTTACCTAAGTTGAGATATAGTTGTTCGAAGTGAAAGATAACCATAGCACGAGCGTGGCTCGAGTTGAAGAAATACATAGGAGTGGTGTGTGCGAGAGTCCTTGAATGTAGAACAAAGTGATAAGTCAATGAGTAAGTACTCAGTTAGTTTCGAGGACAAAACTTTTTCTGAGTGGTGTATGATGTAGTGTCCCGTCCCGCTCAGTCAATCGGAGGAATCAAAACGCCAACGGCGTTCGGACTTAGCCTTGCAACGGATGCTCGAAGACATCGCTCGGTCGAGGCGAACCCTCGCTCATGTGGGTGGCTTCAGTGAACTTGCCTCAGCTTGGCCTTCACACTAATAAAACAAAAGTTTTCAAATGCACAAGTAGGCTTGATAATAAAAGAGACGAATCCACATAGCTAAGGGAATAATCCCAAGTTGGGTCGATTGAGTTAGAACATGGAAAAGGTCCCACGGTCGACTTGGAAATAATGCACGATGGCTTTCAAAATCAACACTCGGTCCTTCGTCCCGTAGCTTGGGAAAAGAAAAGTTGGTCTTTGACACAAACTATGAATTAGCCTAAGTCATAGGCGCCGTCCACGTAAATGCTCGATAAAGCATGCACGCTTCTACGATGCAAGGCTTGGCATAGCCTTTGCTCGTCCCTTGGGTTAAGTTGTAGGCTCGATTAAGTTAGGCAAAGTTATACTGGTCGACCTAAGTCATTCCAAGTACTATCCCGCTCTTTATACGGTTGTCAAGTTGTTTAGTCCTACGATCTCAAGGCCCGTCATATAAAGTATGACTTGGGCGATAGCGTCGCGTAAAACACGAGTCGGTTTAAGGCACGAGCCACGGTTGGTTCAGTAGGAAGCTAGCCACGGTCTGTTGACACATAAAGAACACATTATGTTCATGTTATGTGGGAAGGCTATGTCGTAGCTATTCCCTAAGTTCAAAGACTGTTAGGTCTGAGCGATGGTTAGTCGCAAAGGAACGTTCGAGCGATGGTTAGTCGCCGAGGCGGTCCCTTATTGGGAGTCTCATGGTTTTGATGCATGATTTGCAAGTATGGTTCCAAAGCACGGTTTGCTAAGTTTGGTTGAGTCGTTCCACAAATTAGGCCTTGCATTTACGTGAGTCTCGATGTTGTCTTAGCTGCGTGGTCATGGACGACTTGTCGACAATGTGTGTTTTTACCGTTTCTTCAGATCGGAAAGCTTGGGCCAAGGGACCGATCCGGCCATGGAGGAAATGGGGTAATAGTCGAGCTGGGTAAAAAGAAGCCGGTAGATTGGGGTCTTGCTTCGGAGCCCGCTACTCGCATTTGCAAGGCAGCTTCCGTGTACTAGGTAGCTACCGGTAGTGCGGGGACTTGCTTCGGAGTTAGCTACTCGCGTTGCAGGGGCCGGCGGCCAGCAGACTATGTCCAAAATAGCTTGGGCCAGTGACCAGTTCATATAAATGGATCGGCACGGGCGACAATCCGCGTGTGTGCCTTTGGATTAAGTCTAGTTGTATGTGTGTGCAGTCAGAACACAAATTTTGGGCCTAAGATTTGGCTACAACGTAGACACCGTGCCTCGAAACGAATGTGGCATCGGGATTGCGAGTTGTCACGCAAGTTCCACAAGCCGAGTTGGTCTCGTGTTAAGTTGGAAAAGGCCGTAGGGCAAGTTTGGTTATGTTATCTTGAGTTGCAGGGCACGACCTCAGAATATGAGGCACGACCGCGCTGTCATAACACAAGTAAGGGTAAGTCAGTAAGTGACGAGGCACTGCCTCAAGGAGGTAGCACGGTCACACCTAAATGGAAGTCTCATCGTGTAGTTACGTCTCTAATTTTGGGCCGAAATGCAAGCACGAATTGATAGGTTGTAAGCCACTTCCTAAATTTTTTTAATTTTTTTAATTTTATTTGTTTATGATTAATTTTATGGCCATTATGAGTCATGCCAAAGCTTGTAGGTGGGCTATGACCATATTATGGTCATATGACCTCTAGATAGCTTATATATGTATTATTTAGCTATTTTATATTTTTCTATAATTTTTGGATATTTGTAGGTATTTAATATTTAAGGTTTTTTTATTTTTAGGACTTTCAGGATTTACTCTAAGGTCATACGGGGGTATTTCGGGACCAAATATTTTTATTTGGGCTCTAAATGACTAAACATATTTTCTAAAATATTTTAGAATTTTTCTGAATTTTTTTAGAATTTTTGGAAATTTTTATATAATTAAAACCTATAGAAATAATATTTTATAGGCTTTGGAAATTTACTGTGAGGTCACATGATGATATTTTGTGTTAAAAATATTTTATTTAGATTCTAGACACTTAGAAATATTTTCTAGAATTTTTCTGGATTTTTCTGCAATTTATTTTGATTTATTTGGACTTAAAATGATTTTTAAATGATTTTCTGAATTAAATAATTAATAACCCAGAAATTCACCCATGGGGGGGCCCACCTGTCGGCGCTGCTACAGTAACCGCCTCTCTCTCCTTTATATATGCATTGTATGTTCACAAACCCTAATTAATTATAGCCTCCTCCTTTTGGAGTTTGATCCTAGTGATTCCCCGACTTCCCGAGGCGATTGCCGTCAACTCGGACCTCATTTTTGCGTGCCATTTTTTTTTGTTGGAAGCGTATTGAGGTATAGTTTCTGAATGTCTAATTTATTTTCGTAATTTCTGAACCTAAATGTATGGAAAATTCGTAGAGTGTCGGTTGTCCGAAACTTGACACGTTTTGGTATTTTCGAGATTCCGGGAGAACCAGAAATCAAAATCATGAACCGTTTAAAGTTTCGGAAAGCTAACACAGAGATCTATGACATATATTTTTTCCAGAAATTATTTCATTCATCTAGTATTTTATTTATTCTGTGAACTCAGAACTGATCGGTTGATCCCCGTTTTGGTCACGATTAGCCATAACGGCGATATCTTTTGACCAAAGCGTGATTTTGCGGCACAGTCAATTCCAACATACTCTTGGCGCTAAAATCTACCAAATTTCACTTTCAAAATCTAGAGTTCATAGCGTTTGACTAAAAAGTCAACGGTACGTCTCGATTTGCGTGCCATGGTTTCCAAAATTGAGAAACATGACTTTTGATGGCCAAACTTGCATGTTTAGATTATATTCAGATTATTATTAGGTTAAATTAGGTTTTAAAGTGAATTATTTCAGAATTAGTTATTATTAGATTAATAATCCAACTAGCCACTATTTAGAACTAGAACATTAGAATTGATTTGTGGTTTTCGTGCACGGTTCGTGGTGCGATGTGTATTATAGGTTGACAGCTTATAGATCGGCATCCTCTTATCCTTGGCTTGTGACTACGGTTTGTGCAAGGATTCAGGCAAGTACAGTATTGCGATTATGTTTTAGTTCATTATAATGTTTACTCTATAGATTTCTCGTTTGATATCCCGTTGAGTCATTGCTTGATATTCCATTGAGACACCATTGTGACACGGTAGTTATCGTATCCTTCTTAGCGTATCATTGACCGTTTTTGATTGTTAGAGAGTCGGGAGGGGAAATACTCGATAAATACGTGAACAAACCCAATTACCGTTACCGAATGATAGCTAAGTCATACACACCCACGTATGAGTTAGTCGTACCAATTACTGAATGATAGCCATCGTATGATGTGCCGTATTAGCCCAGCCGTTCACGTATTAAAAGGTATTTCACACACACATAGTTGTTTCCATGGTTCCTCTATTTAGTTCCTGTCCTGCTAGATCATATCTTACCAGTTTATATCTTGCTAGTTCATATCCTGCCAGTTCATCTCTTGCTAGTTCTCTATATGCTCTTTGTCATCATTATTTCTCGCTTGTTCTAACTTATTTTGGACTAACAACATTAATTGTAATATGGTTGTACTCTGCTCCTTTCCTGACTGGATCGTTGTTATAGGTGAGGTTGACGTGCCTACTCTTGCACATGGACCATACGAGGGGGAGATAGAGACTCGAAGGCTAAACCATAAAGGACTAGTTAGTTGTGTGGTAGTTTTCTACAAATGTAAAAGCTTACATTCATCTTCAAATGTAAAGTTTTTATATTCTGTAAAGTTGATTTAGTTGTTGTGAATGAGCAGTTAGTATTTATGAGCACTTTATTTATTGTGGGCTAGACAGCGTACTACCGCCGATACCGCGACGTAGGCTGGGCTTGGATACGCACTCGTATCCCGAAAAGCGGGTGCGGGTCGTGACATAGGTTAACGTTGTTGGGTTGACGTTGTTGTTGCAAGTACGGGATGGTCTTCAGACACAAAATATGCCAAGGTGTCTGTCTTAAAACTGATTCTAAGGCAAGACTAGAAAGACAATACAAAGGGATTAAGTTGCACAAAGTAAATCAAACGTGTCGGTTTTGTTTGGGTGGGCGAGGAGCTCATTCTACCAGTACAGTTGAGTTCTGACACCCATACAGTTTTCATGTGCAGGCACAGATAGAAGCTCGTGGCACGGGGCTCGCTTGGATGCGTCGAGGTACGGAGTTCCTTGGCGATTTGAAGTGTGCGGCCGTATGGAGTCAAGACTTATACGGGACATAACGTATGGACGTCGCCTCTCCGAAGCATCTGCTGGTTCAAGACTTATATTGAGAGATGAGAGAGAGCTGTGTGACTTATAATATGAGAAGAGTGAACTTGAGCGAGCATGAGTGACTTGTAATCTTGTCCTTACGCCCCTTTGTAATCCTTGTTTCAATATCAATAAAATCTATCTTTTGAATAACTTGTGTTTTGTTCTAATTAATTTCCGTTGGCATATTCAATGTCTCTACTTGGGACTTCTGTGCGACGACCCCGTCGCAGCCACTGTAATCGACCGTTATGGAACCCACATTGCACGAGCACAATCTAGGCTCGTGCGACATCATGTCTTAGCAAGAATGATCGCTCCTATGGGAGCGGGGCGTGACAGATGTGTCTCAAATTCAAATATGGGATTTGATTTAAGAAACCGATATTTGTTGTGCTTCAAAAATCAAAAGTACGATAAAGTATACTATAGTCATTATTGACTTAAAATATAGTTTAATATTTAAAATATCCATATTAAATAAATAAAAATAATTAAAAATAAATTCCAAAATTAGGGGGCTTACAACCTACCCATCTTAGAAAATTTTGTCCTTGAAATTAAAACAACACTACCATGCAAAATCTATAACATAAAAATAATTAAGCTAAATCTTACCAGAATCCGAGAATAAATGGGTGTATCCCCTCCGCATGGAATATTCTCGCTCCCAAGTAGATTCTTCTGGAGAATGGTGCTTCCATGCATCTCAAACTTATCTAATCGTCTTTCCTCTAAGCATCTTCTCACTAGTATCCAATATACTAACTAGTTGCTCCCCATATTATAGACTGGATCCTATTGTGATCTTGGAATTGTCTACCACATGGCTGGGACCAGTCGCATACTTTCTCAACTGTGAGACACAGAATACATCATATACTCCCTCTAACGATGGGGCGGTGCAAGACGATATGCTACTTCTCTATAATGCTCTATATTACAAAAGGGTTACAAATCTAGAGGTAAGGCTTCTAACTTGTGTCACCCCCAGTTTTCACAAACAGGGGTATTTTGGTAATTTTCCACTTTAAAAATTATTTTGGAATTATTTAATTATTATTTGTATTATTTTGGGGTTATTTGAATCGGGTTCGAATTTCAACTCATTCCGACTTGTTTTGACTTGTTTCGGGGACCCGGGGTATTTTGACCTTAGCGGGCCCACACACTAGTTAGCCATGGCCCACATGTTAGATATTTTGCTTAGAGACTAGACTATTATTTTTAGTTAATATTAGTTAGAGATTAGTTGTTTCGGTTTGACTAAACTACCCCCGGTTTAACCCTTTCCTATTTATTAGCTATTTAAACCATTGGAGGGCAAACTTGTAAATATCTATATAGGACAAACCATGCCATTATGGCTGGCCACTAGTGTAGGATAGGGAGGAGAGAGAAAATCACTTTTCTATTCATCCTCATCCACTTTTCCTTCTTCTTCCCCAAAGGCTCCATCTACTTTTTGAAGCTCCATTGATTTTCCTCCTCCAACCAAGGTGAATCCTTCTCCAAACCCTTTTCTTTTCTCATGTAGATCATGTAGGAACCCTTCATGATGATTCCCATGGTGGTGCCATCATTTGAGACCATTTTTGTGTCCTTTGGACATTTCTAGGAGTGTCCACATGTAGGATTGTGTCCCAATAGGAAAAACCCTCTTTTGGACACATGGATATTGTTTTAATATTGTTTTTGGGTTGTTCTCATTAATATCTCAGATTTTTCATGTTGTAGAGAGGATTCATGTGAGTATCTTAATGTATCATATTATTCCTATGTGTATTGGTATATATAGTTATATATATATATATATATATATATATATATATATATATATATATATATATATATATATATATATATATATATATATATATATATATATATATATATATATATATATATATATATATGGTGACCATTTGTGTTGTGGCTTGATGTTGTGGTGCTTGGGAGGGCTGTCATTTTCGGCCAGGATTGTTTGGGGGGAGTTTTGGTTGTGAGTTCTATGCCTATTAGTTATATGTATCTAGTATTATATATATTGATATATATATGTATTTGATATATAGATGTATAGATGTATTGATATATATTGTGGTGATATGGAGGGGAGGGGGGACACTATACTGCTGCTGAAATCAGCAGCAAGACATCCATGTTGCTGTCCCCTTTGACAGCCCAAAACAGCCCCCTCTTGCCCACCTATTAGTTCCTATACACCCCCTCTTCTAGCCCTATGTTTAAACCTATTAAACCACCCCAAAAATCAGTCCAACACCCCAAATTTCTGTCCTATTTCAACCACAAAACCCCCACACTAATTTCAGTTCAGATTTGCCTTGTTAGCCTCCCAAATTTCAGTCCACCAAACAACCTATTTCAGTCCCTATAATTAGCTAAGTGTGTGTGTGTGTGTATTTGAGGTTGTGTGTGTGTGAGGGAGGGCCAAGAGTGTGGCTAGTAGCCTATAGTTAGCCATAGTAGGAAAACTTGTAGGAAAACCTATAGGAAGACTATTGGAGTGTAGTTTTATGTGAGAATGAGTGATGGGGTGAGTGTGGTAGATAGAAGGGTAAATTCATGATATAGGATAGGTAATAAGGTAAACCTATACCCCGTATCCTAACATAGCCTAGATACTTAGGATACCCAATTTTCTTGGTAGGTAAACCTTAGATAGGTTGATATCTAGCTACCCTAAGGAGCCTAGGCTAGTTCCATGGGTATTTGCAAGGTTTCATTGGTTTTTGGTAAGGTATCGGGATTTACCTTAGAAGGGTAAATCCTAGTTTTGCCTAGGAATAGGATACTTGTGTTAGAAGCCTAAGATGGTTTTAGAACTTGATCCCCGTGGTTGGTAATGATCAAATATGGTACTCTAAGACTAGTTTTGACGTCGGTTGACCGTTTTGACCAAAAGTCAATAAAAGTCAACCGAAGGTCAAACTTAGCCTTTAAGCGACCCGATTTGACCGAAACCAACCCAGAGTTGACCAGTTGACTGAAAGTCAACAGTTGGTCAACATTAGACTAGTTTGACCTAGGGTTGACCTAGAGTTGACCATAGTTGACCAGGGTTGACCAGAGTTGACTTTTTGGCCAAAAGTCAACTGTAAGTCAACCGTTGATCCCGATTGACCTAGTTTGACTTGGAATGACTTCCAGTGACCTAGTATGACCTAGTATGAACCAGTATGGCCTAGTATGACTCAGTTTGACCTAGATTGACCTAGTTTTGACTTAGACTTGCATTCATGACTTGTATTAGTTTCCTTTTCAGTATTTAGCCCTGTTTGACTTATAGTATCTTATTTTAGGTCTGTGATCACTCTGAGTATCTGTTCACCTATCATCTCAGGACCACAGGCGAGTACATTCACTGATAGTTTTCATTGTCTTGATATCTGCTATATCCGATTCAGTTGTAGTGTTATACTCGATTTCCAGTCACGGCAGTACACGGACTAGTATATGTTGGATCATGACATGGGATATTGTTCCTAGAGTTTCATGGTATATTGATACATGTTCTGTCTTGTTTCAGTGTATTGGTATAGACACCGATTTCAAAAGGGGACTTGCTACCCTCTTATGGAATCCCGTGTCATAACGTGTCATATCCAGATCCATTGTACTATTCGGGGATGGGGGAGTTATTAGTGGTTGTGTGATCAATTTCCACATGGTTCTATGGTACTCACGGTTCATAGCTATACCCTCACCTCACGACGGGTAAAGCCTTACCCTACGGTTCATAGCTTTCCATGGTGACCGGCCTTATCGTTTCTATTGTATTCATGGTTCATAGTCGGTCAGATGGAAAGCCTTTTCCAAGCCGATCACATGACGCACTAATAATTCAAGGCACTTTTTATATTTATTATCTTAGGGTGACTAAGTTCTGTTCGGGAGAAGGGTTACAACCTCGGTCCTTGTTTGGTTTAAGGGTTGTAACTCGGCTTCCGAATAGTTCCCAAGTCATCCTATATACACATATACATTATCGTCCTTTACAGTACTCACATCATGATATATATTTCCAATTGATTTTGTCTTGTATTTCATTATACTGTCTCTTATAGCTTTTGTCAATTCACATGGAACTGCTGTTAGTGTTTGTACTTGCTCATTTTCCTGACAGGATACCGTTGACAAATTTTACAGATGATTTAGAGGGTGATTGCCCGACTTACTACGGGATAGAGTCTGATGGACTTGACTTTGACAGGGGCTTAGTGGTAGAGCCTCTTGACTTTGCCCACCCGGAGTAGCCTAGTTAGTTTGGTTTGCCTGGCCTGCGAGCCAGCAGTTTATTTCAGTTGTAGCATCTTATACTTATATTTATTCTGAGACTCTGGATTTGTGGTTAGCTGTGACTTGTGGATATTTCTGGACTCGTTCTTGCTTATTCTATCATATCTCTTTTCCATGCTTTCTACCTTAGTTTTGAATATGTGATTGAGGCAGTATTGCTTTATTCCTCCATTCGGAGTGTATATACTGTATAGGTACATTTATCTGTTTAGTCGTAGTATTTACAGACCCTATATACAGCGTTCTACCGCCGATTCTGCGGCATAGACTGGACGTAACCACGTGCTCGTGCCCCTCTTCAGGGTGCGGGTCGTGACACGTTTTTGTGGTGGCCCATGCAGGTCAGTGTCGCAACTTGTGCGAACTCGTAATGGTGCTCGACTTAGAGTGCTAATTACGAGCCTGTGATTAGGATATAGGATTAGGGCATGATAGGAGTTACTCAATCACATGCTAGGAAATCTCTGATCTTTTGATTACCATGACAAAATTCTTTTGCATTGAATTTAATTGTCCGTCTTTGATATTTCTATCATGTGCCATATTGATCTCTTGGGTTCAATTCATCTTCAGGATGACAGTCACTCGTTCTCAGGCACCGGGTCCTAGTGCAGTTCCAGAGAGGTCAGATCAAGGAGGTCATCCACCTCCGGCTACGGGACTGACAGTCGAGAGTGCAGTAGCATCAGTTCCTGCCCTTCAGGCAGGAGTAGCAGTGGCAGTTCCCGGAGGCCTTCCACCTCCAGCTGGGGGAGCTGCAGTTCAGGGAGCAGCCACATCAGTTCCTGCCCTACCGGCGGGAGTACCGGCAGCGACGGTTTCAGGAGGTCTTCTACCTCCAGCAGCGAGACCGTCCATGGTCATTCCAGACATTCTTCTACCGCCGCCTCAGCTACCAGCAGACACTCAGGGTATGATGGCCTTTCTGCAGCAGATGTTGCAGACGCAGAGAGCACAGGCAGAGGCACAGCACCGTCAGGCAGAGGTGCTGCGACAGACGATGGAGAACTCGCACCAGTTAGCTATGGCAGCAGTGGAGAGAGGTGCACCGGCGACAGTTCAGGGAGCACCAGCACAGTAGCAGGGCCAGGGGAGGCCCGGTACACATCTCGACTTCAGGAAGATGAACCCGCGAGATTTCAAGGGTACCGAGGGTATCCTATACGCGGACGACTGGCTAGAGGATGTCCAGCGGAGTCTGGAGTTGGCGGAGGTTCCGAGAGCTCTGTGGGTGACTTCTGCAGCGAGCCAGTTCTTCGACATAGCGCTGACGTGGTACCGCACGGATCTACGTGCGTCAGTGAGGGGATTGTCTTGGGAGGACTTCAGGAAACTCTTTAAGGAGAAGTTCTACCCGGACGTAGTCGTGTCAGCTTTAGAGGGGCAGTTTGCCAGTCTGGAGCAGGGGAGCTCGTCGGTCGACGAGTACGCAGCAGAGTTTTTTCCGCCTAAGCAGGTTTACACCGAGTTTGGTTCAGGATGAGGAGTGCAAGGCCCGGAAGTTCAGGAGGGGTCTCATTCACGCAGTGCGCACTCGCACGTCTGGGCGACGAGACGCGACATTTGAGCAGATCTTGATGGAGGCTCAGATTGCTGAGGGGGACTTCGGCCTCAAGCCGAAGAGGGGCAGTGATGTCTTGGGAGCCAGTTCGAGTACGGGGCCAGCAAAGCGTCCACATTTCCAGCAGAGGCAGTTCCAGCAGCAGCAGCCTCAGTTGCAGTTTCAGCAGGCACCGGCGCGTGCCCAGCAGCACCAGGGACAGGGCCGGAGGCAGGATGTCCAGTGTACCTTCTGCAAGAAGATGGGGCACACCCGGGAGGCTTGCAGGATGAAGCTGGGAGTCTGTTTATTCTATGGAGCTCCAGACCACCAAGTGAGGGACTGTGCTGTCCGTGCAGCTAGCCAGACAGGCCAGAGCAGAGTACAGCAGGCTAGAGGAGGCCAGCAGGGGCATGCTTTCACCATGGCAGTTGAGCCCACTCAGGCAGTAGCAGAGCAGAGTACAGGTTCCGATATTTCGATCTCCTTTCCGTATTTGCTTCCTTATTTACTACTTGAAATTCGATTCCATCTGTTCCTTGTCTGTTTGATGAAGTTGTTCTTGTGGTGTGATTTTTTGAGATAAGTCGTATGGGCTAGGTCACCTCGATTATGAGATTTTAGAATCCTCTAGGGTCATGCTAGCAGGCATAGTGAGGACATATAGTCGGATTATGGTCGTATTTCTCGGGTGTGGGAATTTAAGGTTTTCGCTGCCAAGCATGCGGCAATGCAAAAATTTTAAATACCATAATTCTAGAGGTATGTACCGTAGTTGAGGACTCTGTGATTATCGTAGCCTTGCTCACTGGCATGACGGAGATTCTGAGTATCATGATTATTGGACAGACGCATACGATTATCAAATTGCATGAATTTTTTTGTGTTTGCTTTGTTTTAAGTTTTTGGATGATTCTTTTAAGGTGGATAGACTTATATTTGAGAGTAACTGTAAATTTTATAAATTTAGTCATTTAATTCCTGCTCTGATTTTTGAGATTTTAATCATTTTAAATTTTTAGCCATGACTTGTGAGATTGAAATTTTACTATTGTTTGGTTTTAATTTCGAGGACAAAATTTTTTTAAGGTGGATAGATTTGTCACCCCCAGTTTTCACAAACAGGGGTATTTTGGTAATTTTCCGCTTTAAAAATTATTTTGGAATTATTTAATTATTATTTGTATTATTTTGGGGTTATTTGAATCGGGTTCGAATTTCAACTCATTCCGACTTGTTTTGACTTGTTTCGGGGACCCGGGGTATTTTGACCTTAGCGGGCCCACACACTAGTTAGCCATGGCCCACATGTTAGATATTTTGGTTAGAGACTAGACTATTATTTTTAGTTAATATTAGTTAGAGATTAGTTGTTTCGGTTTGACTAAACTACCCCCGGTTTAACCCTTTCCTATTTATTAGCTATTTAAACCATTGGAGGGCAAACTTGTAAATATCCATATAGGACAAACCATGCCATTGTGGCTGGCCACTAGTGTAGGATAGGGAGGAGAGAGAAAATCACTTTTCTATTCATCCTCATCCACTTTTCCTTCTTCTTCCCCAAAGGCTCCATCTACTTTTTGAAGCTCCATTGATTTTCCTCCTCCAACCAAGGTGAATCCTTCTCCAAACCCTTTTCTTTTCTCATGTAGATCATGTAGGAACCCTTCATGATGATTCCCATGGTGGTGCCATCATTTGAGACCATTTTTGTGTCCTTTGGACATTTCTAGGAGTGTCCACATGTAGGATTGTGTCCCAATAGGAAAAACCCTCTTTTGGACACATGGATATTGTTTTAATATTGTTTTTGGGTTGTTCTCATTAATATCTCAGATTTTTCATGTTGTAGAGAGGATTCATGTGAGTATCTTAATGTATCATATTATTCCTATGTGTATTGGTATATATATATATATATATATATATATATATATATATATATATATATATATATATATATATATATATATATATGTATATATATATATGGTGACCATTTGTGTTGTGGCTTGATGTTGTGGTGCTTGGGAGGGCTGTCATTTTCGGCCAGGATTGTTTGGGGGGAGTTTTGGTTGTGAGTTCTATGCCTATTAGTTATATGTATCTAGTATTATATATATTGATATATATATATGTATTTGATATATAGATGTATAGATGTATTGATATATATTGTGGTGATATGGAGGGGAGGGGGGACACTATACTGCTGCTGAAATCAGCAGCAAGACATCCATGTTGCTGTCCCCTTTGACAGCCCAAAACAGCCCCCTCTTGCCCACCTATTAGTTCCTATACACCCCCTCTTCTAGCCCTATGTTTAAACCTATTAAACCACCCCAAAAATCAGTCCAACACCCCAAATTTCTGTCCTATTTCAACCATAAAACCCCCACACTAATTTCAGTTCAGATTTGCCTTGTTAGCCTCCCAAATTTCAGTCCACCAAACAACCTATTTCAGTCCCTATAATTAGCTAAGTGTGTGTGTGTATTTGAGGTTGTGTGTGTGTGAGGGAGGGCCAAGAGTGTGGCTAGTAGCCTATGGTTAGCCATAGTAGGAAAACTTGTAGGAAAACCTATAGGAAGACTATTGGAGTGTGGTTTTATGTGAGAATGAGTGATGGGGTGAGTGTGGTAGATAGAAGGGTAAATTCATGATATAGGATAGGTAATAAGGTAAACCTATACCCCGTATCCTAACATAGCCTAGATACTTAGGATACCCAATTTTCTTGGTAGGTAAACCTTAGATAGGTTGATATCTAGCTACCCTAAGGAGCCTAGGCTAGTTCCATGGGTATTTGCAAGGTTTCATTGGTTTTTGGTAAGGTATCGGAATTTACCTTAGAAGGGTAAATCCTAGTTTTGCCTAGGAATAGAATACTTGTGTTAGAAGCCTAAGATGGTGTTAGAACTTGATCTCCGTGGTTGGTAATGATCAAATATGGTACTCTAAGACTAGTTTTGACGTCGGTTGACCGTTTTGACCAAAAGTCAATAAAAGTCAACCGAAGGTCAAACTTAGCCTTTAAGCGACCCGATTTGACCGAAACCAACCCAGAGTTGACCAGTTGACTGAAAGTCAACAGTTGATCAACATTAGACTAGTTTGACCTAGGGTTGACCTAGAGTTGACCATAGTTGACTAGGGTTGACCAGAGTTGACTTTTTGGCCAAAAGTCAACTGTAAGTCAACCGTTGATCCCGATTGACCTAGTTTGACTTGGAATGACTTCCAGTGACCTAGTATGACCTAGTATGAACCAGTATGGCCTAGTATGACTCAGTTTGACCTAGATTGACCTAGTTTTGACTTAGACTTGCATTCATGACTTGTATTAGTTTCCTTTTCAGTATTTAGCCCTGTTTGACTCATAGTATCTTATTTTAGGTCTGTGATCACTCTGAGTATCTGTTCACCTATCAGCTCAGGACCATAGGCGAGTACATTCACTGATAGTTTTCATTGTCTTGATATCTGCTATATCCGATTTAGTTGTAGTGTTATACTCGATTTCCAGTCACGGCAGTACACGGACTAGTATATGTTGGATCATGACATGGGATGTTGTTCCTAGAGTTTCATGGTATATTAATACATGTTCTGTCTTGTTTCAGTGTATTGGTATAGACACCGATTTCAAAAGGGGACTTGCTACCCTCTTATGGAATCCCGTGTCATAACGTGTCATGTCCAGATCCATTGTACTATTCGGGGATGGGGGAGTTATTAGTGGTTGTGTGATCAATTTCCACATGGTTCTATGGTACTCACGGTTCATAGCTATACCCTCACCTCACGACGGGTAAAGCCTTACCCTACGGTTCATAGCTTTCCATGGTGACCGGCCTTATCGTTTCTATTGTATTCATGGTTCATAGTCGGTCAGATGGAAAGCCTTTTCCAAGACGATCACATGACGCACTAATAATTCAAGGCACTTTTTATATTTATTATCTTAGGGTGACTAAGTTCTGTTCGGGAGAAGGGTTACAACCCCGGTCCTTGTTTGGTTTAAGGGTTGTAACTCGGCTTCCGAATAGTTCCCAAGTCATCCTATATACACATATACATTATCGTCCTTTACAGTACTCACATCATGATATATATTTCCAGTTGATTTTGTCTTGTATTTCATTATACTGTCTCTTATAGCTTTTGTCAATTTACATGGAACTGCTGTTAGTATTTGTACTTGCTTATTTTCCTGACAGGATACCGTTGACAAATTTTACAGATGATTTAGAGGGTGATTGCCCGACTTACTACGGGATAGAGTCTGATGGACTTGACTTAGACAGGGGCTTAGTGGTAGAGCCTCTTGACTTCGCCCACCCGGAGTAGCCTAGTTAGTTAGGTTTGCCTGGCCTGCGAGCCAGCAGTTTATTTCAGTTGTAGCATCTTATACTTATATTTATTCTGAGACTCTGGATTTGTGGTTAGCTGTAACTTGTGGATATTTCTGGACTCGTTCTTGCTTATTCTATCATATCTCTTTTCCATGCTTTCTACCTTAGTTTTGAATATGTGATTGAGGCAGTATTGCTTTATTCCTCCGTTCGGAGTGTATATACTGTACAGGTACATTAATCTGTTTAGTCGTAGTATTTACAGACCCTATATACAGCGTTCTACCGCCGATTCTGCGGCGTAGGCTGGACGTAACCACGTGCTCGTGCCCCTCTTCAGGGTGCGGGTCGTGACAACTTGGGTCTTACACCTTTGTCTATGACTAACCATAAAAAATCATAATTCTATCAATCCTACTATATACTATATTCCTATAAGTTACCTTACCAACTTCCATAATAGTTCAACTAGCGGTCCACTCCTTTCTACCTATAAGCAATCTATACAATCCGTACAAGTATGCCTATCTGCGGGATAAAGGTCGAGGCTGAACTAGATGGCTACATAAACCTATTTGTCAGCCTTCTAGTCCTATCCTTTTATAGGTCATTTCAAGGTTAGTCTTATCATGTATAGAGATAATCATTTTTTCTACTTAGATATTCTTACTCTATCTAGCACACTGACAATACTAACCATCTTGACACTATCGTTAGATAATAATTCCTCTGGCACTTATAATCTAAGCCTTATCTTAGGCCAAAGATAGGAAGATTCAGTCTATGTATTTCTAGGGTTGCGGGTTAGGGTCAGGCCTTATATCGTACTATATCCTAACTTATTCCTTGGGGAGTCTCTATGAAATTCTACCCACGCTATTTACCTAGTCATATGAAGCATAGAGTCATATCTTCGTCAAATAAAAATTCATACAATAATGGTTCTACACAGTCTTACGTCCAACCTTAAGTACAAGGCTTACCAAGCCTTTCTATTCATAACAAAACTTCCTAAAATCTACCACAAGGGGTCCTGATCTCCAAAATTGTATATCTAGTATTCATAATAAATTCAATTCTCATTATCTAATAAATCTATATGGATATGTAAACTTCTAATATATCATATCTGGTTGGACAGGTGTAGGAATGCCTATCAATCAACTAAAAGTGATTTTCTACCAACTAAAACTCCTATAAAATGGATTGCCACTCCATTCTAGTTGGTCTTTCTAGTATACTTGTTCTACCCTACTCGTACATACCTTAGATTATCACCCTCCTACAAAATATTTTACCAACATAGCTTCTATCCTACGATAAATTATAATCAAAGCTACCATAACTGGTATGGACATTGATGGAACATCTTGTTCATCAAATGCATATACAATGGTCGCATCCGTCAATCCAAATAGCATCGACAAACTTGTATTGGCCATTGTGAACTTTGAATGCTGTCCTTGGAATACGCTCTTTCTGTCGTCACCTGATGGTATCTCGATGTCAAGTCAATAAAATATACCTTTGCTTCTTCCAGCTAGTTGAACCAGTCGATGGCGAACTATACTTCAAGTTACCAGAATGACCTTGGGCTTCAAATGATCAATCAATCTAAAGATGACGATCTCCGACTCATTCCAAAGTATAAACTATCTATTAGGATTTCTTAATAATGAGACAAGTTAATCTTTAAAGTCATGATCTAACTTATGCTACCTTAGAAGTCATATATCTCGATTCCAACCAGTTCACCCACTTCTATGGCTTGGATTTTCTCCAATCATCTCTCCTAGCAATATGGTATTTTTACGCTAAAATGTGGTATGCTATGTCCTAACCCTTTTATGCTTGTCTACTAGGTAATAAGCACGCTAATGCTAGACAATGCTTATATATGATTCCTTGACAATCGCTTATCTATCGACTAATCTTCTAGTCACGGTTGGTCCTTTCAAGCTATTTCTCCTATATATAAAACTACATCTAGTCTAATACTGTCCTTGCCATTCTTCAAACAAATATTCTTAGATCGACACCATGGCTCAACCTATCATCACGCATCATTTTGATTCATTCCCTTGATAAGAATCTCCCTAAAAATCCTTCAGGTCACTGTTCGAGGTAACTTTATATATGCATACCATCATGTTTTTTATATCCTTCAATAAACATTTTCTAGACCTTATTGCAACCTTAAAATGTATTTAAGGATTCTATAGTATCTTATCGAATCATCATATCCATAACAAGACTTTTGAAGTCTTTCAACTACAAGGAAATCGTAACTAACTCTAAAATTCTACCATATATTCCATCAGTCACTTCAACATTATGATTGAGAAACAATCATACCTTCCTTTCTAAACCAAATAAAGCCGTGTTATTTCTCTATCATGTCTTCACCTATCACCTCTATATCATAGGTGAATGGTAGCTTGGGTGTAGTCTATTGATACTAGAATCTCTAGTTAGGGTTAAGTCTCCTATAAGAATTCTATTTTGCCAGTCTGATCTACTCGGTCTATCTAGTTGAGATGTCTATCCAAGCCCTTACTACCTTAGATAACTAATTCTTTTTTAAAATACTTATATCAACTATGTTCTATCAAACGATGGAATATAATCCATATGGTTCATCAAGCACAAGTATTCGTCCTTTCAAAATAGGAAAAGACGAGAGTCCAAGATAAGGAGTTTAAGAAGGATGATTGATTTCAATTATGAGTTCTAAAGGCGATGTATAAAAATAAAAGAATTTTCAAAGTAATTGTGGATTGAGATCCTAGTAGAATATCCTATTGCAGGCTCGCTCGACACAGTAACGTAACCGAAACAATATGCTCTGGCCTGCATGGGCTACCACAAAAATATGTAACGCTCCAGTCCGAAAATATATAGGACTAGGAGATCGTATGCATGCCATCTACATATCAAGCAGACTCCCGCCCTGCTCGAGTATGTATAAGATGTCTTGGTGTTCTAATTCAATCTATCAATCAAGTATATATATATATATATATATATATAACTTAATCCACATAATAAGTAAATCAGGAATGAACAATATATATTAAGGTCTACAGTCCAATAACATACATGTTCGATTAGACCCGAAGAATGATACATGTTTATAAAACTAGGCTAAAAGTAGAGTATAAATGATGGATACAATATGAAAGCATGATAGAATACCTGAGTCGGATATTACAATAGCTCCATGAATAGCAAACTATCTCTACATGACCAACTACCTGGAGAGATCACCAGGTCCTCGGGAGACTAGCAAGGTACATAATATACATGCCAAGGTACAGATATGAAAAATATGATTTAAGGCAATATAATGTATCCGGTCTACGTGATATGCATATGAGAACACGTACTCGAATATCAGACTTTCGCCACTGAAGCTCACAAGCACCTCAAGAGGCTATTATCCCCAGTACCGTATCGTGAGACCAAGAACAATCAATCAATCAATCAATCAATAAATAATAGTCAGTACTCTACTACAAAGATACAAGCTCACAATAACAATAACAAACCACAATATAATAAGTCTGATATTGTAGTCAAGTTCTCCCCACCCCATGTATAGTATCTATCAATGTCAAGTCCATACAGTCATCAATATAACAATAACAATGAACAATCTAGTAAACTACTACGAAGTTAATACCATGAATACTCACGTAACCTCGCATCATGAACGTGTTGGTGTCATGTGATCATTCGTGCCAATGGAAACGTCAATATGCACGCAATACTTAATGTCAATACTCGATATCATCATCATGACATCGGTACCCATCTTTAAAACGGATATTAAGAATCAACGATCCTATGTCATGCTAATGCTAACCAGAGAAACAACAAGAAATAAAAGAAATAATCCATAACTAAGGCAAGGTACACTTGCCTGTAACCGCTGTCTGAGTGTATGCCTGACCAACTCTAATGTCTTTATAACTCCCACCAAGTTCACCTATAACAGATATATTATTATTAATACTCTCTAACGACTTATCATATATATAGACTTTATTAATATCTATACCCACTAGTCATCATAATGTCGTTACAACACTATACAACATATCAAGTACCAAAATTTTCTTATAAAAATAATTTATAACTAATATAAAATAAAATTTTAATTTCTAAAAAACACTTATAAATAATTTTATATCACTAATAATATTATTTATTGGTGGAAACTCAGGACAATAGTCCCATGTTGATACTACATCATTAATACCACATTTGGCCTACTAATTGAGTCCCAAAATAATAAATAATTAAAAATATATAATTCTGAAAAATTACAAAAATTATTTAAAATAGTATTTTTTATCATCAAACCTTACACAACAAATATTTTAGCAGAGATATGTGAAGTTTCAAAGCTTTTGGATACAAGGAACACATGATTTTCGAAGTTACAATTTTATGGCAAATGTCAAGAATTATAATAAATATTAAACGAACTTAAATCTTAGTAAAAAGATATGTGTGGGAAAGCTCTGGATGTCTATTTTCTTACCAAATATTTAGAAGATCGAATCGCCTTGGAAATATGTGAAAATCCACTCACAACCAATATGGTCTGTTCTAAACACCATGTCGTAGAACGGATGTTTCGAGCAAACTGCTTGGAATTCTATCGGGGGCAATTGGACATGGAAACAGACATAGAGATCTTTCCATTAGTTTTGGTTTTATGAAAAGATGAGGTTGGAAAATACATAAAATCCTAGATGCAGAATAGCATACCTACTGCGGTAAAATCAGCACAAGTTCAGTCGACTTCGGTACCTTCCGCACCTCTTACCGACCAATTTAGGGTGTGAGGCTCCTCGAAAAGGTGCTAGGGTATTAGGGGGTGTCCTAGGGTTGAGATGAAGTGGTAGGATGGTTAAAAGAGGTCAGGGTGATGAGTTTCTGTTGGGTGGAAAGAAAAGTACGAAAATAGAAAAGAAATTAGAGGGTTGCTCGATTTTCTAAAAAATAATTATAGAATCCGTACAAAATAGGGAGAGGGGCTGGTTTAACGTGAGAAGAGAAGATTTTGGGAGATTTTAGATTTGGTTTGGTAAGCTTTTGAGGAGATTTGTTGGTTTAAACTAAAGGTGTATCTCAAAGAGATTTGATTGGGTCCAAATTAGGAAAGTAGTTATAGAGTTGATTTAAAAATAGATTTAAATCAATATGTCTGCCATTAATTCATAAAAATTAATTTAAAATAGGTCTAAGATGTTAGGGCACCCTAGAATAGGCTCTATGAACCCTACTTGGACTAGTTTCGGGTCAGTAGAATTTTTATGATTGATTTGAGTCCAATATGTCTATAGTTTTGACTTGCGTGTCATTTGAAAATAAATAGCACATGAGAACTCATGAGTGGCATACAATTGACATGTGCGTATTAGCCTCAAAATGGGTCAAAATCATATATTGGGTTAAATGGTTTTGATCTAAGTCGAGTCCCGAACGTAAGTTAGAAGTTGGGTGTATAATTCCGATAAATGGTCAAAATGGCCTAAGTTGACCCAAATTTGTGCAAAGTCAAAAGAATGTTGGTAAACAAATTTGGATGGGAGATGATATATCAAATTGAAGGCGAACGTGTCTAGAATTCAAATATAAGATTTGATTTGAGAAATCAATATTTATTGTGCTTCAAAAATTAAAGCTACGATAAAGTACTACTTTAGTCATTATTGACTTAAAATATAGTTTAATATTTAAAATATCCATATTAAATAAATAAAAATAATTTAAAAATAAATTCCAAAAATCAGGGGCTTACATGTTATAACCTACAACCCTTTCATCTACCCTACTTACTCTCCTTCATTATGAACCTTAAACCCCCTAAACTATCTCTTTCCTAAAGCCATTCACTTCTTCCTTACCCTCTCCCTCATATCATTACTCTCTCATAACCCTAGAATCATACAACAACAGCCCAAACCAAGAGCATGTAGTCCGGCCACCCTTTTGATGCTACTGTTGCAAGTTCTCTGCTGTTTGCTACCTTTTCGACCACCCACGACCCTCTGAATAGGTTTGTTGTGACCCCAATACACATCTCTACCATCTCATCAACTCCCTAAGTTGCCACAACATTTTATTTGGTCGGGGCATGGCCAAACTTGAGCGCTAACTTCAGCCAACACCAAAAATTCGATCCAACAGGTTGGTTGTCTTTGAACATGTATTTTTCTACTTTCCAGCAACCAAACCTCATCATCCCTAATCCTAACTTGTAACTTTACATGTCCCTCACCTTCTTTCAAAATTATAGCCCGTGGTTCAAGACCGTTTGGCCATAGCAAGCGATGCATGACAAGGTGTCCAGGCTGAAACTAATTCTGGAACGCGGTTGTTTGCGCAACCTTGTGAGGCCCTACGATAATGAATAACCACTTGGTAACGACCCTGACACCTTCCTCTAACACCCCATTATGCCCAATTTTCATCTCATTAAGTCTTGTTATGTATAAAAAAAAAAAAAAAAAAAAAAAAATATATATATATATATATATATATATATATATATATATATATATATATATATATATATATATATATACTAGCATATGTGCACGTGCCTTGCACGTATTTTAACATTTCTTAATTAGTTTAGGGAGACCAAAGGGTAGTCTTCCTAATTACTAAGTTGTCCTTATTAAAATTAATGAAATATTTTTAATTAGTATAAGTATGTAAGGGTATTTTCGGAATTCAAAAGTTTTACCATCTAAGTTTTCCTATTATATAGTAGAATAGATATATATAAACAAACTAGGAATTTATTAGATATGGAAAAATCAGAGTTACATCAGATAGTGTCACTTAGGACACCCCAGTTGGCAAAATGACAGAAACTTCTACCAAGGAAAGAAATCCCTAAAATAATGACATACAATCTTCTACACCCCCCACCCAATTCATGGGCTTCGTCTTGGAATCCGACCGAAGGATCATAGTCCGGTGGGATATGTGTCTACTGGGGTTCTTCCCTCTCCGGTAGCTCTCCTAGCTAAGACGAACCGTTGGGCAGACCAGGGAAAGGAGAGACGCCCCTTCCCCGGGAGTAGGAGCCCCAGAGAAATGCAGCTCATCCCCTAGAGAAAGTGCCCCGACATGCAGGATAGGTGGCGGTCCGAACGTCAACTCTTCACTCTGCTGCCCGAGAGGGTTGCCTATGAGGACCTCCGCCATGGCACCCGCCCACGGGGTGGTCGCTGCAGAGAGGGCAGGTGCGGGGAGGGAGCTCGTCGGAGTTCCCATATGGGGATTTGACTCTGAGGATGACTCAACCAGGATGAAGCCGGGCCTGACTGGTGAACCCGCGGAAGCCCCAGTCCTGATCATGGAAAAGGATGAACTATGTTGGTTGGGGGGTCACAGGATGGACGGAAGGCCCTGGAGGTGAGGGAGCCAAGGTTGAAGTCGGGTGGTCGAGACCGGTTGTTGACGTAGGAGATCCCGGAAGGGGGTAGGCACCTTGGAGTGCTCGCCCAAAGGGGGCAGCCATGCCCAAACCGTCGGTCGACGGCTTGGAGGAATGACAGTCGCGAACTAGATGACCATTACGATTACACCCGCTGCAAACGCTGGGCCTTTCTTTATACACTATATCTTGCTAAATGTCTCTGCCATCTGGAAGATGAATGAGGAACTGGGGAAGAGTCGAAGAGCTGAAATCGACATCAACCAGCACTCTGGCATAGCTTGGTCTAGATACTACCGAAGTGGCGTGGTCCAACGCAATGGGGGAGCCGAAGCATTGAACCATACAGAATATAACGTCATTCACAAAAAAGAAAATCGGTCCGAGCTCTTTAGCCTAGTGGTATTAGAGCGGACACCCGGAGGGACCGGCAAGGTTCGAGTCCATAACTCCTTCGAACGCAAATGCAGGTAGTCCGCCTCATTGGAGGGCCTGGGAAGCAGATGTCGACCATCCAAAACTCCAACCGTGATCGGTCCAGCAAAGTTCATCTTTCCCAGGATACTCCGAGCAACGTCCACAAGTGGCCTTGACCGGAAGAAATGGCCAACTAGAGCAAAATGAAAGGGGGCCGAGAGACAACAACTTCCTCCGCTGATAAAGCAATCGTCGGGGTGCCGTCCGAGACAGAAAAGGAATAATGCGGCATGGATGGCGGCTTCTGAAGAAATCCGAACACCGCCTCCAAAAACGATCTCTTCATACCGGACGGAGGGGCAGTAGCACCGCTGGATGCGGCCGGCGCAGCCGAGACGCTACAGGGGCCCTCCGAAAAGCATAAAAATGCAGGAGGCCCGGGAGGGGCTGAGATTAAGGGAATGCTCCCAGAACCGAGGTACGGGGCTGAGGCAAAAGGCACAGAGGGAATGGCGGGAGGCAGTAAGGGGGTAGTGGGAAGGAAGGCGGAGCGGGCGGCGCGTCTCCGAGAACACGGTAGACTGAGACACCAGAGTCCCCCCCCCCAAAGACGATCTAGGCCCGATCTAGAAGGGAGGTCGATGGAGCCACATGAGGGGACGACCGACGCTAGACCAAACGGAGAGGGCTTCCATCGCTGGGTAACCAAACGGCGGGAGAGTCCCGTGACAGGCGTCCCTGCGAGGAGCAAGCTGATGCATGGGGTATGGAGACGGAGTCGCCGAGAGCCGAAAGCAAATCGGAGGTAGAAGGAGGAGGATGAGGAGGGGAAGAAGGTGAAGCGGGTGAAAGCTTCCCTTCCTCCATGGACGCGGAGGCCGGGGCCTAGACGGAGGGGATGCGGAGCCCCCTTCCTCCATGGATGCGGAGACCGGGGCCTAGACGGAGGGGATGCGGAGCCATGAGGGAATGGTTAGGGCCGACTGGGAGGAAAAAGAATTCATGTAGTACATGGATTATATATATATATATATATATATATATATATATATATATATATATATATATATATATATATAGAGGGAGCGGATCGGGAGTCCCGTCCGTGGAGCCCCGCCGAAGCCCCCGCGATCCTTAGCCGTTGGATCGCGCGGGTGGGGGCGGGCCCCGCGCGATCCGATGGTGCAGGGGGGGCGGGGCTTCGGCGGGGCTCCGCGGGCGGGTATCCCGATCCGTTTCCATATATATATATATATATATATATATATATATATATATATATATATATATATATATATATATATATGGGAATTCTCAATACATGAATGTATCGTTACATGACAAAACAAGTTCGTTGAAAAGTGTGATGGTAACTTTTGAGAAAATCGGTCAAAAGGGGAACATTGCATTAAATGATGTTCCCTATCATTTTAAAGTACACAATGACCTACAATAGCAAGTTTACCAACCGGTCAAAAGGGGAATATTGCATTAAATGATTTTTTCTACTCTAATCATATCACAAGAAAGCCCTTTTAATAAGAACCATTGGATCAAAAATAATGGTCCATATTTGTCATGTATCGATACAATAAAATGATATTTTGTATTGTAGAAGACCCCACATATATATATATATATATATATATATATATATATATATATATATATATATATATATATATATATATGTGCTTGCATCTTCATAAGTATTGTTGTCCTAATCACCAAACTTCAACTTCGAAATTGTGTTAGTTTTGTGCTCAACTTGTCGTAGCCTAACTAGATGTCTAAACTCATATTTTCTATAATCTTAACCTCTGAATATTTTTAATATTTTAATGAATTTCAGAATATATATGTTATATAATATTGAATGAGTTATGGTAGGTTTCATGACCGACTAATGTAAAACTAGCATAAAAATTCTCGGTTTATAAAACCATGCTACGTATGATTTATTATGAATATTTATCATCTAATTGTGAACTTCTAGAATTTATATAAATAAATACTTGTTTGTTTCTTATTGGTTCCTATGATTCTTAGGAGTTCGTAATGGTGTGACTAGCCAAAGTTTTGCACGTATAGTTGGAGGATACATGCAAGTCTACCTTGCCAAATTTTAGTACTTGTTTGTTTCTTATTGATTCCTATGATTCTTATTCACATATTAGGCACGCATGATTAGTTGATAATTCACGTCCGATGTAAACCCTTGGACCCAAATTCACATTCCTTTAGTATAAAATTTTGGTATTTGATATATAGATTTGAAATATTAGTATTAGTTAATATAAAGGTGGGTTTTTGTAAAATCCTATTCTCACAGGGGTTGGAATAGAAATTTCCCAATTCAAATTCTTAACCGATACTTATCATCTGGATTCAGAGAACGAACCCAAAAACCCTTGATAAACCCTCTCGAAATCAAATCCTTGCGATATGAATTCAAATCGAATTCATCTTATCCCCTTCCATGGGATCGAGAGAGATATAAATAGAAAAGTGGTAACCGACTCCTCCACCTTCAAACCATAGTATCTCAAATTTCTCTTTGCCGCAAGAACAACCAAGGAAGGGGTCGAAGGAGCCGACAAGTTTGCTTCCAACTCAAGGAGGTAAACTAATATAGTTTTTATTGTAAATTTCTGTCATTCATAGGAAACTAGAAATAGACTGTAAAGTGTTCGATGTAATGCTTAAGAGAGGGGTTTTCCCTGTACCCATGTATCCGTATACACATGGTATGTGATCATGTGTCTGTAATGCATTCATTAGGTTGCAGGTAAAACCTGGGAACATCTAGGCTTGGGGCAATACTCATGTATTAGAGGTTAGTTGAGTTACACATGGATATATCAGACTTCACATATAGGTGTAGAGACTCTTATACAGCAGTAGATGGGACTGCCTACAGTCCCATAGATATATATGTGTAACTGTCCAGGCATGAAATATAAGTAGGATACATGTATATCTGTAGTAGGTAAAATAGGGCAAATAATGGGCTTGGGAACAGTAGTAGACTTAGGCTGTTTCCAGTTTGGGATATGTTGTAGGTACCATAGGAGTAGGTTGGACAGCAACCTGCAGGTAGGATGGACTAAATTATGTCCAAGATAGCCTGTAGTAGAGAGGGAGGCATACCCTTACCTGAACTAAAGGGTGTGTAGTCATACACAAGTGTCCATGTGAAGAACAGTTGGGAAACATATGTGTATCCTTGAAGGATATGGGATGGAGTAGGTATAAGTATAGCAGTCCAAGCAGCACAGGTATTCGATTAGCATGTGTGTTTTGTACCTAGGTACATGTGTGCAACTGTAATAGTTTGGGAACAACATGGCTCCCATGTGCGTGGGATTCCTGGATGTGCTTAACAGGTTAGAGGATAAGAAGAATCTCTATAGGGGTGTTGTGGGCGTGTGATAGGAACGAGGGGGATGTGTGTAGGAATTGGAAAATTACTTGTGAATGTGTGTGTTGAGTAGAGAAACAGTAATACGTGTGTGCATCTCGCGTATCCTATGGGCAGCGTGGAAGTTGCATTAGTCTAGGACGGGTTATGTATCTGGATACGGGAGGGCGTATGGCATCAGTTATTGCATTAACAACAGGCAGTTGCAGCAGACATATGATATGTGTGTACAGGGGTGTTATGGCAGTGGGTAGGAAAGGAAAAAGGCACAAGTATTTGTGTAGGAACTGGACAGTAGGAGATTGGGCACGGTTTTAACGTGTGTTTGGCGGACAACAGCTTTGTGCATAAGTATACATCTGTGGAGATTATATATTAGCCAAGGAATATTGAAGGGAACTGTAGGATACATATGCCTCGTGCATAGTTGAAAGAGGCTATGTAGGAAGTATGGGCAGAAGGGGAAAACTGCAGATGGCAGCATTTAAACAACAGTTACTGGAAATGCATTAGTAATGCTTACAGTCTGAAATCGAAATTGCATATAATACTAAGCCACAAGCTCTAGTGGTAACAAAGCCTGTAGGCAGTACAGTCCATGTGTAACACTAGAGTTTATGTGTGTTTAAGTATCAGTATAAAGAAGAACCTGGGTTAGGGAGTAGTGATAAAATCTGCATGCATGTACCTGTTAGGGGAAAGACACAGGTTTCCTATGCTAGTAAGTTTATCATATACCTTATAGGTATAAGGTAAGGGAAACAGGTACCACAGTATACATGTGGTGGAAAGCAGGAACCTATTGCGGATAGGAAAGGATTTGTGTATAGGAAATTTGTGTCACGACCCGATCCTAAGATATTGGGTCCAGTTGGATCATGTCCAGCATGCACCGTTATGAGACGGCGACAGTAAGCTATATCAATCAGTAGTAATTAAAGAACAACATTCTAAGCTGCAAAAAAGAAGAAAAAAAATTATTCAAAACATTTGAAATGCAAACCAAGTGTCTAGTTTGAAATAAACATACAAGCAAACGAGTATTAAGTTATTACAACTGTTTTTATTACAACTTCAAAGTCAAGTAAAACTAAACAACCAAGTGCAGCTAGAACTCATGGGCTCCCTGTCCGGGTTCAACTATCTCATCATAACCCAAAGCGGGTCCGTAGTAAAAACTAAAGGCAAGCTCCTCGTCATTGCAGTCACCTAAAATATTGGTCTCCAGTCAGGAGGGAAGCAAGGACATATATATCCATTCCAACATTTTAATAAAATAACTAAACATGCAAGAAATAGTTTTTGAACATAATTTATCTTTCTAAATAATAATAAAAATGCAGTGAAGCAGTAAATCTCTGAAAATAATAATGATGCAATCCACAACTAGCAATCGTATTTTGAGTGTGTAGTATCCCGTGGCTGGCTGGGGATGGAGGCAATATGTGTTCTAGTAAACACGGTCCGATTTTAGCTCAAGTGAGGTGAGGCTTCAGCTATCCATAATGAGGCAATAAGGGGGCTTTGACCACAGGTGCTAACACTACTCCATAATCCCAAGTCAATGAGTCAATCAAGCAATCAATTAGATCCGAGCGGGATCCCATGAGTCAAGTGTCGATACCATATTTATAAAGATGCAATTTTAATTATCAACTAAAATATAGGTTTGAATAATATGAAACTTGTCTTGGTTTTTCAATGCTTGTAAGGGAGACAAGGGAAATACGGCCTCAGAATTAGGCCCTGGAACCAACACTAATTTAATAGTCCGATTTAGAAACCATTCTAAGGGTTTTAATTAATAATGCCAACGATTAACTAAACGATTAATTTTGTTATTAATAAAACTTATATTTTATAGAAAAATAAACTACAATTATTTTTAATACTTATAACCACGTATTGTAATAGGTAACTGAAAATGATTTTCTTAATAAAAATATTTATTATAAATAATGTGAGAAATACTATATTTTATTATACTAGTAAATAGTAAACATGTTTTTCATAAAACTAATATTCTAATTAGATTTACTTATATAAAATACTCGAAAAATACTTTTGAAATTAAATAATGATTTGTTTACCATTTTAATAGTTATAACACTACAAGAATCATTTATTTAGAATTACTTAATATTTTAGGAATATATTTAAAGATAGTAATTAAATACCATCATAAGACTTTATTTTAATAAGACGATAGTACTTAATAATTGCTAACTAATCATTTTAACGAGTTTTATTATAAGAAACATTTGTATTAATATTTAATGAGAAAACATTTAATTACGCGAATAAATACATGATTTATTAAGGAATAATAACTAATATTTATTTCCTAAAAATATTAATTGTACTTTTATAAATCTAATTTCTTTTGCCTAAAATTTATTAACAAAATAATTACAGTCCTTTTTATTAATAAAAACTAATATTTATTCTGAGCAAAATATTAAGATAATGATTACTATAGCTAAAACTTTACTACTAATTCTATGTTGTCAGAAAGATTATAGGTTTTTTGGTTTCTAAACTATCTATCCCAAATTGACAAATGTTTATTCTGTCAATTGGTCGGTCATGGCAAGGTTTCCAATAGAAAACAACAGAAGGTTCTGCGGGACTTTACCTGTAGTATGACGAAGGAGAACCGAAGGGTGGCTTCGGCCTCGGTGTCGCGCAAGGCGACAGAACTCGGCACACTTGAACGGAGAGTACGCGAGCGGGATCAACGTGCGCACGGGGAGGCCGATGGACACGCCGGAAGTGCGCGGGCGGCACGCGAGGGCGCGGGAGCGGCACGGTAGTGTGCGAGGCTGGCACGTGGGCTGGTGTGCGGGAAGCGGCCGATGGGGAGGCGTGCTGGCAGCGCCGGGAAGGGCCGCACAGGGTCGGTGATCGAACGCAGGGTCGGTCGGTCGGCAGTCGGGTGGCGGTCAGGCACGACGAAAATACCTCGAGAGGGGTGTTGAAAAGTCTGGGGCATCGCGGGAGCGTCAGGGTACGATTCGATTTGGAAGAGGTGGAGTGTGGAGAGAGTTATGAGGGTTTTGTGAAGGGTGGTGAGAGCTTCTGTGAGGTTTCTCTGAGAGATGAGTTTCTGTGATGTTTGTACGTAAAAGAGAAAGAGGCTACGTGGGGAGAGGTTACGGCAGAGGAAGTGGATCTGCGGGTGACTAGGGAGTGGGTTGAACGGTAGGTTAGTCTATTGGGTTTGGGTTAGTGGGTTTGGATAGGGGACGGGTTAACGGGTTGCACTAATGGGTAAAGGCTCAACTACGGATTTAAGTTATGGGCTTAGCTAATAGGTTCTAATTAAACTAGCCAAAATTAATAATTAAATAACCATTGTAATTATATCAATTAATTATTATGAATAAAAATAAAAAATGTTTTTTTTCCATTTTAACTGATTAATATATATAATAATAATAATAATAATATCAATATAGTAATAACAATAATGATAACTAATAATGACAATCACTATACCATAGTTACTAGCTAACTAAATATTATAAAACCATTTATTAATTAAAAATTCAGGAAGTGGGTTTTACAGTTTGTACAGTTCGTGCACCAGTTGTCACACTAATGGTTTTGTAGGATACGAAAAGGGATAGTAGGCCAGTTCATGTAAAGTGGATGGTTGTATATGTAAAGATGCATCAGTAATCGAAATAGGTATATTGCATAGGCACCTAAATGACTTGGTAAATGGCAAGTATATATTTATACATAAGGAAGATTTGTATACAATAGATATATGATATACATATATATATTTGGGTACTAGTAACAGAGATTAGATGCTTACCTAGTTAAGGAATTAGTTTAAGTTAGAAATGAACTAGAAACCTAATATTCTAAGTAGAGAGCTGTTTTATTTCAAATTATTCATTGACATTGTAAATGTGTAAAATAGGTTACTTGGACCTCGATTCGGACCCTGACCCATGTTCAGCTCAGGACACCAGACGAGTACATTTATTATTTGTTTTCAATATTGTTAATTCCTATATTACACTGTTCAGTTATATCATACTTGATTCTTGACACGATAGTTACATGGTAGCAATTTATATCATCTCTTTTATTTTATGCCATTTATCTCGTATGTTGTGTCGGGATGGAGAAGTACTAAATAGATGTGTGATCAGATCTTAGTCCATGTTTTATTTTCTGTACAATAGACCTTGATAAATAATGTAGACCTTATGGTGTAACTATCCCAGATCGATCACATATCGAAAGAGTACTTTGAATCACATAGATAGTTTTATTCTCATGTTCTACTCATTAACTGTTGTCACATATTTCCTGTATACTATTCCTCATGATTCCTGTTATAATTTAATTTGATATTCTCATCATGTATTTTATAACTAACCATGTCTTATAGTCATTAACATATACTTGGAACTACACTCAATGAATTGTACTCGTTCCATCCTGACTAGGTAAACATTTTAGGTGATTATGATGAGGATGGGTGCCCTAATCAGTACGGTCCATATATGGGAGACGTGGTTGAGGCTGACCTTACTATTCAGGAGGAGTTTGCAGCATCTGACCCAGCTGCGGTAGATTTAGTTTTAGGCCGAATTTGTCTCCGGGTTTAGTGGATAGTTTGATATTTGACAGTATGAGACATATAGTTGAAGATTGTTTATCTTTTGGGATTTTATCTATTTCATGGTTTTGCGACTTTATATATCTTTTCTTTATTCCATCTACCTTAGAGCTGTGATTGAGTATTATTTTATGTCATTGTCCTCCCAAGTGGAGTTGAATATAAATTGTGTGGATTGTTCATCATATACTGATTATATAGCATTCTACCGTCAATACTGCGACATAGGCTGGACGTCTGCACGGTTCATGCCCAAATTCTGGGTACATCTGAATATTATTCGGGTGCCGATGTCAATCTACATATATCATGTATCGATACTAGGCATGACGTTATATGTATTCGTATCCCCTTGACACGATAGACCACAGGACACTGACATGATTAATGACACGGAGTCTGACGTGAGATATTCATGGTTATGGACTCTGTACTAGCATGTGTGACTTGTTACTCGTACTTAAGTTTTACTAGACTTGACTGGATAGTTTTAGAGCATGGGGAGGGGATGACTCTACCGAAATATCTAGTCGTCTAGGCTCGTGATCATGCTTCCATATTTGGGACTTGGTTATTTTACTCGTAGCCATGGTCTCCGTAGCAGAGCTATGGTATTGTTTACTCGTTCGCCTATCGGTATCCCAATACGGTGCCATGGGTGATTGCTTGTACGGCTGGACCTGGTATTAGGATTGTCCTCAACTGCATTTTGCAATTAGATGGTTATGGTAGTTACCCTTCACTCTATAGATTTTTTTTTATTGTTACTTGGCATGTATATTATGTACCTTGCTATGTCCCTTGAGGACTTGGTGATTGTTTTACTTAACATAAATGCCTAAAAATTGGCTTTTGAAAATAAAACGAGAAAAAGTATAAAAAGTACAAATGTTCTGGAAAGTATTGATATGGAAGTCTGATCTGAGAGTGATCACTTTGTTCCTTGGACCATACGATGATGATGAAGTTCACTGCTAGAAGATAAACAGCTGGAAGAACTAAGTCACCAGAAAGGTATCGACGCACTTGGGCACTGATGGCGAGGTCGAATGCTTTCCTGCTTTGCTTCACTCTGTTCTGGTAGAAAAGTTGAAAAAGAATGCTCTGGAAAATCAAAGTCTCTAGGCTCTGATCTCTGTATTCTCTCCTGTCTATGTCTCTGCCCCTTTAATGTGAAAAATAAGTCTATTTATAGACTTGACCCATTGTGCGTAAAAAGCAACAAAATTGGGTTTTTTTACGTCGGTAACTGTCACCCATGATAGAAGTCACCCTTTGTATATATTGACACGTGTCCCATTATTTCAACAAAAATAGGGAACACGTACACACGTTCCTCAATAAATATGGCATGAAAGCCACGTGGATAAACCACGTTCCAAAGTAATCAGAGAGAATTGAGCATAAAAACAACCCATAATGTGCTCCAAGCGTAAAGTAGCAAACTAGCGTAAAACACCCCAAATAAACTTCTCAGCGTAAAGTGGCTAAAATAGTCTTGAGCGTAAAACTTAGCTCAAATAGACTTTACGCTCGCAATAGCTTTGAGCGTAAAAAGCTCACATAACTATCATGCGTAAAAAGAAGTGATTTTATTGAGCGTAAAATAGCCTTCTCTACACACCATACGACAAGTATTGGGTTTGGTGTAAATCCATTCTCTTCGAATTCCGTGTTGCATTCTGTCAGCAAATCATTATGTCAGACTCATTATCACTTTGCATTAAATACGACCTGATAGCCTGTCTCCGGGCGTAAAACTCAATGAACTGTCTTGGCGTAAAGTAGCTAGCGTAAAATTCGCAATCTCTTTGACTCAGTCCATAGAACACTTTTTTACGCTCCTACAAAATCCCCTTCAAAGTTTTCGGAATTTGAAAAGACTTCAAAAATTTTGAAATACTTTGAATATAAAAAGTCAAGAAATGGTGCCGGTCAATACTCACCCGTCATAATGAATTTTCTCTCGAAACATTCGAACGCCTTTTCGTCTCCCCGAGTTGCATTGATAATGTTCAGTTTCCCATAGGGAATATGAAGGGTTGATTGATTGTATATATAAGAAAAAGCTTTTTATTCTCACTTCTCATCCTCATATTGTCATGGCACCGAAGAAAGAAATAGAGGCTGACAAAGAAAAGGCTCAAGGCTCAAGGCTTGACATAGAGACGGAGGTCGATCAATCGCTACGAGCACGCAACTTCATGGAGTGCTTTGGACTGACTCCAGCGATCTTCGATCGTATAAATGGTGGTCCCTCAACTGCCTACGAAGGATCCGGTGATGCAGAAGCATTCCTTATTCTAATGCGTCGTTCAGGAATCCACAATGTACACGAGTTAGGCACCTTCCTTCGTCAGCCCAACGAAGAAGAGAAGAAGAAATAATGTTTTGTGTAGGAGTGTCATCTATGTATTATGACACTCAACTTATCTGTAGGGGCCTAATCTTTTTTTTATAAAATAAAATCCTGGTGTTATTTTCACCTTTATTCTTGTGGTGCATTGATATAGGATCATTCTACACCTTTTTTGACTATTTCTATGTTTGCTCATTCCCAAGAGAAATAAAACAACACGTGGCAGCTGTTCTGTGGTTATGAATACCTCTTATTAGGATCTTTCCCGAAATAAACTTACGCCATCTGCTCCTTTGAACCTTTATAAATAGCTGAGTTAAAGAATGCATTCTCATTCCTTTATTCTTCTTCTTCTCCGAAGATAGCTTTTTGCAATATTCCATTCTCCAACAAGAGATTGATAATGGTGATGCTTTCCGATGTCGTTCCCCTATGCGTCATATCACCAGACGTTGATTCAACAACTCTTAGGGCCGAACTATCTGATCTTGATGGTAAGCCCATCGTAAAACAGTAGCTTTTCTGTGTATAATCATCATTTATCTATTGTTATGCGCATCACATTTTACCGAAATAGGTATTTGATTTACATAAAAGGGGCAGGGTGCGCTCTTCTTTAATTTAAACAAGGTGCGCAATCGGCTGCCTTTGAGCTTTTGTTGAAAACAAGCGCCTATCTTTGATAGATAAGATGCACTTAAAAAGCGAGCGCAAATCCTTGAAAGATAAGGTGCGCTTGAAAAACGAGCGCAAATCCTTGATAGATAAGGTGCGCTTGAAAAACGAGCACAAATCCTTGATAGAATCCTGAACACAAGTGTGCGAGCATCTGTCTTTGACTGAACAGAGTATGCCCGTCTTTGATGGGCTAGTTTGCGCCTGATGATGATGACACTTTTATTGATTAGTTTCTCTTTTTGTGTTGTTTTCTGCAGAAGCTTGGTTAAAGAACTTTTCCAGAACTGGCATTGGCAATATAGATGCTGTGGGGAGCATTCGTCTGACACACGCATCAGGGAGCTCATGCGTTTTTGGCACGCAAATCAGACAACTCAGAACTCTTCGTGGGATAGAAGGATCTTCCTCAGATGGTAGGAAGAGCCTTTATACACGAAAAGTTGGATGGTGGAGTCAACTCTAACCCGAGAAATTGGGTAGTAGAGTTCCTTTCACGGCAGAACTAAGAATCGTATCCCAATTCTGGATACATTCCTATCTCTTCTGAAGGACCGTCATTTCTCCACCGGTTGTATTGGCAGCAACACGTCTTCGGGCTGCCATACTCTGGGGTTCTCCTCTCGTCTGAGAGAGAAGACCAGAGTTAATTCCTACTGCTCTTGTCGCCAGTGAGGCTCAGACAGCAAGGAATTGCCACCAACAACGAATTCGATGAAGAAGATCCAAAGAAGTAATAGATCTTCATTAGGTCATTATTGTCGTATAAAATGAAAATCCAAAATGTAATAGATTTCCATTATAAAGTGAGAGTAGAAATGACAAGTCTTTTATACTCAATAATTTGTATCTATCCAGAGGTAATATAGACATAAATGAAATCTTGTTTTCTGTTTCAGAGTATACAATACTATCAGAGGTAATATGGACATGATAGATCGTAACAACTCAAAGAAAAATAGATTAATATCTATTCAGAGGCCAAATGGACATGATAGATAGAAAAAGAAGTAGATTTAATATTTATTCAGAGGTCATGAAAACGTGATAAATAATAAATCCAACTTTTTATACCAACTGGTAAGATAAAAGATTAAAATTTCTCTCCGAAGAGACAAGTAATCAGCTTAACCAAACATTGGTAGCTGGGGAAGAAGACAGATGTCATGCCAATATCGATGAAAGAATAAATGAACCAATGTTTCTTTTGGAAAAAGACAGATCAATTCAATTCCACAATTAAATGGATGAATCTGATATAATGAATGGATAGGTCTTTTCGGGAATGAAAAGTTGTTTCAATTTCCAAGACCGGTTCATCAATAGCTCTCTTCTATAAATAGATGAGAACCCTTTGTAAAGTTTCATCCTTTTTTCCACTCTTGTATCGGAAATGTCTTCCAAGGACGTGCTGCAAAAGACCGAAATCACCATGAAGGTTGAGGACGTCATCGAAACGTGTCCCGTTGAGCTAATTGTGTTGGGCCCAACCAGAATAGGCGAAGGCTCTTCTACGCCCAAGCCACCACAAGACATTTTCGCGTTCTTAACAGAGCCAGGAAAAACTCCTGAAGAAGAGGCGCTGAGGATGGCTTCCTGCAAGTTTTTTGTGAACTCAGGCAATGATGTCTTCAATGCATTGGCTGACTATGTATTCAATAAGGAAGGCAGTGGTCCTCGTCCTTAATCCTTTGTTCTGAACAAAAATAAAAAAGATTTTTTTTATTCTGTTTTTTTATATATAGTACTTCTTAAGAAATTTGTTATTGATTGGCATCATGAGTAAATCTCCATTGGGCTTAGATAACCGATAGGCACCGTTGGAAAAAACTGTCTCGATAACATAAAGGCCTTCCCATTTTGCTTGGAATTTTCCTTTGCTTTTATGCGTCATCACCATCGGTCTTCGAATAGCTAAAACTAGCTCACCGACCTTGAATACCCTCTCTTTAACTTTACGATTGAAAGTTCGGGATATACGAGCTTGATATAGCTCAATGTGCTGTTGTGCTTGAAGACGCTTCTCGTCCAATCCTTCAAGTTCTTGGAGTCGTAAGCGATCATTGTTCTCTGTAGTTAGCTCATTAGTAATGGCTATTCGAAGAGAAGGAATATGAATTTCCAATAGAAGGACAGCCTCGCATCCGTAAACTAGTAAAAATGGTATAAAACCGGTAGGAGTTCGGATTGTTGTTCGATATGTCCATAAACATTCCTCGAGTTTCTCATTCCAATCACGTTTATTAGAAGAGACGAATTTTTTGAGAAGTTTGATGATCGTCTTGTTGAAAGCTTCGACTAAACCATTAGCAGCTGGATTATAAGCCGTAGAAGCCAGATTTTGAATTCGATTCTTATCACAAAATCGATAAAATGCCTGACTGGCAAATTGTGGTCCATTGTCATAAATTATCCGTCGAGGAATGCCAAAGCGATAAATGACATGGTGTTTGATGAAGCTAATCACATTAGATGTTTTCACTTCAACAAGGGGAACTGTTTCTGCCCACTTAGAAAAGTAATCGGTTATAGCCAATATAAATCGATGTCCTTTGACAGAAGGAGGATTAATCGGACCAATAATGTCCATGCCCCAAGCTTCGAAGGGCCAAGAAGCTGCTGTAGGATGCAAGAATTTAGACGGTAGTTGAATAAAATCAGCATGAATCTGACATGCTTTACATCGTCTGGCATAATCTACAGTATCTGCTATCATTGATGGCCAATAATATACCATTCTTCGAATGCGGTCCTGTAATTTTGGACCAGGTTGATGAGCACCACAAACACCATCATGAGCTTCGCGAAGTGTTTGTTTAGCTTCACTTTCTAAGAGACAGCGCAGCAAAAGTCCATCATATGAATGACGGCATAGCATATGTAAAGTCGAATCATAATAACATCGAAATGATCGTCTCTTGATTGATGCAGCTTCTTTTGGATCTTCAGGTAAAATCCCATGAACCGTATAATCAATGAATGGACTTCTCCAATCCCTCTGCTGGGAACTTGACTCTGTAATATAACTCTGTTCAATATACAGATTATTCTTGACACAAAATAAATCTCGGTCCAACAATGTGATTGTGTTTTGTCTTCGAATTGGAACAGCTAAGTCTGTAGCTAGGCTAGCAAGAGCATCAGCTTCCACATTCTGAGAACGTGGGACAAATTCAATGAAGAATCCTTTGAATGAAAGGACCAACTTGATTACCTCTTGATGATAAGGGATGAGATCAGGATTTCTGACTTCATAAGTCCCTCTAACCTGATTAACAATCAATTGAGAATCTCCATAAGCTTCCAGGAATTCAATGTCCAATTATTTTGCTACTTGGAGACCAATCAGCAGAGCATTATATTCTGCTACATTGTTAGAGCATGGCTCATTAAGAGAATAAGCACGGTATATGACCATTTTATCAGGAGAAACCAAGATGATTCCTACTCCGGAGACGATATTGCCTTCAGGTCCAACCCGTGATGCTCTATCAAAGTATAATTGCCAAATATCATCCCTCAAAGTCATGTTGCAATCCACAACTTCATCTGGAATATCTTCATATAGCTTTGATGTCTCAGGTATAGGGTGAGCTGCTAAGAAATCAGCTAATGCTTAACCCTTCACTAATTTTTGAGGTACATAGACCATGTCATAAGGAGTGAGCAATATCGCCCAGGTGGCTAACCTGGAGTTAAGAATGCTTGGTTTTCTCATCAGCACCCGAATAGGATTTATTCTGGAGATGACATGGATAGTCTGTCCTGTCACATAATGTCGTGTCTTTTGGACAGCAAAAACCAAAGCCAAACATTTCTTTTCTACAGGAGTATACCTGTATTCAGCTCCGACAATCATTCGGCTGAGATAATAAATTGCTTGTTCATGACCCATATCACTTTTCTGTGCAAGAAGAGCACCAAGTGAATAATCTAAGGCTCGAACATATAGCAAAAATGGTCTTCCTACCACTGGTGGTACCAGAACAGGTAGATTTGTAAGGTATTGCTTGATGTCATTGAAAGCTTTCTGACACGCTTCATCCCAAACAAAGGATACACATTTCTTTAATAGACGGAAGAAAGGTTGACATCTTCCTGAAAGATTGGATATAAATCTCCTGATATAAGCAATGCGACCTTAGAATCCTCGAAGTTCCTTTAAATTGCATGGAGGTCGCATTTCAAGAATTGCTTTAATTTTATCAGGATCAACATGAATACCCTGAGAAGTGATGACAAATCCCAAAAACTTGCCACTGGAAACCCCTAAGAAAGACTTAGTAGGGTTCATTTTCAATTGATGCTGACGCATCAATTCAAATACTGTCTTCAAGTCTTGAATGTGATCATCTTTTGATCGACTTTTGACAGTAATATCATCTACATAACATTCAACTGTCTTTCGTAAATGTTCCTGAAAGATGTTGCTCATAGCCCGTTGATACGTGGCACCGACATTTTTGAGACCAAATGGCATAACTGTATAGCAGTAAACCCCAAGGGGTGTTCAAAAAGTAGTATGCTTCTCATCTTCTGGATGCATCTTGATCTGATTGTATCCTGAGAATCCGTCCATGAAAGACATGCATTCAAAACTGCATGTATTGTCTATCATGACATCAGTAATTGGAAGTGGAAATTCATCATTCGGGCAAGCTGCATTAAGATCTCGAAAATCTATGCAAACTCGGACTTTTTCGTTCTTCTTTATAACAAGAACAATATTGGCAACCCAATCTGGGTGTTGTTCTTCACGAACAAAGCCACATGCAATCAACTTTTTGACTTCCGCTTCAATTACATCCATCATATCTGGTCGAAAATGTCGTTGCTGTTGTTTCACAGGCTTGGCATTAGGAAGTATATTGAGTTTATGAGTAGCAACTTTAGGATCCAAACTCGGCATATCCTCATAACTCCATGCAAAGATATCAATATATCTTTTAATCAATTTTGTCAACTCTCCCTTTTCATCTTCGGACAGGTTCTTACTGATGAATATTGGCTTGGATGTAGTTCCGTCTCCAACATCGATTTGAAGAATCTCATCCTCTGTAGGTGGTTGTCGTTGTTCAAAACGAAGTTCCCACTGTGTGTCCATCTGTTGGGCCCAAAGGTCATTTTCAAATGGCTCAGATTCGTCATCAGTTTGAACCATGTTGACTGAGAATATACACTCAGATTCATCATAATAGTCTCCTCCAATATATTTAGATTCAATGAAATGGATTTTTTCAGAATCTGAAGATTGTGAAAAATTAGAAGAGCATTCTTCTTGTATATCATCATTAAACATGTGGCACGGATCATATCCCAACCCGTGACGAGTTTTCTGGTAAAACGGATCACCACATAACGGTAATCGTCTACCCTTGCCTTGATTGAGACCTTGTACAGCCTTCAAATCATATCCCATATTCTGGATAATCTTGAGAGATTGTTGACTATATTTGTCAATTCGGATTCTTCCTTTATCTTTATCTCAAAGATCATCCATCTGAACAATAGGGATATTTCTAGCCAGGCCAAACACAATTTGGCGTTTGTTTTTCTTATCAGACGGAATCACGAAATAAGATTCTTCATGACGTCTATAAGTTATACAAGCTTGTGATGAAGCGGCTACAGAAAAAAGATAGGAAGGGGATGTTAAGAACCTTTGAGCATAAGGTCCAACATCGACATGAGGAGGAAAAGAATTTTCCTTATGGTCGATGGATAAAGTTTCCTCTGTATCTATGTCATCTTTATATTGATGACTTTGATCATCAGAAGATAAAATTATTCTTTCAACAAATTTGACAGCCATATACTCAAAAAGGAAATCTTCATTGATATCAAAAAGTACAGAATAATCAATATTTACATTATTTATAATTTGACTACTACGCTTCGGATTGATCATTAACGGACCGTCATCCGTCTTCTGCGTAGACTTGTCAAGGTTGATGACCAATAGTGGTTCTAGATCATGCGTACGAGAAGTACGTCCCTTGACTTTGATCATAAAAGGTTGAACTTGGCTCTTGACAGGAATACTCATTGATTCCTCATATGAAGCTCGAGTTCTTCCTTTGACCTTGATCATCAGAGGTTGATCATTGACAGGTTGAGGTTGGATTCGACCTTTGACCTTGATGTTCAAAGGTTGGTCTTCTGGAGGATCTTCATTGATGGATTGATCTTCGACAGGTGATTGATCTTCAGCCATATCTGATATCTCTTTCACATGCACTTGTTTATAGAGCATTGAATCAGAAAAATAGGCTTCAACACCCTTGAAAGGATTGATATCAGCAAACTCAGTCTTCACAACCCCTTGGGAATCCACGTACTTGAAGCATTAGTGGAGAGTTGAAGGAACGATGTTATGCTCATGTATCCATGGTCTTCCAAGAAGGATGTTGTAGGATACATCTGAATTAATGACATAGAAAATCGCCATAGTTCGAAGATCACCAATCTGAGTCTTCAAACGAATCTTCCCCAGTGGTTTACTCTTGACGGAGTTGAAACCAACTATCGTGGTACTAGTGTAAGTCAGATCACTAGTAGGAATCCTCAACGGTCTTAGCATACTCTGAAGAATAATGCTAATAGAAGACCCAAGATCAACATAAATCCTGTCAATCTCAGTAGATCCAATATACCCAGTGTAGCACAAAGGCCTGTCGTGCTTGTTATGCTTCAACAGCATATCTTCTTGTGTAAAGGTGATGTTGGGAATTGCTTCCATCACACTATGACATTGTGGGCAAGACACTGGTGTGTTGTCAGGAGTCTTGAGTTGAGCTAAACATGAGTCGGCATGTAGCAGAGCTTCACTCAGAGTCTTCCTGTTTTCTTTAGAAAGACGAAGCAGCTCGAAGATAGATAATCTAGCTGGAGTATTTGCTAACTGAGCTAGAATATCAAATTTATAGGGTTTCATCACCACCCCTTGATTTAAAGCAGATTTTAAAGGGACGTCAAAGTGTACTGCTTTCTGTTTCCCCTTCTCAACTACAGATGGTTTAGCAGGAACAGGAGAAGGTTGAGCTGGTAGTGTTTCCACTACGTCTTCTGCTTCTTTGGAGGATCCCTCATAATCCTTATGGTACTCTTTCCCAGATCTTGTACCAGCAAAACTTTCTTCTTCAGACTCATGAGAAGGAAGTACCATATTGCATGATTTAATTTTCTTTCCCTTCTTCTTGCGAGGAAGTTCAGAACCTAATCCAAAAGTGGATTTTTTGACTTTGAATCTGTAAAGGAAGTCGCATTCCTTTATCATAATTCAAACCCTCTGCCTTTTGAAAGTCATAGCCCATCTTTGTCATGAAAAGAACTGATTGCTGACTATATAAGTGAATGGGCAATAGACTTTTAACAGAAGGTTCAACAGAGGAAGAAGAAGAGATCTCTGTAACTATAGGAGAATAAGGAATAGAAGCCTTTGTAGCTACAGGAGGAGAAGGATTCGGGATACGAGGAAAATTTCTTGTAGGAGCTTTTTCATAAGCAGCAAAAACTTGTTGTGCCCTGTATAAGGGAACACTATTCATAACTAGCCACTGCTGATGAGTGAGTTTGAGCTTAGTAGGAGGAGCTAAACTTGGAGGACATATGTTCAAACCTCTCAGTCTATCCTCCAAAGGAATGCCATCCCATAGATGATCTAAATCATCAGGAACATAAGAAATTATGTTGCAGGTTTTGACTTTCTTACCTTTCTTGGATTTTGAAGTTTTACCTTCATCTTCCATTTCAGGTATTAAGTCAGGATGTACCCACATAATTTTACCATTCTTTAATGTGAGAGGCAACAATCCTTCATTTTCCTCTCTGGCGGGAGGAATATTCATAATCTTCATTGTCGTCTTCGAAATTGGGACAATTCCATCTGGGACTTGTTGAGAAGAAAAACCTCCAAATTGAAGAGAAACCATATTGGTTGTGACCGTATGCTCATTGTTAGTTAAAGCGATGGCATTGGTATTGATCAGCTCTTGGATTTTCTTCTTTAGAACATAACAAGCCCTGGTGGGATGATTTATGTATCTGTGATAGATACAGTACTTAGGATTATCAGTCAGATTCGCCTCATTAGGCCTTTTTGGCTCCGGAATCTGGAGTTTGCCACTCTTTACCAGACATTGAAATATTCCTGGAATATCACTTTTGTCAAAAGAATATTCTTCTTTTGGCTTAGAAGACTCCTGATTATTCGGCGTCGTTTTATTCTTGGAAAGATTGACCATAAGAGTATCCTTCTCTTTCCCATTACGATTGCCGAAATTATTACCAGGATTACATTTCTTTTCTTTATCCTCTGAGGCAAAAATCATCCCATGCTCACGAGCCAATCTACCATTGGTTTCGGCAGAAACTGCTGCTATAATAAACGAGGCCCAATCTGTGAATTGGGAACCCGAGAAGACAGCAATGGACGATCGCAGATTCATCTTGCATGTATCAATCAACGCTGAATCTGGCATACCAGGAGGCATTTTTAGAGTCACCTGTCGGAAACGTTCAATGAACGTCCGAGTATCTTCTTTCTCCTTTTGTTTGATTTCTATTAAGGAGGACATGTTCATGTCCATCCCCCTTCATAGAAACGGAAGAGGAACATTACTTTAAATTCGTCAAAAGACGAAATGCAATTGTCGGATAAACTACGATACCAGTCGTAAGCTGAACCCGTTAAGCACCCGATGAATACTCGAGTAAGAAGAGCATCATTTTTCTGCAGATGCACAGTCATAATATCAAAGTAATTGATATACTGACTAGGAGAAGCCTTTCCATCAAACAATACCATTGATTGTGGTTTGAATTTCGGTGGAAAGGGTACATCATTCCAATGAGGAGGATAAGGTTGCTTAATCCCTAACCTCTGGAGTTAATCCTTATGCTTCAGAACTTCAAACTGTGCTTTAAATTCACGTACTGCTTGAATAGATTCACTAGTTTGAGGAAACACATTCGATTGAATAATTGTTGGATATACTTTAACCCCCACCGGAGATGGCACGTCATCTGGAATGATAGGATCTGGGGATGCAAAATTTTGGTTAACAGCAGTTCTTGAATATTCAAAGGTATATCAACCCCTTGACTATCTTGAGTTTGTGCTGCTACTTGCACCGGTGCTGCTATTGTCGGCTGAGCAGTTTGCTGAGTCATTATTATCTGGTGCATGCTTTGCATCATAGTAAGCATGTCTTTTAATGATTGCTCAACGACAGTGAGACGTTATTCTGTATTAGCAGATGATGTCTCCAGTTCGTCTCCAATAACATAGGATTCAACCTCTCTTGAAGATACAGAAGGATTGGTATAGAGGTATGAATCGATACTATCCGTTTCGGACTCAAGAGATTGAGTACCCCCAGCTTCTGAATCAGAAGTCTGCAACTGTCTTTGCCTTCTTGATCGAGTATTCTAATATACTCCTTCAAAGGAATCAAGAAGTCTGTTGAATTATTGTTGACCTGGAGTTTGGGACGTGTTGCATCTTGGACGTCGTCCTCTGTTGGTATGAGATGCCATGTTGACTGACGCGTATGACAACTCATATTCTTGGTCAACTTGTTGTTGAGGCGTATTGAAACTTAACCGATCAAAAACTGACCGTTTAGAAGTCGAACAACAACACTTGATTACAATCTGATGACACTCACAATGGTGTTTCTCTTAGAGGAGTGTCACAGGAGATTGTCTATCTTTACGCTTTTGCACTAGCAATTCGCGTAAATCAGAAGGAGTAGAGGGAGTAGTCTTCCTTATAATATTTGGGGTAGAGAAATGTTTAGTCCTTTGTGTATAAAGAAGATTACTGGCTGCATTCGCAGAACCAAACTGTACATTTTTACGTGCTTAGAGTTGTGTACGTAAATCCTGAGATTTTTGAGCACAAAGGACTCCATCAGCATTGCGCGTAATTTGAAGGTTTGGTACTTTGCGTACAGTAGTATAAGAAGGTTATTGGTTAAAAATAGAGGTTTTACCAACTATGTTTTTATGCTTCATGCATGCAGGTACATTCACTTTAGATGCAGAAGCATCATTGTGAATTTTATCTACACTGTCACGGACAGGAGATTTACCTTTACGTACAGAGCGCAAAACATGAGTATCTGCCACGTCATAGACGGAAGATTTTCCTTTATGCGTGGAGCGTAAATTTTGTGTGTCTACCGCGTCATTGACGGAAGATTTATTATTACGCTCAGAACGCAAAGCATTGGAGTCTGCCATGTCACAGACGGGAGACTTGTTTTTTACGCACAGGACGTAAAACTTGATTTTTACGCTCAGAGCGTAAAACTTGATTTTTATACCCAGAGCGTAAAACTGGAGGGTCTGCCACGTTACAAACGGGAGACTGATTTTTACGCCTATGACATATCACTGGAGTAGAGACTGCCTCATCACCGATGGGAGCTTCCACAACAGGAGTAGAAAGGATTCCTTTGCCTTCAGAGACAGCAGGGATATTCGAGAAAGCTTTGGATTTGGGAATCCAAACTTTTTGCGCCTTCCTCGATTTCTGAACATTGGAACAGCGGGTACCACCCCCAGTTCGGAGCATTTCTTCGTAGGCAGTCTGGTCGAAGTGTACAACCAGAGTCTTCTTTGTCGATCCGATCGACACATCATCATATTGAGCAATTGCCTCCTCGTCAGAGGAGAAGGTCGTCCCCAGCAGAGTCGCCATTTTGTTTTACTTAACAAAAATGCCTAAAAATTGGCTTTTGAAAATAAAACGAGAAAAAGTACAAAAAGTACAAATGTTCTGGGAAGTATTGCTATGGAAGTCTGATCTGAGAGCGATCACTTTGTTCCTTGGACCATACGATGATGATGAATATCACTGCTAGAAGATGAACAGCTGGAAGAACTAAGTCACCAGAAAGGTATCGACGCACTTGGGCACTGATGGCGAGGTCGAATGCTTTTCTGCTTTGCTTTACTCTGTTCTGGAAGAAAAGTTGAAGAAGAATGCTCTGGAAAATCAAAGTCTCTAGGCTCTGATCTCTGTATTCTCTCCTGTCTCTGTCTCTGCCCCTTTAATGTGAAAAATAAGTCTATTTATAGACTTGACCAATTGTGCGTAAAAAGCAACAAAATTGGGTTTTTTTACGTTGGTAACTGTCACCCACGATAGAAGTCACCCTTTGCATATGTTGACACGTGTCCCATTATTTCAATAAAAATAGGGAACACGTACACACGTTCCTCAATAAATGTGGCATGAAAGCCACGTGGATAAACCACGTTCCAAAGTAATCAGAGAGAATTGAGCGTAAAAACAACCCATAATGTGCTCCAAGCGTAAAGTAGCAAACTGGCGTAAAACATCCCAAATAAACTTCTCAGCGTAAAGTGGCTAAAATAGCCTTGAGCGTAAAACTTAGCTCAAATAGACTTTACGCTCACAATAGCTTTGAGCATAAAAAGCTCACATAACTATCGTGCGTAAAAAGAAGTGATTTTATTGAGCGTAAAATAGCCTTCTCTATACACCATACGACAAGTATTGGGTTTGGTGTAAATCCATTCTCTTCGAATTCCGTGTTGCATTCTGTCAGCAAATCATTATGTCAGACTCATTATCACTTTGCATTAAATGCGACCTGACAGCCTGTCTCCGGGCGTAAAACTCAATGAACTGTCTTGGCATAAAGTAGCTAGCGTAAAATTTGCAATCTCTTTGACTCAGTCCATAGAACACTTTTTTACGCTCCTACAGTGATCTCTCCAGGTTGTTGCTGAGCTGACTTATAAAATAGTTGGTGATTGATGATTGCATCTTTAAGATTTCAGGTATATATTGGTTGATGTTTTTATTATATTTCTCCGGCAGTACATTTAAATTTTTATGACTTTACTCTGCTGATATAGCTAGTTTCACAAGCTTTATTTTTGTCATGAGCTTGTTCAGACAGATGTATTAGGGTCTGCCCAACTTTAGTACCTATTGACTTTCTTGGTATTTCTATTCTTGTGGAATCAGTTTATTACTGTTTGATCATCATTGGTACACTTGGTTCTCACTTAAAATGATATCATGTAGATTGAGACATAGTTGGACTTGCTAGTTATAATTAGACTGGACCTCTAGACTGTGCACATGTGATTAAGACGCACCTTTATTCATGTTCTTTATCCAGCCGGTCACATATTTAGTCAATATTTCAAATCACGAGTCATGATCTTCTTGTTACTTGTTTCAGTAGATTATACATTTATGGTAATTCAGGTTAGTCATGTTTTATTGCATCTTTACTTGTGCATATGTTGTATTTGTCTCAGTGTTATGAATTGTACTTTGCTTTTTTTTTGATTGGATCGTTGATATACTAGACCAGGGCAAGAGGACGTGGATGTCACAGGATTGGACGACGACTTCTAGACAACTTCTGGAAGATCCTAGAAGATTATAGTATAATGCTTTTGATGTACTAGAGACAAATGTATCAAAGATATGATTGGAGGATGTAGTTATCAGATTTGTCTCCGGATATTGGACATGTAGGTTGTACTAAAGAACATAATGGAATGTGTGATGCTATGGTGAATTGATCTTGGGCACGTGATTAGTAGCTGTGATGAGCAAATAGATTACTTGAGCATTTTGGCGATTATTAAGGCCTAGAACAGATTACTACCACCGATTCTGCGGTGTAGGCTGGACATATCCACGCACTTATACCCGATCATGCAGACGCGGGTCGTGACAATGTGGCCCAAAGAAATTATTTTCCTTAATTTCTAATAAGACTTTTGTATATGATATTGTTAAACTAATTTTTATAAGGCAAACCTTTACTTGCTTTAAAAACATTTATGTATGAAATTATGTTATATATGTACTATTATTTTTAAATATTGTAAGTGTATATAATAGAAGTAAGCTTCTTAATATATATAGATTGTATAGAGGAAACTATTCTAATAAGTAAACCCTAATGTGGACTTGTTTAGATACATATATAGAGGTGCGATTATTGGTTGCTTATTTTGGGTCTGGTAGATTTTCCTATGGCATAACAACATTAACAAGGTTAGCTCTGGTGGGACCCTGGTACTCGCAATCTCGGCACGGATTTGGATGGAATGAGACAAGTATACCGTGCCTACTTGATTTACTGTATTTATCTGTTCAGCTTAGTTCATCGTATGTTGCATGATATACTGTTGTCATTTATTCATGTTCCTTCTTTTTAGTCTCAGTACATGATATCATATGTTGTCACATACTAGACTGGATACACTTATCTTGATAGACTTATAGGCTACATTATTTGTTAGTTTCAAAATAGACGTGTCGTAGATTCGGTACGAACAATATCATGAGGATGTGGAGGACAATTACTAGGCGTATAGGCTACCCATATTGGTAAACTGTTGTATCCGAAAGAACTACATGAATGATGACCATGACGATACATATACAGATAGCCTCTGACATTCGCTAAACGTTATGCACGTTATTTATATATGTTTGTCGGTATATCAAGCGATGGTCGCTAGCCGAGAGCTATGTCGATTGATGATATATGTCAACATATGTATGGCCTCTAGCCTCACGTTATGCCAGATCCTATTTAGCCTATACCAGCCCATGCATCATATGTTGTCCTTAAGTGCATATCACTTAGTTTAGTTTTATGGGTTTCTCACTCATCAGTTGGATTCTTACATAATTTATGATTTATAAGTTTTCGTTCTTGCATGATATCTATTTTATCATTACTGTATGTATATTATGTATCTTGCTACGTTCCTCTGAGGACCTGATTTTTTTTATTACTAAGTTTTGACATAATATTACTAGGGATATTTTTTTCCAGGATTTCAGGTATCGCCAAATGATGCCTTCTTTATTATTCTACCATAATCATTTTCAGGTATCGCCAAATGATGCCTTCTTTATTATTCGCCAAATAGGAGCAGCGCCTTCTAGCTTTGTGAATTTGTCTGATGACCTCTCTAAACAATTGAGGAGGAGGAAGTTGGCAGCCTTCATGTCTGAATTTGTTCCTGTTCTTCCATAATACCCAGATACCAGCGGCTACGACGATCTGGTGTCCGTGGGAGCTGCTCCAGCTGGCCAGGAGATCGTGGAAGCCTCCAGTCGAGGGGACAAGACTCAGTCTATTATATAGATGGAACCAAATTTGAGTCGCCAACTCACCAGAAAGGAGGACGTGCTCTGCCGATTCTGATGACTGCTCCTTGCAGCAGTGGCATCTGGACGCGAGGCTAAATCCGATAGATCTGATGTGATCGTCCGTCGGAAGCTTGCATCACAGAGCTCGCCAGATAAGGATAAACCATTTGATGGGAATGCAAGACTGCCAGAACATAGCGTACGTGTTATTCGGCACGCCCCTGTCTCTGGCCACAAGTCTGGCGGAGGCCAGCGTGAAGGTCCCCCCGGGTTAGGGGACCAAGTCCACGAGTCGGGCGTGTCAGTGACGCGAAGATTGGCAGCAAGAATACCGTCGACCGTAGGCTAACCAAGCCAGTCTCTAATGTTCCTCCAATTCCATCCAGAACTTCCCTCCCATAGGTCCCTGATAATGCATCCCTGAGGGGTTCTGGCGTTAGGCTGTATGGTGTCATCTCCTAACCACCGTTCTTGGTAGGTAGATGAGCGTTCGTCGCCCAACTGGAGGCGGATTAAAGGTTTTGCAATATTACATCCCCGGATTATGCGACGCCAAGATGTCGAAGATCTGTTGTTCGTGATTGCCTCCGATAGATGGAAGAACCTGGAGTATCTGGCTCTCATGAATCTCGTCCATATCGAGCTCTCCGTGCGTAATTTCTACCATAGCTTCATGGAGCAGACATCCATGATGTGGGCAAGTCTGCTAAAGCCCAGACCTCCTTCTTCGGTGGGTTTGGCCATGGTGTCCCAACCGGCCCAATGATGTTTGTCATTGCCGTCGCTTTACCCCCAGAAGAACTTGGCGAAGAAGGATTCGAGATTGAGAAGGACCTTCTTGGAAGGGGAGCAGACGGCCAGGGTGTACAATGGGAAAAAATAGAGAACGTGTTTGAGGAGGATCATCTTACCTCCCGGTGATAAAGTTGCGTTGTGCCATCCTGCGATCAGTTTGCAGATTTTGCCTACAAGGTGTTCGTATATCCCTGAGTTGCCCTTTCCGTACACCAGCGGGCAACCCAAGTAAAGGAAAGGTGGGTAAGCCGTGCCCCGGGAGGTTAAATTGGAGAGCAGGGCAGAGCGGGTTTTGTCAGCTTTGTGATGGGTATTGATGACTCTCTTGTTGTTGTTGACCCGCTGGCCGAAGCAATTGGTGTATCTAGTGATCGTTCTCAGCACCACCTCGATCGATCCGATGTCTCCAGAGGAGAAGATCTGGATGTCGTCCGCGTACGCCAGGTGTGTGATCAGTGGGCAACCAGTCGTGGTGTAGAAGTGGTAGAAACCGGGCGTTGTGGGCATGCTATTGAGGCTTCTGCTGAGAGCCTCTGCCGTAATGATGAAATAGTAGAGGAAAGGAGGTCCCCTTGTCTAACCCCACGAGAAGATCGGAAGAACCCTGCGGCTTGGCCGTTGATGACGGTGGAAAACCAGGCATTGCTGATGGATCTGAATATGATGTCGATCCAGGATTCGGAGAAGCCGAAAGCCCTAAAGACCCAGATCGTGAATTGCCAGTCCAGACGGTCGTATGCCTTCTCCATGTCTAGTTTAATGGCGATGTTCCCTCTTCTGGACGGAAACTTCATACATGTTATCATCTCTCGGGCGAGGAGTATGTTGTTAGTTATGTTACGGCTTTTAAGAAACTCGCTTTGTTCTTCGAAAATAATCTTGGGGAGGAGATTGGACATTCGGTTGGAAACAATTTTTGATATAATCTTGTTGGTGAAGGTGCAAAGGCTGATAGGGCCGAAGTCTTTGAATGTTTCCGGGTTGGCTTTCTTGGGGATAAGGATGATGTTGGCGCAGGAAATAGAATTGGAATAACACGCTACTTGGAAAAAGGCTATGGTGGCCTCCAATAAGTCGGTTTTTAAGATATCCCAGCAAGCTCTGAAGAAGACCCCATCGAAGCCGACCAGCCCCGGAGCACTGTGATGATTAATGGACCAGACAATCGCCTTGACCTCCTTCTCAGAGGGAGTAGCCAACAAGGTGTCATTCTCGCTCTCGCTGATGAGGGATGGGATTTCGGACAGGAGCGCGGCGTCATTAACGACGGGCTCTTTAGTGAAAAGGTTAGAGTAGAAGGTCTTCGCCGTAACCTGAATACCTTCCTGGTCGTCCACCATGGCGCCATTCTCATCGTAGATCCGATGTATATTTAACTTATTTCTGCGGCCTTTGACTCACGCATGAAAGAACTTGGTGTTACGGTCTCCATCAGTGTCCCAAGTCAGTCTGGCTTTTTGCCTCCAGAATTCCGTTTCGACTTTCAGTCTGGATTTTAGAAGCGCTCTGGTAAGGTTGAGCTCGGTGCGGACAGCTAGAGATCTGTCAGTGGCATAAGAGGACTCAGCACGGGTGACGTTATCTGTCAAGACCCGCACCCGCTTTTCGGACGCAAGCTCGTGAGCAAGCCAGCTACGCATCAAGCGGACTCCAGCCCGACTCGAATACGTAAACCTGTCACGGCTATGATAAACTGCCAAATCATGGAAAAAGTAAATCTATATCTCAAATCCACATTAAATGTACGAAACATGAATGGACACTATGGGTCGTGGTCTGCAGCCCACTAGCATAAATGTCCGATAAGACTCCATAGAATATAACAAGAGTCCATAAACTGAATCAATAAATAGGATATCGCATGATAATGAAAGGAGAGCACAAACTGGATAGTAAACGTGATATCAATACCTGAATCTCGCAAGCAATGCCGTAATCATCTGAAACTCGCATGTGTCATAACCATCTGCCATTCCGAACTGCTAACTAACTTCACGCGAGCACTAAACCTGAAGAGATCATCGGGTCCTCGGAGGACATAGCAATATACATAAAAACATGCCTATCTAGCAGTTTAATCATGCATAAACTAAAAACAGGATATAAGCAAGGAATGAGACATATACATGGCAAGAGACTTCGACCAAACTGCTAACAAGTGACTAACGACAAGGGCTACTGATAGGTGACCATGAACTGGTATACAAGAACAACTACACGTAACTGAACTGCTGGATGAACAAATGAACACGAGATCAATGGAATACCAAACCCTCGCCCCGAGTGGACTCGCAAGCTTGAACTAATTACTAACCCTCGTCCCGAGTGTGGACTCTCTGGTTAGTTCTAATCACTAACCCTCGTCCCGAGTGTCGACTCTCTGGTTAGTTCACGGCAAGGCAGCCTCGTCCCGAGTGTCGACTCTCTGGTACAAGTCAACATCCTCGTCCCGAGTGTGGACTCACGGATGTAAACAGATCAAGACAAATACCCTCGTCTCGAGTGGACTCTCTGGTGCCAATGAACACGACAAACACCCTCGTCCCGAGTGTGGACTCTCTGGTGCAACGGATCAACCCTCGTCCCGAGTGTGGACTCTCTGGTTGAGAAAAAATGATACAGGGAAATAGCAGTTCAACTATATGTACTTGTTCCAAGACACGACTCAGTCAGGGTACAAATGAGACAAAGTACGACTCAGTCACGACACAGTCAAGTACAGTATTACTACACTGCCAAGTAAAGCAAGACCATAAATTGGTGAACACAGTATATAGAAACTAGATAAATCAAGTCAACTCGAAAGCTAATGAATCATATAAAATCTATAACAAATAGAGTATCTATGATGATACAATAATAACATGAAAACTATAAACATGAAATTAAACTGTAGAGGAGGCAAGGTATCTTGCTTGGAGGTTGCACGCAGATCCAACAAAATATAGTCAACTGTTAAGCCATAAAGTCCAAATCATCACAACTGTCTCCGAAAGCTGAAACAAATATTACCAAAGTTCTCAGAATAGTCAAATTAGCTAGGATTGCCTATCCTTAAGTCCAATTCTGGACACAGGGGCAAAACGGTAATTTTGGGTCAAAACGGTGTCCACCGTTGGATCCGCTTTGCACCAAAAAATGTGCCAGAGTCTCTAAAGTCGTTAAACTACATGTCTATAAATTTATTTTGATGATACGAACCCAACGGTATATCTAATTGTGGATTCCGGTAGGTCGTGCACAAAATCGCCCGTTGAATCGGATCGTGGGGCCCGCAAAACGACGATCCAATCAACTGTCTCAGAATTGGACCAAACTTGGCATACAGAACCAAAAAAATGATACGTTCATGTTGGCGCAAGTTTCGTCTCGATCTGACGATCGTTCACAAAGTAATTAGGATATTTGCACAGAGGCCGATACGGTGAATTTCGACGGATACGTATCAAATTTGTCGCGTACACGCGACCAATTTGAATTCCGTCAAAGCCCACACGTCCACGAAGCCAATATGCACCTTTTGATGCTTTCGGTTCGCGACCACGTCGCCCGGATTGGCGGAACGCACGTCGTATCGAAGGATTTTTTAATATTTCTATTGTTTTGAAAATAGGTTTTTGGTAAACTTCGGAATCCGATTTCTCGGCACGTAGTCGATGAAATCAGATTCTGTAAATTGGGTTGTGAAGCCCTATAGGTTTTCTAGGTCTGTATTTAGTTTGTTTTTGAAAACTCATACTGGTTGGTTCAACAACGGCCTTCCATGTTGGATTCTAAAATAGTTCTAATACTTTATTTTTGATGGATTTTCCTGAAGTTTTAGGAATTTCTATAATTAATCTAGAGCAAACTAGATCACTCTAATTGCAAGGTTTTGTAGGTGGTCAACTAGGCTATCATTAGAATTTTACGGGTCGAAAAATCGTTGGACGATGAGGGAGAAACTTACCTCAAAAAACGCCCAGTTGCTGCTATTGCTACTGCTGTCATGCTCTGTATTCGTGTGTGTGCGACGGCTCTGTCGCCGGCCGGCAGTGTCCCAGGGCGGCTCTGTGGTGGCACACGGCCTCCTGGAGGTCGGGGTGGGGAACGTCGAAGATTTTAGGGTTTTAGAGGGGTTTAGATTAGGGTTTTTTTCTCGAAATCTCTCTCTCCCTAGGTATATATACGTGCTGCTGCCTACATTCTCGGGTTGGTTATTCAGCGTTGGGGCTTCCCTGTTGTGCTGGGATGAGCAAGTGGGCCTAGCCCGACTGGCTTGAGCCCGAGCTCAGCTGGGCTGGGATTGTTTCTAATTGGGTTTTTGTAACATGGATGAAGATGTCAATCATAATACTTTCCTATCCTGAGGTCCCTCACAAGATCATGACTATTGCTAAGTAGCACTCAAGGACTTAACAGTTAATAGTCAGGATAGTAAAGCCAACAAAGCCAATATAAAATTAGCAAATGTCTAAAATATGAAAAGACCTAGCAGTTAAACAGATTATAGGTAATGTCAACAAAGTCGTGGATTTGTGATTCGGATATGTCAGATTTAGGTATATCACACCAACACAAGCTATTATTCTCCTATTTCTTATTATCTTTTTATATATATACAATATATATATATATATATATATATATATATATATATATATATATATATATATATATATATATATATATATATATATATATATATATATTCACACACATATAATATATTTACTTATATAACTCTTTATATGTTATAAATATCTTCTATGCATACCTACCACTACAACAATAAATATTCACAGCAACCAAATAATATCCTAATAATATATTCATAGCATAGTGTCTTATTTATAGAAATATATATACACACATATATACATATCATTTATATAATAAATGATTTAATAGATATAAATCGTTATCATTTAATAATAACAAAGTAATATTAATGATAATAATAATCATAATAACAATTAAAATAGTCCAATAGTCGTTTCTGATGGATATAACATGCACACTATTATCTGGCTCCAGAAGATCATATTAATTTGTAAAACACTATTTAATAGTAATAATACCTATAATGTACCTATAACAAATATTTAGAAAATAATTGCCAATTCCTAAAAATATATACAAAATATTTGCATTTACCAAACATGTCTACAAGGCCGTATTTGGTCCCACTACATGTCTACATGGGCTTGGATTTGACTTGGGCCCAATCTGGACAGGTTCGGTACAATCGGGTTCCCTAAAACTCAATAATATAATTAAATAATAAACAAAATCTTCGGTAAGGGTTAAGTCGCAACTTGGCCTAGTTTTCCTAGTTAGGACACACTTATCGCTGGGTCTTCCATGGCATGGCTAATACACTAGTCAAGGCACATCAATGCACTATCCGTGCCATGATTCCTAGTCGTCTGGTACTTCAAAACTCTACCATGACTAAAATTATCTACTGTAAAAATTAACTAAATAATTATTTATAAAAATCTAAAAATCGCTATTTATATCAAATAAATAGTAAAAAAATGTTTTCAAAAATTTCTGGGAAGAGGAGTTACATCGTCCTCCGCCATCTTAATCGCCTGGAAGATGTCTCCAAAAGCCTCTTTGCTCTAGGACGATAATGCCTTTCGAGTGGCTTTGAGTCTGGCCGCCATCCGAGCCAAAGGGTCTAGATCCGAAACGGAGTTCCAAGCGGCTGTCACGACGTTCCGGAATTGGGGGTGATAACACCAGAAGTCTAGGAAGCGGAATGGTTTTTTAGTGATGGTGTGATTGTTGCTGATTCTGATGAGAAGAGGGGAGTGATCCGATTCAGTGGAGTTCAGATGGGAGAGGTCAGTGATCAGGCCTATGTCGGACCAATGGTCGTTGATCATCGCCAGATCCAAACGAGAATACTGTCGTCGATGTCCCTCTTGCATGTTGCACCAGGTGAATTCGTTGTCTTAGAAGGGAATGGGGGTTAAGTTTTCGTGGAAGATGAAGTTGTTGAAATCGTCCATCGTAGGCTGGAGGGGCGGGCGGCCGCCAGATTTCTCCTCTCTGCAGAACACCGTGTTAAAATCTCCGATGCAGAGCCACGGAAGACCTTGGTAGGGTAAAGCAGCTACCAGCAGGTCTTTCCAAAGCGTTTTTCGCTCGGTGATATCGCAACTACCATGTACGACGGAAAGGATGGAGCGGGACTTGATCGTCGGATGTTCAACCCAACAAGAGAGGGCCTGAGGCGAATCTTTTATGATGTCAAAGTTGAATTCAGGTGCCTAAAAAATCCAGATGTCGTTGCATCCTGTGATGGCTTGAGGGAAACCTAGCTTGAGTTGAGTGGCTTCGATTCTGCTTTGGGGAATTTTTGGTTCAATGATGATTAAGAGGTCGATGCAATTAGTTTTCTTAAGGCTGAGGATTCTATTCAGCGTCGGTTTGTTTCCAAGACCTCTCACATTCCAGGAGATGATGTTAAGCATTTGATGTGTTTGTGGGAGGGGGATAGGCTTCATGGAAGACCTTGTGGTCATAGCCGTCTGCTGCTTTTGTTTGTTTTTGTTCTTCTTTGAGAAGATTTTTTTGGTGGGTGTGGTGGTTGGCCCGATGTCTCCGTTACCTTTGCTAGTCCGGCCGGGCTCGCTGCAACCCTTGATATCTGTCGATGAGGTAGTAAAATCTTTATCAGCTTCTTGGAGGGCGCATAATGGATTGTCACGATCCAGGAAACCCGCTTCCTTGGCTTGCCAGAACCTGCCGGTTAATGTGAGACAAGTTGGGTGGGTGTCGGTAGACTAAGGTTCTGAATGCTGCTCAGTGCGGCTCTCCGCCCGAACCTCTCCGGCTGAATCAGGCGGCTGGTGGTGAGGGGAGGAGATTAAGAAACCATGCGGCTGGTGGTGAGGGGAGGAGATTAAGAAACCATCGGAGGGGGAAAGTAGACTCAGGGGAGTTGTGGGATGAGATGGTGGATGGCACGTTGTGATCGTTGTCGACTCCTGGGTGATGTGTGTGGGGGTAGTTATGCTGCTCCGTGGAACAGCTGGGCTTTGGGGAAACTGGCTGGACGTCTCCGCCTGGGCTGGAAGAAATTGGGTTACTTGAGTTATCGGTAGCACTGTCGGGAGTGCTGCAACTGAGTAGTTCGAACGAATTGTTGAGAGAAATAGCAGGTGGGTTGAAAGGGATGATAGCGGAGCTAGTCGAGATGGCCAAACGGGGGTGGGACAGTAGTGTTGGGCCGTTAATTAGCAGGGTGGGGTTGGGAGGAGCAGTCTGATTGACATTGTCGTGATTACGGTTAGCAGTCGGAGCGCGCGGGTTGCGCGTGGTGGACTTCTTTAGCTCGGGATTGGCACGGAAGCAGTGTAAAATCCCTAAATTTTACTATAATTTTTTTATATTTTTTGTTTTATTTTATTTTATTTTGGTATTGATTTGTTATTTTGGTATTTGTACTTCGTAATTGTACGTCACATATAAGTTCACATTTTTCGTATTTGTACGTAGCGTGCGAAACTACGAGATGGTATATATTTTACATACAAATAATTTATTAAAAGAATTCTTCGTATATAAAATATGTATTTTATTTTTATTTAGTGTGTCTCGTCGATATTGCCAAACCTTTAATTTTTTATTTATAAAAAAAGACAAATTTTATTTTATGATATAAGTGATAATTTAGAAAAAACTATTATTTTATGTCAAAATAGACTATTTGTGTGCGAGTGACATGAAATTTATTTCATTGTCCACATTGATATTTTTCAAAAACTAATTGTTTTGTTTATTTATAAAAATGTATTCCAAATATTTAAAATTTATTGTTAATTTCAAAATTATTTATTAATATTTTATTATTATTTATAAAAAGTTATTTTGAAAATTGTTTTATTTAATATTTAATTAATTATGATTATTTAAATTAGAAAAGATTATATTGGCTTTATTTTAAAATAGCTTTAAATTAAAAATAAGTTTTATCTAGATTGATTTGGATTCGACAAATTATTTTAAATCCATTTGAATAATTATGTAATTATCTAATGGGGATTTAAAATCCTCCTACTCCTTATCTAATAGGAGTCTCCACCTCCTATATAAGGAGAGACTCCTTCCTCCTTTCTCCCATAAACTCCACATCCAAAAAATTTACCATCCATAATCACATCGTGCATCGTGTCCGTGTCCTGCCATCTACTATATTATATTTTTGTACAAATACACTGGTTCTCCATGCCCGATAAATCTGGACACCCAATTCCACAACTCTGGCCATTTGACTCTGACCCAGCCGAAATCCCCTTGACCATTCCCGACACAGAACTCTAATCTAAAACTGAACCCTATCGCCTCCCCACTAAACTCCTCCTCTGGCAGACTCTCTGCCGGCCACCCCGCCTAGCCAGCACCAACCCTGACCTCCTCCTTCGCCCTGCTTTCCCGACCAGCAACCGGTCCTCTCTGTAGTAACAAGAATTGCAGCACCTCCGGCAAACCGCTGTTCCAACTCGCGCTGACCCACCGCACTAGTGGCAACTCCCCGCCGATGTCACTACGGCCAAACCCAGGCCCACTGCCACCTTGCTCCTCCCCACCGCTATAGACACCACCACAGCAAACCAAGCGAACCACCACCCATCGCTATTGCCGCACTCGGCAGCAGACCACACCCAACCACAGAAACCGCCACCACTATCTCCATAGATTTTCGGCCAACCCCAGATCAACGCAACCACCATCATCACCACCCCATCACTACGAGAACCACCGCCGCGACAACACCTGACCAACGTCGACGCGACCCCAGCCACTATCACCCATAGAAAAAAAAAGGGGCAAGCAAGCGAACACCCCAACCACCAGACTCACCATGCAAGCGTCGAGGTGCACCGTCTCCGTGTCCTCCCGCGCCACGCCGCGCAGACCGGAGCGCCGAGAAGCCTCCGCGTCTTAGCCGTGCCGCCCGCCCGACCTCGCCATTACAGGAGAATACTGACCCCTATCGACTTTGCCTCCTACGCCTCTGTCGCCGATGTAGCTCCTCCGTCCCCTCGTCCAGTAGGAACCCAGCCGTCGCAGCCTCCTGTAAGTCTTCCGCATCGTCGGGCCTCCTCATCCGCGACGCGCCGCCCGGCGAGTCTCGCCGACGACTTCCTAGTGAGAAACCCCCATCGTCTTCCTCCCTCTCTCCCTTCCACCAGCCAAGCCCGACCGAAACCCCTGATCACCGACGAGTCGCCCTCCGATCCCGCTCTTCCGCCCTAGCCTCCATCTTCGTACCGGCGCCATGGCCAGCCCACGTGCGTCTTCCCACCGGAACCCTCCGCTCTTCTCCCTTTCTGCCTTCCTCTTCCCCGTACCCGACCACCGGTCGTCGAGACCGCACGGGGAAGCCGTCTCCTCTGCCCGCACGGTTCCCCATCACGACGTCACCGCCGCGTGGGTTAAAACCCCCATCCTCTCCACCTCACTCCGGCGCCACCCCGAGCTGGCTCGCCACCCCTCTCTCTCGACCATCTCTCCTCTCCCGTGCTCTCCCCTTCCTCCACCGCACGCCAAGCCCGACCCCCGCTCTTTCTTCCCTATCCCCAACCTCCTTTCTTTTCTCTCTCCTTCCTTTCCTTAAAATGAGCAGCTGCCTTTGTTTTTGTTTTCTTTGTTTTTTTGTGGTTTTGTTTTTTTGTGTCTTTTTTTCTTTTTCTTCTTTTGTTTTGTTATATTATTAATAATAAATTTCTAGATATAATAAATGATAGACATGTGTACTAGCTGTATGTATATTGTGTAGTAATGGATAAAAAAATTATTTGAAAGAAAAAATTATTTAGTTTTTAAAATTTTAGGGTATCAAAGAAAAATAGAGATTTGCATAGCCTAAAACATATTACTAAACTATTTTAAGGTATTCAAAATAAAAATGTTTTTATTATTAATTCATAGTTTTGACCAAAAATAATTTTTCTAGGTTCTCGAATATTGTGATATATTTTGTAGTTACTAAATTTATACAATGCTTTTCTAGTGTTTACATATATTTACCAAAGTAATTTTTACACTAATAAAATCTACTTTTCAATAAATAAATAAAAATACTTTCTAAAAAAATTGTATAAGTATTTTATCCTCCAAAAATCCCATTGACTATCTGCTTCTTGACTATGGCTAATAGTATTACCTACCCACTTCCGAATTCAAAATTTCGTATGTCCACTCTAACTAATTGAACTGTTCTGGACCCGGTGTTACAATCTCTGCTATAATTAAAGATCATCCTGTATAGTTGTAGCGTGGAAGTCGAACCCCATGCCTTCTTGATTATCACAGCACACCAGGCGTCCTACCAGGCAAGTATACCTTGCTAATAAACTGTCGTATTATTTATTTTTAGTATTATTTAGTTTGTTTCATATTGTTAGTTTCCTTTGTTATAAACTGCGCTTACAAGCCATAATTGGGTGCAAGCGACTCTATTAGTCGTTAATTTATTTTATGCATATTGACTTAGTTTTAGCGGCCTACCTTCTTGTTGTGGGATATCCTTATATCTACTTTGGCCATGACAGTCACACTACACGATTTGCAATATTTTGCTGGAGGCATGACTTATGGACTGGCCATCTTTATTGTCGTGTGACGGATAGATCGTAACTGCTACGATTAAGGTATAGAGACTCGAGCAGTTACAAAACTGGACGGGTCATGGACATAACTTGGTCAGTGTGGGAAATATTGAAAGAGGACAGTCGCTAGTACGTATGAAAATCCAAACAGGTAAACCACAGTCTTCGGATGGAACTGTAGCGATTTATATTTCCAGATACCCTCTGACGTTTTGGACGTTACGGAATGATACGGATGACTGGATGCCAGTTACGTACTTATAGCCTAAAATTCCACCCATACGCTTGAAAGTTGTCCTATAAATTACAAAATAGATCGTTAGCATTCCCTTTTGCATATTGGTGTCTAGGAGAGTCTTGCATATTATTATTATTTTGACAGTTCATATTAGCTTGTTCTTCTTGTATCTTGCTACATCCCTCTGAGGACCTGGTTATTCCCCAGGTGTGTGTGTTCATGTCTTCCGTAGGTATCCTAGCCGGGATCATGGTCTTCTCTATTTATTCGAAGATGACGTGACTTGGTTCCTCCTTGCTACTTCCACTTAGCCCTTTTATATATCATGTACTTCTTCCTTTTTATTTTGGTTGGTAGTGGATGTGTCTCCACCCAACATATTGTACCAAAATAATTTATTATATGATATCTTGTATTCTCTTATTTTGTGGATGAGATTAGTTAGTTGTAGTTTACTGTATTTTATAGCTTATGTATACATACAAGGCCCCTGTACTTCGTATGTATGCAGCTGACATGTCTACGTACTTAGTCCTACTTATTTTGGGACTGGGGCGTTACATATTTTTGTGGTGGCTCATGCAGGTCTAGATAAGTTGTTTGGTTACTTTACCGTACCAAGCAAGCCTGCGTATAGGATTAGAGTCTAGGATCTCATCCACATACTTGACCTCTCCTCTCGATTCTATTTTCGAACTACCGCTTGACTCATCGATTGCATCTTGTTTGATTCTTATCTTCCCTTTCGTGCTTGATAGAGATTAATAAGGTAACCCATACTAGGTGGACATGACCCATGGTTCCATCACCCTACTAGTTTAGCTTTTGTAAGTTGGGTAGAATGCCTTACGACCTAACCTTCCTTATGACCTTGACCAAGTCTTAGACAAGCAGATGGTAGAACGACTGTATAGGTATCAACATAGGACATGACCTAGATTTTTAAGGACTTTGACCAAACTCTACTTCCTTTCAATCTTAATCTCACGTGCCTATGTTTTTACCATCTTGACTAATGTTGATACTATAATACAGTTTTGCAAGCTTATCCATCTATCGAGCTTGTTCATGACTTATGCTATTGAGCGCGCTCACTAACATATTGTCTCGTCAGAACCGGTGCATGATGGTCTGATCAACCGAGTGCACTTTGGTTCACTTTTATTTATCGTTCTACGTGGATGGGGACATAGCTAAACTTGTCCTCTAGAGTCCCATCTACGACTGCCTTGAAAATTCTTTTTAAAATTATTCGGTCGCCTTTGAACCACGTATTCGTATTCGATAATATCGTCCTTGAACTCTATATTGCTTTCGCCTTCACCTATTTTAGAAGGGCGAGGACGCTTGTACGTGAATTCCCTCTAGCTGTCCTATCACTTATGCCCATTACCACTCAATGTAACTTTATCTTCGTCTTAAACTATTTGTTCCTTCCTCGACTCTAAACCTATTATTGTGACCTCCTAATCACTTGGGTGATTCCAATCAACCTTATATTGGTGCTCCCAACCTAGATGACTAGCACCTCGTTTCCTCCCTATGACCCATATCTCCCAAGCCCTAAATTATTCTCTTTATTCCTTACTATTCTCAAATTTGTGTTATCGTGATTTTATTGCCTTAACTAGCGACCCTCCTTATCCATGATTTATCTTCGAACACGAATTTCTAAAGCATGCTTGTGTTGAACGTCGTTCCCTTACCTCGCTCAATGATTCGACTATGTTGCCTTATCGATATACCCATGTACCTTTTCAACCCCCAATTATTTTTAATTTCGAGGACAAAATTCTTGTAAGTTGGGTAGGATGTAAAATCCCTAAATTTTACTATATTTTTTTATTTTATTTTTTTGTTTTATTTTATTTTATTTTGGTATTGATTTGTTATTTTGGTATTTGTACTTCGTAATTATACGTCGCGTATAAGTTCACATTTTTCGTATTTGTACGTAGCGTGCAAAATTGCGAGATGGTATATATTTTATATACAAATATTTTATTAAAAGAATTCTTCGTATAAAAAATATGTATTTTATTTTTATTTAGTGTGTCGCGTCGAGATTGCCAAACCTTTAATTTTTTTATTTATAAGAAAAGGCAAATTTTATTTTATGATATAAGTGATAATTTAGGAAAAAAAGAAACTATTGCTTTATGTCAAAATAGACTATTTGTGTGCGAGTGACATGAAATTTATTTCATTGTCCACTTTGATATTTTTCGAAAACTAATTATTTTGTTTATTTATAAAAATGTATTCCAAATATTTAAAGTTTATTGTGAATTTCGAAATTATTTATTAATATATTTTTTATTATTTATAAAAAGTTATTTTGGAAATTGTTTAATTTAATATTTAATTAATTATGATGATTTAAATTAGAAAGGATTATATTGGCTTTATTTTAAAATAGCTTTAAATTAAAAATAAGTTTTATCTAGATTGATTTGGATTCGACAAATTATTTTAAATCCATTTGAATAATTATGTAATTATCTAATGGGAATTTAAAATTCTCCTACTCCTTATCTAATAGGATTCTCCACCTCCTATATAAGGAGAGACTCATTGCTCCTTTCTTCCATAAACTCCACACACACAAAAATTTCCATCCACAATCACATCGTGTATCGTGTCCGTGCTTTGCCATCTACTATATTCTATTTTTGTACAGATACACTGGTTCTCCATGCCCGACAAATTTGGACACCCGACTCCACAACTCCGGCCATTTGACTCTGACCCGGCCGAAATCCCCTGGACCATCCCCGACACAGAACTCTAATCTAAAACTCGAACCCTATCGCCTCCCCACTAAACTCCTCCTCTGGCAGACTCTCTGCCGGCCACCCCGCCTAGCCAGCACCAACCCGGACCTCCTCCTTCGCCCCGCTTCCCCGACCAGTAATCGGTCCTCTCTGTAGTAACCAGAATTGCAGCACCTCCGGCAAACTGTCGTTCCAACTCGCGCTGACCCACCGCACTAGTGGCAACTCCCCGCCGATGTCAATACGGCCAAACCCAAGCCCACTGCCACCTTGCTCCTCCCCACCGCTATAGACACCACCACAGCAAACCAAGCGAACCACCACCCATCGCCATTGCCGTGCTTGACAACAAACCACACCCAACCACAGAAACCGCCACCACCATCTCCACAGATTTTCGGCTAACCCCAGATCAACGCAACCACCATCATCACCGCCCCATTACTACGAGAACCACTGCCGCGGCAACACCCGACCAACGTCGCCGCGACTCCATCCATCATCACCCACAGAAAAAAAGGGGCAAGCAAGCGAACACCCCAACCACCAGACTCACCGTACAAGTGTCGAGGTGCGCCGCCACCGTGTCTTCCAGTGCCACGTCGCACAGACCGGAGCGACGAGAAGCCTCCGCGCCTTATCCGCGCCGCCCGCCCGACCTTGCCATCACCGGGGAATACTGCCCCCTGTCGACTTTGCCTCTTACGCCTCTGTCGTTGATGTAGCTCCTCCGTCCTCGCGTCCAGTAGACACCCAGCCGCCGCAGCCTCCTGTAAGTCTTTCGCATCGTCGGGCCTCCTCTTCCATGTCGCGCCGCCCGGCGAGTCTTGCCGACGACTTCCTAGTGAGAAACCCCCATCGTCTTCCTCCCTCTCTCCCTTCCACCAGCCAAGCCCGATCGAAACCCCTGACCGCTGACGAGTCGCCCTCCGATCCCGCGCTTTCGCCCTAGCCTCCATCTCTGCGCTGGCGCCATGGCCAGCCCACGCGCGTCTTCCCGTCGGAACCCTCCGCTCTTCTCCCTCTCCGTCTTCCTCTTCCCCGTACCCGACCACCGGTCGCCGAGACCGCACGGGGAAGCCGTCTCCTCCGCCCGTGCGGTTCTCTATCTCGGCGCCACCGTCGCGTGGGTTAAAACCCCCCATCCTCTCTACCTCACTTCGGCGCCGCCCCGAGTTGGCTCACCACCCCTCTCTCCCGACCATCTCTCCTCTCCCGCGCTCACCCCTTCCTCCGTCGTACGCCGAGCCCAACCCCCGCTCCTCGTCTCCCGCTCTTCTTCCCTCTCTCCATCCTCCTTTCTTTTCTCTCTCCTTCCTTTCCTTAAAATGAGCAGTTGCCTTTGTTTTTGTTTTCTTTATTTTTTTGTGTTTTTTTTTGTGTTTTCTTTTTCTTTTTCTTCCTTTGTTTTGTTATATTATTAATAATAAATTCTAGATATAATAAATGATATACATGTGTACTAGTTGTATGTATATTGTGCAGTATAGATAAAATAAATTATTTGAAAAAAAAATTTATTTAGTTTTCAAAAATTTTATGGTATCAAAGAAAAATAGAGATTTGCTTAGCCTAAAACATATTACTAAACTATTATATGGTATTCAAAATAAAAATGTTTTTATTATTATTTCATAGTTTTGACCAAAAATAATTTTTCTAGGTACTCGAATATTGTGATATATTTTGTAGTTACTAAATTTATACAATGCTTTTCTAGTGTTTACATATATTTTCCAAAGTAATTTTTACACTAATAAAATCTACTTTTCAATAAATAAATAAAAATACTTTCTAAAAAAAATTGTATAAGTATTTTATCCTCCAAAAATCCCATTGACTATCTGCTTCTTGACTATGACTAATAGTATTCCCTACCCACTTTCGAATTCGAACTTTCGTATGTCCACTCTAACTAATTGAACTGTTCTGGACCCGGTGTTACAATCTCTGCTATAATTAAAGATCATCCTGCATAGTTGTAGTACGGAAGTCGAACCCCGTGCCTTCTTGATTATCACAGCACACCAAACGTCCTACCAGGCAAGTATACCTTGCTAATAAACTGTCGCATTATTTATTTTTTGCATTTTTTACTTTGTTTCATATTGTTAGTTTTCTTTGTTATAAACTGCACGTCCAAGCCATAATTGGGTGCAAGCGACTCTATTAGTCGTTACTTTATTTTATGCATGTTGACTTAGTTTTAGCGGCCTACCTTCTTGTTGTGGGATATCCTTATATCTCCTTTGGCCATGACACTCAAACTACACGGTTTGAGACATTTTTCTAGGGGCATGACTTATGGATTGGCCATCTTTATTGTCGTGTGAAGGATAGATCGTATCTGCTATGATTAAGGTATAGAGACTCGAGCAGTTACAAAACTGGGCGGGTCATGGACATGACTTGGTCAGTGTGAGAAATATTGGGGGAGGACGGTCGCTAGTACGTATGGGAATCCAAACAGGTAAACCACAGTCTCAGGATGAAACTGTGGAGATTTATATTTGCAGATGCCCTTTGACATTTTGGATATTACGGACGGATACGGATGACTGGATGCCAGTTACGTACTTATAGCCTAAAATCCCTCCCATGCGCATGAAAGTTGGCCTCTAAATTGCACAATAGATGGTTAGCATTCCCTTTTGCATATTGGTGTCTAGGAGAGTCTTGCATATTATTATTATTTTGACAGTTCATATTAGCTTGTTCTTCTTGTATCTTGCTACATCCCTCTGAGGACCTGGTTATTCTCCAGGTGTGTGTTCTTGTCTTTCGCAGGTATCCTAGCCGGGATCATGGTCTTCTCTATTTATTCGAAGATGACGTGACTTGGTTCCTCCTTGCTACTTCCACTTAGCCCTTTTATATATCATGTACTTCTTCCTTTTTATTTTGGTTGGTAGTGGATGTGTCTCCACCCAACATATTGTACCAAAATAATTTATTATATAATATCTTTTATTCCCTTATTTTGTGGATGAGATTAGTTAGTTGTGGTTTACTGTATTTTATAGCTTATGTATACATACAAGGCCCCTGTACTTCGTATGTATGCAGCTGACATGTCTACGTACTTAGTCCTACATATTTTGGGACTGGGGCGTTACATATTTTTGTGGTGGCTCATGCAGGTCTAGATAAGTTGTTTAGTTACTTTACCGTACCAAGCAAGCCTGCGTATAGGATTAGAGTCTAGGATCTCATCTACATACTTGACCTCTCCTCTCGATTCTATTTTCGAACTACCGCTTGACTCATCGATTGCATCTTATTTGATTCTTATTTTCCCTTTCGTGCTTGATAGAGATTAATAAGGTAACCCATACTAGGTGGACATGACCCATGGTTCCATCACCCTACTAGTTTAGCTTTTGTAAGTTGGGTAGAATGCCTTACGACCTAACCTTCCTTATGACCTTGACCAAGTCTTAGACAAGCAGATGGTTGAACGACTGTATAGGTATCAACATAGGACATGACCTAGATTTTTAAGGACTTTGACCAAACTCTACTTCTTTTCAATCTTAATCTCACGTGCCTATGTTTTAACCATCTTGACTAATGTTGATACTATAATACAGTTTTGCAAGCTTATCCATCTATCGAGCTTGTTCATGACTTATGCTATTGAGCGCGCTCTCTAACATATTGTCTAGTCAGAACCGGTGCATGATGGTCTGATCAACCGAGTGCACTTTGGTTCGCTTTTATTTATCGTTCTACGTGGATGGGGACAACCAGAAAGTCTAAGTGTCTACTGACATAACAACAGAACATCCAGCTCAATACAAGTCTCTAATGCTGAATATGAAAGAATATATACAATCCAGACCTCAAATGACAGAAATAGTAAACCTAGACTAGGAAGCCTCAGTCTCTAAGCTAGTGGATCAGGCTGGAAATCTGGGTCACACATGTCATCTACAGCTGTCCCATAGTAAGTGTCTACGCAGGCCTCATCCTCATCCCCTGTAATATTTTCAACAGGTCCAGTCAGGACAGGAGCGAGCACAAAATATCTCACGCAGTTCATATCATGGTAGAAAATATAAAGCATGCAATAGAGTAAGGTATATGAAACGCTGAAAGAAGAATGTATATAAAAAATAGTAGAGATTTGATAATAGGAAATATCTATATATGATAAGTAAGAACTGTAAGCCTACTGTGATTTAGAGTACAATATGGTTATGTAAACGGTCTAGGAAAATGCAATGGTAACTCCATTGTACGTGGGTGTACAATAGACATATACAATAGTTATACAATGTTGTACAATAGGATTTGAGTACATAACCAATTCTACTCCCCCTCTCCAATCAATACACAAGGATCCACTCCAGTTATGTTATCTTGCACAATAGTGTACAATGTTATACAATGGATGTACAATATTATACAATAGATGTACAATGTTATACAATAGTTGTACAATGTTATACAATAGTGTACAATGGTCTATCCCTGGGACTCATGTGATATTGAGAGTACAATATGCACAAGGAGTATACAAGGATATGGGTATTCAATAAATACAATATGTAAGTGAAACGCACATCACAATATATATCTAGTAAATACAAGAGGATAACATCTCAAAAGAAGATCCATATAGTACCAATCCGTGATAACAATCGTGTCAGCATCAAGTACAGTAATCTAGATCAAGAATGTAAATCCAGACAAGTATGAAACGGTCAGAGAATGTACTCACCTGGTATCTGAGTGTCCAATATGAAAGTACTGTCCGAGGAGTGGTGTCTGGCTCCTAATCAGAACAGCACAAGTCACAACAAGTTCAAAATGGTATAATGAAGTCCTACTATGCATTCTACATGATTCTAGGTCAATCTAGGCCAAAGTCAACTCTTGGTCAACTCTGGTCAACCCTAGAAGTCAAACTAGGTCAACCAAGTCTAGACTAGGTCAATCTAGTCTATCTAGTCCAATCTAGACTATACTAGTCTATACTAATCTAGTCTAGGTCTACCAAGGCTAAACTAGCCTATCAACATACAATACAAGGCTATAGAATCTATCCTATCAATCAAGCACAACTCCAAACACAAATACTAATGACACACCAAGTACATATACAATATATATATATATATATATATATATATATATATATATATATATATATATATATATATATATATATACTCATAGATACAAGGTACATACATATAGTTATATAGCACACTACTATATATATACATTATATATATATCATATATAACCATAGGCTAATGTGTAAACCATACAACATTATGCTAATACATATAAATATATACATATGTATAAAGGGGCTCATGTGTATGGTGATACATGGGTGTACGTGAGTGTGTGTATTAGTGAGAGTGATGTGAGGCATGGCAATGGTGTGGGTGATACATGGCATGAGGGTATGTGAGAGGGTAACATGGTGTCAAGGAGTGCTAATGTGTGTGTGACTGTGAGTGATGCAAAAAACAGTGTGTGTGTAACATGGCAGTTGTGTGAGGAGTGAGTGAAACCTAATGAGCAGTGAGTGAACAGGTGTGTAGCTGTGTGTGTGTGGGGGGGAGGGTGAAAACAGTGTACAGTAGGCTAATAGTGAAGCATAGACATGTGTGAAAACAATAGGAATCAGTGCACTATACACATGTAATGAAATCTGAAATTTAAACAACAGTGAAAAAAATGGAATGGGATCAATTCTTGTTCAGGTTTAGAGAATCCCATCTCAGATTTTACAACATTAGCACCAATTTTCAGGTTTCAGTCTTCATACTAAACAACCCATTTTTGAAGGCAATAACCCACCAAATTACACCAAATTTGACACATAGCAAGGTAACATATAGGAGAATAGTATCAGGGAATTAAACCAACATGTTAACAGCATTAGATGGGTTTAAAATGATGGCAAAGTTCGATTCTCAAACTGGAAATCCACAGGAAAACATGTATATCAGAAATTGGGAAAAATGACAAACAACTAATGAAAATACATTAAAATGCAATTTTAAAAGGTTGGTAAATGAAATATACAATGTGTTTGTGTCCCAGGGTCCAACACGTGTCCGCCAATACGACACAATCGTGTCCAAACCATAAAACCCAGATCGGGCATAACAGTGCACTGTCCAGTGCACTGTCTCATGCACACGTGCACTTGTGTCGTGCACTCGACACAGGACACAAACGTGTCTCGTGGTCAACCACCTAGATAGCCCACCTATAGGACTACCCCATAGGCCAACTAGCCAGTGTCCACGTCGTGTCTGTGTCGGATACGAGAGCCGTATCAGAGTCAAAAATATTCGACTGCACAGTCAGGCCAATCCCCGTGCAACGAGGATTTCTTCCTCGACACGCCACGTGGGCCCACAAAACTTGACACGTGGTGTGTCAGTCACTGCCCCAAGGGGCGTGTCAAGTTTCGTGTCCAACCAAGCCGTGTCGTGTCCGCTACAGCCCCCGAGTGGCATGGGATCAAACCCGAGCGCGTGCGCGCGTGTGTAGCGCGTGTCCACGCATCGAATTCGACACAACCCGACACAATCACCACCTCAGAGGAACAGAAATCATTAAGCAAATACAAAACCTAGATTCCTATTCAAAAACATTGCACAAAAAGAATCGAAATGCCCTTTGAGGCATTTCGACAAACACTTAAGGAACAGGTCTGATACGTGTCTGAAATGGACACGAAACCTATGAAACTCGACACGAAACCTATGCAACCACTTAGGGGACTCCTAGGGCTTCCTGAATATGTAAGGAAATCGAAATTTCATTGAGGAATGAGGAAGTTACCTATAGTTGAACTTCTAGGAAAATCCCTCTTTGTAGAGCTCTTCTCCTTGATGTCCCAATCCAACAAATCAACAACAAACTGAAATAAAACTCCAATAACAGCAAGTATAGGTGTATTAAAACCTAATGGAAGAGATTTGAATAAAAAAGGACATGAGGAGGAATTTCTATGGATTAATGAAATAGGAACAAACCTCTTTCTAAACTGGAGCTTTCCTAAAAAGAGGCAAACCTAAACTAAGAGAGTATTTATAGGTTGGTGTTCCCAAGGATGATATGGTGGCCGGCCAATAATGTCTAGGGCTTAGGGTTTTGCAATGTCTTGGGCTTTGGGCCAATCTACAAGGCTATGAGTTAAATTGATTTATCAAAGGTTCTAAATCATAAGCCATGACTTATGACTTTCTAATTCCTATTGCTAACTAGAGTCTATTGACCAAACCAAGGGTTAGCTTAGGTTAGACTAGAGTCATATAACCTAACCAAGTCCATACTAACTAGGGTTAGCTTCTAGGTTGGTCTACAAGGATCAAAACTAGTCAAAGTCAACCTAATCCAAACAATTCCAAAATAATTCCTAAAAATTCCCATAAATTCAAATAAATCCTAAAATGACCAAAATATCCTCTAGTCTAAAATGTACTAATCAAACATCCTAATCACATGGCTAGGCTCTAGGTCAACAGTCTCCAAGGTTACACTAGTCAAACACCAAAATCATAAGTCATGATTTAAATAGTTTAAAAATGATTAAAAATTACCAAAAATCATATTATTAATTAAATATCATAATTAAATAAATTAAAATACAAAATTTCAAAATTACCCTTATTTTAGAAAACTGGGTGTTACACCGAGGCCTAGACGGAGGGGATGCGGAGCCCCCTTCCTCCATGGATGCGGAGACCGGGGCCTAGACGGAGGGGATGCAGAGCCATGAGAGAATGGTTAGGACTGGCTGGGAGAAAAAAGAATCCATGTAGTACATGGATTATATATATATATATATATATATATATATATATATGCATCGTTACATGACAAAACAAGTTCATTGAAAAGTGTGAAAGTTGTCTCCTTGACTTGGAAGTTAACTTGATATAGCATGCCATATTAACCTGGTAACTTTTTAGAAAATCGGTCAAAAGGAAAACATTGCATTAAATGATGTTCTCTACCTTTTAAAGTACACAATGACCTACAATAGCAAGTTTACCAACCGGTCAAAAGGGGAACATTGCATTAAATGATTTTTCCTACTCTAATCATATCACAAGAAAGCCCTTTTAATAAGAACCATTGGATCAAAAATAATGGTCCATATTTGTCATGTATCGATACAATAAAATGGTATTTTGTATTGTAGAAGACCCCATATATATATATATATATATATATATATATATATATATATATATATATATATATATATATATATATATATAAAATATATATATATATATATATATATATATATATATATATGCTTGCATCTTCATAAGTTTTGTTGTCCTAATCACCAAACTTCAACTTGGAAATTGTGTTAGTTTTGTGTGTTAGAATTATTCAATAATATGGGCCACACATGTAAAATTAATTGTGTTGGGCTATCTAAATAATTAAGCCAAATTAAAGTGGTCTATTTGGAAAATTGGCTTAAAGGTATAATTGTTATGGAATTAATGTGTAGATACCGGAGATAATTCTAATTTGATGAGGGGCCAAATTAGAAATATCACAACACACATATCTATATATATGTGTGTTCATTAGGGTTATGGTCCCCAACTCATACGGCCACAAAGAGAGGGTTTCTCTATTCTCTTCTGTATTCCCATCAACAAAGAGAGGAACAAAGATTTTTGTTATTAAGGGCCGTAGCGGGTTGGAAGATCGAACCCAATAAAGAGACGATCGCTTCAACATCCATCAAGTCTAGCAATGGATTCAGGTACGCTTCCGCAATCAATTTAATTTATGTTCTTCATCTCATGAATCGACAGGGTACAACAAATATCTAACAAGTGGTATCAGATCCTCCTTGTTTGATTTATGAGATTGAAGGTTTATATTTAATTTTTGTTGTTGTTTAGGAACCCTAGATCGTAAGATCAAATTTAAGTCAGGGTTCCTATTGTTCGATCTAAGTTTTTATGATCCACCAATTTAGAATATAATATTTTACTTTCTTTTTTTTTTACCATTACGAATTGGTGTTTTGGCTAATGCGGCTAGGGTTTGCCGCAGATGATAGCAAGTATTATATTTCACTTGGGCACGTTGAGAGCTGCATATTCTTTTCTTTGTAATTTAAGAATGGAGTTGTCATATGTGACATTATATTATGCTGGATCTGAAAGCAATTACCAATTCATCTCTGAGATATGTTCATTCATTTTCCTTGCCACATATAGATATTGTTCAGTTACATGGATTTTTCATCTTTATATACGACGGCTTTTAATAGTAAGCTGCAGATGTTTACTTGGCTCGTAAGAATAATGTTCTGTGAAAATAAGCATGGCTCAGACTTTTGAATTCACTATCCTTTTTCTGTTTAAGTATCAATATTGCAACTTCTATTTATGGTTACCAATTGTTTATGGTCATTAATATTACAACTTCTGTTTATGGGTCTTTACGGATTCTGGCATGTTACTATCAATTATGTTTAAGTATCAATATTGCAACAAAAGGTGATAGTTTCGGATATAAAGAAATTATTAGTATGGAAAGCTCTGATTAAGTATCAATATTGTATAAAACAGATTTAGCATTTTCTTTATGGTATTGTTATTGATTTGGATTCAGAAATATAGTTTTCGATAAATTCATGCAAAAACAAATTCACATGCATATGATTAAAGGAAATATCTTTAAGATATATGATTATTTTTTAAATTAAAATTAAGATTTTGTCTTCAGTAGATTATTTTTATTTAAAATAATCCTTATAGATTATTTGATATAATCTGTTAATGCATATATTTGACCTTCTATAGATTATTCTATTTAAAGTAACCTTATGCATTATTTGATATTATCTTTGGATGCATATCCTCCGTAGATTATTTCATGAATTTTGTTATAGTGATAATATCCAATTTTGCCAAATTAAAATTCATGATTATGCTTTTGATTACTTTATTTGAGTAATAATCTTATAAATATGCATGTATATAAAGTTTTGGACATGATTCATTTTTGTAAAATTTAGTCAACATTCAATTTTTGGTGCCTTTTATGACTAGCAATAGTTGTCCAATATTCTAAGTAGACTAATTGAAACAAGATGTCGCCAAAGTGACCTCTCTTGCGTAGATAGTCTATGAGGGATGTCGGATGTTTGTGTGTGTATATTCATGCGGGTATTAACCGGCCCAAAGGAAGGTTAATACTTGGCCGAATTGCACACATACTTGTGGTGATAAATGTGCGACAATTATACGGTTTACATGTGAATAATAACCTGATCCAAAGATAGGCTTATTATTTGACATGACTTATTGTCAATATTGATCACTACACCAAGAGTACCACTTGCAGTTAATATCACTGTCCAAAGACTTGATATTAATGATGCACTAGGTATCTTGAGATGGGGTTCACCATTATTTGAATTTGTTTGACTATCTTTTATTCTTTGGTTATTAATTAGAGCATATTTATTTATTTTTGTTCTCTTTTCAGCTAGTGTTGCTATAATATCTGCTAATCTGAACTCAATTCCAATGTTTAATGGGACAAACTTCAAGGACTGGAAAGAGAACATATATATTGTTCTCGGCTGCATGGATCTAGACCTTGCACTTAGGATTGAGCGTCCCACTACTCCTAAGGATGACAGTTCATCTGGTGATAGAGCAAACTTCGAGAAGTGGGAACGCTCAAACCGCATGAGTCTAATGATCATAAAGCACGGTATTCCAGAGGCATTCAGGGGTGCAGTATCTGATGAGGTTACTAATGTAAAAGAATTCCTTGCTGAAATCGAAAAGCAATTTGCAAAGAATGATAAGGCGGAAACAAGCACACTTTTGTTGCGTTTGATTATCATGAAGTATAAAGGCAAAGGTAACATAAGGGAGTACATCATGGAGACGTCTCATATTGCTTCAAAACTTAAGGTACTTAAGCTCGACTTGTCGGATGACTTGTTCGTTTATTTGGTATTGCTCTCACTTCCTACACAGTACAATCAGTTCAAGGTCAGTTACAACTGTCAAAAGGAAAAATGGACTCTAAATGAGCTGATTTCGTACTGTGTACAAGAAGAAGAGAGATTGAAGCAAGATAAAACTGAAAGTGCTAATTTGGCTACCACCCCTAAAGACAAGTATAATGGCACTAAGCAAAAAAATACAGAAGCTACTAAGGGTCCAGTGTAAAAGAAACAACAAACTGAGGCTAATGGTTGTTTCTTTTGTGGCAAGCCGGGACACGTAAAGAAGGAATGTACAAAGTACCACGCATGGCGTGTAAAGAAAGGTATATTTCTTAATTTGGTATGATTTAGCTTCAGTATTAAAAAACACATGGTGATTAGATTTTGGTGCAACTACTCACATCAGCGTTTCTATGCAGGTTTACCAGATCTACCGAAAGCCAATTGATGGTGAAAGACACATCTATGTAGGAGACGACAAGTCGGTAGAAGTGGATGCAATAGGACAAATTTTGGATATTAGTTATTATTGGATTTGATAGACAATTTTATCTAAAGCTTTTATTGTACCGTCTTTTAGACGAAATTTAGTTTCAGTTTTTTTGTTTGACAATCTTATTTATCATTGTTCATTTGGAAACAATAAAGTTTGATTTATCTTTAAATTCAAAATAATGTTGGTATTATTATTATTTTTATTTTAAATGTTTGTGACATGTTATTATCACTTGAAACTATTGCGTCCTATAAAGAAACCTTGCATATGGAACCATGTGGTACTAAACACAAAAATAAAGAATTTTTTTTAGACGAGAAGTGTAATATTTTTTTGAGGATGTTGAGTTTGGAGGAGAAATAAAGTTAATGACATTGTCTTTGAGGAGGAATCGATTACGATTCCTACTATCACTTTTGACGATGTGCAAGATTTTGCACCTGTCATTGATCAAAAAGTGAATTCGGAGTCTCAATAAGACAATGTCGAACTACCTCTATAAGTCGATGTTGAGCTACCTCAACAAGACAACATAAAGGTACCCCTCATTCAAGATAAGGTCATTGTTTCTGAGGAACAAACTCAACAACCTCAAGAGAAGAGGAACGAATTGTTTTTTAAAGAGACTTTCTCTTCGGTTTCTTTGAAAGACTCTTTTAAACCAATCATAGTACTTGTTGTACATTTTAATATTGAGTTATATCAAATGGATGTCAAAACGGTATTTCTCAATGGTAATATTGACGAAATAATTTATATGGTGCAACCAGAAAACTTTGTGTCAGAAGAGCCAAAGAATATGGTTCGCAAACTGACAGAATCTATTTATGGACTCAAGCAGGTTTCTCGTCAAAGATACTTTGAGTTTTAACAAGTGACTATCTCGTTTGGTTTTGAGATGAACACTGTTGAAGATTGTGTGTATCACAAGTTCAGTGGGAGTAGAAATAATTTTTTGGTTTTGTATATTGATTGAAGTGTTCAATGTAAACCAGGTGACACCTCTCGTTAAAGGAGACAAATTCGGTCTCAAATAAGTGCCCTAAGGTTAGCCTTAAAATTAAGAAAATATAATAGATTTTTCCTTCATGATCAGTTGTAGGGAGTCTAATGTATGCACAAGTATGTACGCGTCAGGATATTGCGTACATAATTCGGATGTTAGGCAGATATTTATGCATATATGGATGGATCATTGGGTAGCAGCCAAACTACTTAAGTAATTAATAGAGAACAAGAAATTATATGCTCTTTGTAGGAGATGGAATAATTTTGGAGATCATAAGGTATTCCGACTCCGATTTTGTTGGATGCTAACACAGCAGGAGATCCATATCAGGTTATGCTGACTAATGGAGATATATTTTGGATGAGTGTCAAACATGCACTCATAATTTCTTCCATCATGAAAGCAAGGTTTATAACATGCTGTGGGGTATCTATTCAGGGAATATGGTTGCGAAATTGTCACAAGGCTGCGCCTACAGTACGGTGTTGAAAGACCACATAAAATTATGGTGTGACAATAAATCAGCAGTACTATATTCCAATAACAACAGAAACTTGTATAAGTCAAAGGATATTGACATAAAGTTTCTAGTTGTGAAGGAAAGAATTCAGAATGGTTATAGTGTTCATATAGCACATTAGGACAAACTCCATGTTAGCGGATCCGCTCACAAAAGCATTATCATCCAGGGTCTTTCATGAGCATGCTGCTCATATGGGTATTAATTAAGAATATGGCAATATAGTGGGAGTTTGTATTTTATATATTTGGGTGCTATTTGGTTTTGGACACATTTATGTATTAAAGTATTTTGGATATTTATCTGATCAGATATATGGAAATTCAGTTCATTTTGTTTTTATTATGTTAAAGTATTGATCTCATTAAAGTTAAGGAGGACCAGTTGGAAATAGACATGTATTGATCACATTGCGTGTATTTTCCATGCTACGCATCCATGATTGATCTATATTGTTTAGCTATATTGGTATATGTGACAATTGATGGTTTAGTTACGCTATATGTGACGAATGCCGCTTTTATCCTATGTTGATATGGTTAATGGACGAGATTGTCCGGATATACCCTAAGGATTAAGATAGCAATTTATGAGCTCACTAAGGTTAACACAATTATAAGGTTACATATGTGGCCGAGTGGGAGATTGTTGGAATTATTCAATAATATGGGCCACGCATGTAAAATTAATTGTGTTGGGCTATCTAATTAATTAAGCCAAATTAAACTATTTGGAAAATTGGCTTAAGGGTATAATTGTCATGGAATTAATGTGTAGATACCGGAGATAATTCTAATTTGATGAGGGGCCAAATTAGAAATATCACAACACACATATCTATATATATGTGTATTCATTAGGGTTATGGTCTCCAACTCATACGGCCACAAAGAGAGGGTTTCTCTATTCTCTTCTGTATCCCCATCAACAAAGAGAGGAACAAAGATTTCATCTTTGTTATTAAGGGCCGTAGCGGGTTGGAAGATCGAACCCAATAAAGAGACGATCACTTCAACATCCATCAAGTCTAGCAATGGATTCAGGTATGCTTCCGCAATCAATTTAATTTATGTTCTTCATCTCATGAATCGACAGGGTACAACAAATATCTAACATTGTGCTCAACTTGTCGTAGCCTAACTAGATGTCTAAACTCATATTTTCTATAATCTTAACCTCTGAATATTTTTAATATTTTAATGAATTTTAGAATATATATATTTTATATAATATTGAATGAGTTATGGTAGGTTTCATGACCGACTAATGTAAAACTAGCATAAAAATTCTCGGTTTATAAAACCATGCTACGTATGATTTATTATGAATATTTATCATTTAATTGTGAAATTCCAGAATTTATATAAATAATACTTGTTTGTTTTTTATTGGTTCCTTTGATTCTTAGGAGTTCGTAATGGTGTGACTAGCCAGAGTTTTGCACGTATAGTTGGAGGATACATGCAAGTCTACCTTGCCAAATTTTAGTACTTGTTTGTTTCTTATTGGTTCCTATGATTCTTATTCACATATTAGGGACGCATGATTAGTTGATAATTCACGTCCGATGTAAACCCTTGGACCCAAATTCACATTCCTTTAGTATAAAATTTTGGTATTTGATATATAGATTTAAAATATTAGTATTAGTTAATATAAAGGGTGGGTTTTTGCAAAATCCTATTCTCACAGGGGTTGGAATAGAAATTTCCCAAATTAAATTCTTAACCGATACTTATCATCTGGATTCAGAGAATGAACCCAAAAACCCTTGATAAACCCTCTCGAAATCAAATCCTTGCGATATGAATTCAAATCGAATTCATCTTATCCCCTTCCATGGGATCGAGAGAGATATAAATAGAAAAGTGGTAACCGACTCCTCCACCTTCAAACCATAGTATCTCAAATTTCTCTTTGCCGCAAGAACAACCAAGGAAGGGGTCGAATGAGCCGACAAGTTTGCTTCCAACTCAAGGAGGTAAACTAATATACTTTTTATTGTAAATTTCTTTCATTCATAGGAAACTAGAAATAGACTGTAAAGTGTTCGATGTAATGCTTAAGAGATGGGGGTTTTCCCTGTACCCATGTATCCGTATACACATGGTATGTGATCATGTGTCTGTAATGCATTCATTAGGTTGCAGGTAAAACCTGGGAACATCTAGGCTTGGGGCAGTACTCATGTATTAGAGGTTAGTTGAGTTATACATGGATATATCAGACTTCACATATAGGTGTATAGACTCTTATACAACATTAGATGGGACTGCCTACAGTCCCATAGATATATATATGTGTAACTGTCCAGACATGAAACATAAGTAGGATACATGTACATCTGCAGTAGGTGAAACAGGGCAAATAATGGGCTTGGGAACAGTAGTAGACTTAGGCTGTTTCCAGTTTGGGATATGTTGTAGGTACCATAGGAGTAGGTTGGACAGCAACCTGCAGGTAGGATGGACTAAATTATGTCCAAGATAGCATGTAGTAGAGAGGGAGGCATACCCTTACCTGAACTAAAGGGTGTGTAGTCATACACATGTGTCCATGTGAAGAACAGTTGGGAAACATCTGTGTATCCTTGAAGGATATGGAATGGAGTAGGTATAAGTCCAAGCAGCACATCTATTCGGTTAGCATGTGTGTTTTGTATCTAGGTAGATTTGTGCAACTGTAATAGTTTGGGAACAACATGGCTCCCATGTGCGTGGGATTCCTGGATGTGCTTAACGGGTTAGAGGATAAGAAGAATCTCTATAGGGGTGTTGTGGGCGTGTGATAGGAACGAGGGGGGATGTGTGTAGGAATTAGAAAATTACTTGTGAATATGTGTGTTGAGTAGAGAAACAGTAATACGTGTGTGCATCTCGCGTATCCTATGGGCAGCGTAGAAGTTGCATTAGTCTAGGACGGGTTATGTATCTGGATATGGGAGGGCGTATAGCATCAGTTATTGCATTAACAACAGGCAGTTGTAGCAGGCATAGGATATGTGTGTACAGGGGTGTTATGGCAGTGGGTAGGAAAGAAAAAAGGCATAAGTATTTGTGTAGGAATTGGACAGTAGGAGATTGGGCACGGTTTTAAGGTGTGTTTGGTGCACAACAGCTTTGGGCACAAGTATACATCTGTGGATATAGTATATTAGCCAAGGAATATTGAAGGGAATTGTAGAATACATATGCCTGTGCACAGTTGAAAGTGGCTATGTAGGAAGTTTGGGCAGAAGGGGAAAACTGTAGATGGCAGCATTTAAACAGCAGTTACTGGAAATGCATTAGTAATGCTTACAGTCTGAAATCGAAATTACATATAATACTAAGCCACAAGCTCTAGTGGTAACAAAGCCTGTAGGCAGTACAGTCCATGTGTAATACTAGAGTTTATGTGTGTTTAAGTATAAGTATAAAGAAGAACCTGGGTTAGGATGTAGTGATGAAATCTGCAGGCATGTACCTGTTAGGGGAAAGACACAGGTTTCCTATGCTAGTAAGTTTATCATATACGTATAGGTATAAGGTAAGGAAAACAGGTATGTCAGTGTACATGTGGTGGCAAGAAGGAACCTATTGCGGATAGGAAAGGATTTATGTATAGGCAGTTTGTGTCACGACCCGATCCTAATATATTGGATCCAGTTGGATCGTGTCCAGCCTGCACCGTTATGAGACGGCGACAGTAAGCTCTATCAATCAGTAGTAATTAAAGAACAACATTCTAAGCTGCGAAAAAGAAAAAAATTATTCAAAACATTTGAAATGCAAACCAAGTGTCTAGTTGGAAATAAACATACAAGCAAACGAGTATTAAGTTATTACAACTGTTTTTATTATAACTTCAAAGTCAAGTAAAACTAAACAACCAAGTGCAGCTAGAACTCTGGGGCTCCCTGTCCGGGTTCAACTATCTCCTCAGAACCCAAATCGAGTCCGTAGTAAAAACTAAAGGCAAGCTCCTCGTCATCGCAGTCACCTAAAATATTGGTCTCCAGTCAGGAGGGGAGCAAGACATATATATCCATTTCAACATTTTAATAAAATAACTAAACATGCAAGAAACAGTTTTTGAACATAATTTATCTTTCTAAATAATAATAAAAAGGCAGTGAAGCAGTAAATCTCTGGAAATAATAATGATGCAATCCGCAACTAGCAATCGTATTTTGAGTGTGTAGTATCCCGTGGCTGGCTGGGGATTGAGGCAATATGTGCTCTAGTAAACACGGTCCGGTTTTAGCCCAAGTGAGGTGGGGCTTCAGCTATCCACAATGAGACAATAAGGGGGCTTTGACCACAGGTGCTAACACTGCTTCCCAATCCCAAGTCAATGAGTCAATCAAGCAGTCAATTGGATCCGAGCGGGATCCCATGAGTTAAGTGTCGATACCATATTTATAAAGATGCAATTTTAATTATTAATTAAAATACAAGTTTGAATAATATGAAGCTTGCCTTGGTTTTTCAATGCTTGTAAGGGAGATAAGGGAAATACGGCCTCAGACTTAGGCCCTGGAACCTATACTAATTTAATAATCCGATTTAGAAACCAATTAACTAAACGTAATTATTTTTAATACTTATAACCACCTATTATAATAGGTAACTGAAAATGATTTTCTTAATAAAACTATTTATTATAAATAATGTGAGAAATACTATATTTTATTCTACTAGTAAATAGTAAACATATTTTTTTATAAAACTAATATTCTAATTAGATTTACTTATATAAAATACCCGAAAAATACTTTTGAAATTAAATAGTGATTTGTTTACCATTTTAATAGTTATAACACTACAAGAATCATTTATTTAGTAATACTTAATATTTTAGAAATATATTTAAAGATAGTAATTAAATACCATCCTAAGACTTTATTTTAATAATATGATAGTACTTAATAATTGCTAACTAATCATTTTAACGAGTTTTATTATAAGAAACATTTGTATTAATATTTAATGAGAAAACATTTAACTACGCGAATAAATACAGGATTTATTAAGGAATAATAACTCATATTTATTTCCTAAAAATATTAATTGTACTTTTATAAATCTAATTTCTTTTGCCTAAAATTTATTAACAAAATAATACAGTCTTTTTTATTAATTAAAACTAATATTTATTCTGAGGGAAATATTAAGCTAATGATAACTATAGTTAAAACTTTAATACTAATTCTATGTTGTCAGGAAGATTATGGGTTTTTTGGTTTCTAAACTATCTATCCCAAATTGACAAATGTTTATTCTGTCAATTGGTCGGTCATGGCAAGGTTTTCAATAGGAAACAACAGAAGGTTCTGCGGGACTTTACCGGTAGTATGACGAAGGAGAACCGAAGGGTGGCTTCGGCCTCGGTGTCGCGCAAGGCAACGAAACTCGGCACACACGAACGGAGTGTACGCGAGCGGGATCAATGCACGTAAGGAGACGCCGGTGGACACGCTGGAAGCTCACGGACGGCACGCGAGGGCATGCGGGCGGCACGTGTCACACCCCAATTCGGGGAATCTTTCGTCCTCGCTTCGATTAGCACCGAATCGTTCGTCCTCGCTAAGGCGTGATACCGTACAAGTCTGGTGTTGCACTTGTACAAGGCAAGAACGTGCACTGTTATGTCATTTAGAAACATTTGAATCCCAGCCATATTTTAAAAACATTGAGGACACAATATAGGAAGAAGAAATACTCATTTTATTGATAATTGTAGTCAGAATACAACTTTTCTCGATAATATTTGAAATATCTTTTTGGCTACATTGATTCATGAAAAGAAGTACAACTGATAAGCTGCCATGAAATAACTTTCCGTTCCATACATCAGGCCCCTTTAGTACTTTGAAATATAAGCAGTCATCTTTGAAAACTCCGCAATACTTTGTGCATCTTTAGAAAAAAATAACTTGAAAGGAAACAGCAGTTTAGAAAGCTTTAATTGCGATGTGCGCCCGAGCCTTCTCCAGTACCTATGGAGGAGGGGTCAGCACATTATAACAATGCACTGGTGAGCCCCGTTGGCCCACTCAGCTAAACCAACATTTTATTAATGATCAGCATTTTAAATCATGAAACTTATTAGGAACAGGCAACATTCAGAGTAAATCACAATTCAAATGACATGGTATTTCATGAAACCATGTTTACTTTACCATCGGCCGAATCCAGCTTTCCTGCATAGGATACAGGATAATAATAATATACTTACCGCCCCTGCATAAGATATTGATTAGAATACATCCTTACAACATGACCACTGGTGGTTGTGCACCATTTCGACGTGCCCTATAGGACTTCGTATGGTATGCGGTTGACCATTCACCAGGTTGCGAGCCCGAATGAAGGTTCCGATACCGTGCTACCAAAGCACTAATTCCCTCCTAGGCTGACTCGATCCCACCGCTGCAGGTACCGTTCGAGAAAAATCCTTGTATACAAGTACGTCTATGGTCATACGAATGTGTGTCCGACTCGGTAAACATTGTGTGCATAGAATATTAAGTACTAGGCAACATGTTCATTCTCAACATTTCATATTTCATCATCATAGGCATCAATTCATCTCAATTCAATGTTCAAGGGACAAGCACAATCTCAATGTTGTTAACAGTGTAATCAATTCTTTCAATGTTCAATGTTCAATCTCTAGCTTCTTAGTGGTATTGACTTGTGGCATTAGCAACTTGATATCGATCAACGGATGTTGCAAGACAGTTATTTAGTTGGCATAAAAGAATAGCAAGAGGGACAATACCACCAAAGAGATCTGCACTCACCAAATTAGAGAATCGCAGAGAGAGAGGAACACTCGTGCGCTTAGCCTTCCGTTACGCGTCAGTCTGCAATGGCACCAAAAGCTTGGTTAATACTCCGTCTCGTTATGTTCTCTTCTCTTAGAATTCTAAAGAATGAATGCTATGCAAATCGATGAAAACGGGCAAGAATCAAATCATCGAAAATCATTCAGAAAAGCATCCATCAAAACCAAGCAACAAAACCAGCAACAAAACATCCAGAGAAAACTCTTGGACGGATTTCAAGAGAAACCAATCCATTAGTTGGAAAGGTTCTTATGCACTTGTCCGTGATCGATTCGGTGCCAACGGTAAGTTTTTCCAATACTCGGTTCCGACCGAGTTAGCCAAGCCACAAGCCTTATATAGTGAACCGCTAGGAGCGGGGCACTACAGCACGCGGGAGCGGCACGATAGCGTGCGAAGCTGGCGGGGAAGCGGCCGACGAGGAGGCATGCTGGCAGCACCGAAGAGGGCCGTGCGGGGCCGGCGATCGGACGCGGGGTCGGCCGGTTGGCGTGGGGTCGGTCGGGCGGCGGTCAGGCACGACGGAAACACCTCGAGAGGGGTATTGAAAAGTCCGGGGCGTCGTGGAGAGCGTCAGGGTGCGATTCGATTTGGAAGAGGAGGAGTGTGGAGAGAGTTATGAGGGTTTTGTGAAGGGTTGTGAGAGCTTCTTTGAGGTTTCTCTGAGAGATGAGTTTCTGTGAGGTTTGTACGTGAAAGAGAAAGAGGCTACGTGGGGAGAGGTTACGGCGGAGGAAGTGGAGCTACGGGTGACTGGGGAGTGGGTTGAACGGTAGGTTAGTCTATTGGGTTTGGGTTAGTGGGTTTGGATAGGGGACGGGTTAACGGGTTGCACTAATGGGTAAAGGTTCAAATACGGGTTTAAGTTATGGGCTTAGATAATAGGTTCCAATTAAACTAGCCAAAATCAATAATTAAATAACCATTGTAATTATTTTGAACAAAAACAAAAAAATGTTTTTTCCATTTTAACCGACTAATATATATATATAATAATAATAATAATAATAATAATAATAATAATAATAATAATAATAATAATAATATCAATATAGTAATAACAATAATGATAACTAATAATGACAATCACTATACCATAGTTACTAGCTAACTAAATATTATAAAACCTATTTATTAATTAAAAATTCAGGTAGTGGGTTTTACAGTTTGTACAGTTCGTGCACCAGTTGTCACATTAATGGTTTTGTAGGATACGAAGACGGATAGTAGGCCAGTTCAAGTAAAGTGGATGGTTGTATATGTAAAGAAGCATCAGTAATCGAAGTAGGTATATTGCATAGGCACCTAAATGACTTGGTAAATGGCAAGTATATATTTATACATAAGGAAGATTTGTATACAATAGATATATGATATACATATATATATTTGGGTACCAGTAACAGAGATTAGATGTTTTCCTAGTTAAGGAATTAGGTTAAGTTAGAAATGAACTAGAAACCTAATATTCTAAGTAGATAGTTATTTTATTTCAAATTATTCATTGACATTGTAAATGTGTAAAATAGGTTACTTGGACCTCGATTCGGACCCTAACCCATGCCATCAGCTCAGGACACTAGACGAGTACATTTATATTTGTTTATAATATTGTTAATTCCTATATTACACTGTTCAATTATATCATACTTGATTCTTGACACAATAGTTACATGGTAGCACTTTATATCATCTCTTTTATTTTATGTCATTTATCTTGTATGTTGTGTCGGGATAAAGAAGTACTAAATAGATGTGTGATCAGATCTTAGTCCATGTTTTATTTTCTGTACAGTAGACCTTGATAAATACTGTAGACCTTATGGTATAACTGTCCCAGATCGATCACATATCGAAAGAGTACTTTGAATCACATAGATAGTTTTATTCTCATGTTCTACTCATTAACTGTTGTCACATATTTTCTGTATACTATTCCTCATGATTCCTGTTATAATTTAATTTGATATTCTTATCATGTGTTTTATGACTAACCATGTCTTATAGTCATTAACATATACTTGAAACTGTATTCAATGAATTGTACTCATTCTATCCTGACTAGGTAAACATTTTAGGTGATTATGATGAGGATGGGTGCCCTAATCAGTACGGTCCATATATGGAAGACGTGGCTGAGGCTGACCTTATTATTCAGGAGGAGTTCGCAGCATCTGACCCAGCTGTAATAGATTTAGTTTTAGGTCGGATTTGTCACTGGGTTTAGTGGATATTTTGATATTTGACAGTATGAGACATGTGGTTTGAAGATTGTTATCTTTTGGGATTTTATCTATTTCATGGTTTTGCGACTTTATATATCTTTTCTTTATTCCATCTATCTTAGAGCTGTGATTGAGTATTATTTTATTTCATTGTCCTCCCAAGTGTTGAATATAAATTGTGTGGGTTGTTCATCATATACTGATTATATAGCGTTCTACCGCCGACACTGCGACATAGGCCGGACGTGCGCACGGTTCATGTCCAAGTTCTGGGTACATCCGAATATTATTGTCACGCCCCAAAACCAGAATACTGGAGAGCGGGAGAATGACTCAGCCAGCTACGTATTACGGATAGAGGAATACCGTATAATACGATCAATCCTGTCTAAAAGACGAGGGGGTGCATACTACATGAAAGTCTTGCTATGGTCACTTCACATCTATTGTCTCAATCATTCAAACAAGAAACAGTAATAGAGAACATGTAAGATAAAGCAGTAAGGCGTCCCAAATGCTCAGTCAAAATGTTCTTGATATCTGGCTTTACAAAACATAGCCAGATGATGTAGCAAAGTATACACAATTGTTATCAGCTGCAGCCTGACTTAGTTACAATTATGTAAAGGTAAGTACAAGATAATCCGACTAACATGTCGGTGCCAAACGGCAAAGTATAAAGTAAGCAACAAAACAAGCAGGGAAGTAAGGAACCCATTCGAGTCCTCCTGCGATCATTCCTCTAGTATTGACCATCTTGGAGGTAGAAGTAAGCTGAGTCCTTGGGAACCGGCTCTAAATCTGGTCATGCAAAACCAGAGAGGTTAGACCTCTAATAGCAAGTACCGCAAGGAACCACGATATGAGGAATTAGAACCAGTAGTAAGAGAATATGATATATAAATCTCTGCTTGCTACTGGGATTCACATAACATCATGATACTTCGAACCAACTTCCCAACCAAACAAGGACAGAAGTTGACCCGTCATGTCCTGACATTCTGATCATCTCAGTTGGTTAACAGAGTAGGCACAATACACAAACAAATCAATTTGAACGGCCATTCAACTACTACGACTTGCTACTGTAAGTCCCAAGTTACCCTGGAAATATGCAATAAGGATTCCTAATTTCTTACTATGTGCAAGCAAGGCTAGTCTACCCAATCAATCAATTGCGCCAATCATGAATTAGACGTGTCCCAGCGGGTCGCCCGTCATCAATATACAATAAATAATATAAGCAGATACCATTCCCTGCCCGTGTGGCAGATTTGCAGTATCTGTGGGAACCAGCCGGCATGTCGGGCACTTAATAGTCCTAAAGATGGCTGCCATGTAAGAACTCGGGAATCCATTCTCTCCATGCAATCATTATTTTATTTTAACTTAATAGTCTCTATGTTGAGTGAATTTTTATGTCGTGGATCATGGTCATTCAGAATGAGTACCTTTGTATAGGGTACGATATGCACAACTCTACAACGATACCCGTACGGTTAGGTTGTAGGTCTTACATAGCGTAATGCAACAATCAAAACTAGCCACGGAATAACCATGCCTTGACCATAAAGTACACATGCTACTTTTGTAGAAATATAAATTGAAGCCTGCACGTGCCTGTATGCCAGTGTTCGGGATCGGCCAATCGATTGCAATAGTTCATAGTTAATATGAACGTGTCTCATTCATTTAATTCAAAAAGATGACTAGCCAGTCTCTTAGTTCCAACTAGGAACGCATGATCAATTATTATTCAAGGTCACAATCAATATCAATCAATGTCAATTCGGGACCAGAATCAGCCAAAAAGGCATTATGGGCTAGAGTTCACACGGTCGTAAAATTATTGGTTCATGCGGCTTAGTAAAACATACATATGCGGCTAAGGAAACTAAGTCCATGCGGCTGGGGTAACATGCATATGCGGCTAAGAAATAACAAGTCATGCGGCTGGGGACAGGGACCCTATGCGGCTCGGGTCTCGAACTCATGCGGCTGGGATAGAAGATTCATACGGCTGAGAACTAATCAAGCTCATGCGACCGAGAATAAAAGATTCATGCGCTGAGAACTAACAAGCTCATGTGGCCGAAAATAAAAGATTCATGCGGCTGAGAAAGTGCCATGCGGCCAGGAAGTGCCATGCGGCCAGGAAGTGCCATGCAGCCTTATGCGGCTAGGATTAAGAGGAGTCTCATACGGCTCAGAAAACATGATTTATGCGGCTCAGAAGACATGCGCTCAGGCGGCGGAGAAACATAAGCTTTATGCGGCTGAAACGTAAATGGTTCATGCGGCTCAAAAATGTTCATGTGGTTCGAAAGTTCATGCGGCCAGAAAGTCCATGCGGCCAAGAAAAAACTTGCCACATGAAAAGTCATGCGGTCAAGTACTGTTCTTCTTCTCCACTTCTAAGAACAGAACCATGGAAGCTATTACTTCCAAGCTCTCCAAATCCTTCATTCCAAGCCCAAATCTGGACTTCCATAGGTCGAAATAGGGTAGAACAAAATTCTCTACAACATGGAACCATCAAAACTTGAAAAAATAACAAATTTACTAGATTAAAACCTAAGAAATCCAAAAAAAGCATTAAACTTAGATCTAGATGAAATGAGCCATGGAAATTACAAATATTAAATACTAAAGAGACTTAAGATCAAGTAAGAAAGATGATGGAACAATAATACTGGGGTTCCATCATGAAGCAAGTTGGCACTTGCCTATGCGACTGGGTAGGTGGGGGAGAGTTATGGAGGATGAAGAAGAAGAGTTAATGAGAAGGAGAAGTAATGAAGAGAGAGAAAGGGTTTGGGGGCTTTAAATGAAGAGGAAGTAGGCGGGAAATTGTTGAACCACCCAAACCCGAAAAATAAACCAACTCAGGCCGAACCCAAAAGCAAAGTAAAAAAGCAGAAAGTAAAATGCAAAAAAATAATTAGCATAAAATTAAAAGAATTTAAATACAAAAAAATACATGATAAAGTTTAAATAAATACATTCAAGCAGTACACGTATTTAAAATGCGTATTCTGGGAACAGGTAGTGACATCTCTACCCTCCTTAGAAAAATTTCGTCCTCGAAATTTCAAATCTAAGCAGGATAGGAACATCAAAGCTAAACTAATCTAAGTACAAGCAATTTGAGCAAGCAATCATTTTATAATGTCAATAGCAAGTACCATATCTATGTTTCACAATCTACGACATCAAGTAATTCTACTCATAAGGTGACAAGCATGAGGAGTTAAGACAATCAAGGTATACAGAAAGAGATATACCATGTGAGACAAACAGGTGCGGATACCGTGATCGGATACCATCCTCACGTTCCCATGTTGACTCCCCTAAAGAGTGATAACCCCAAGCAACCCGAACAAGGCTAATTGTTCGGTTCTTGAATATCTTCTCTCTTCGGTCCAAAATGGACTCAGGTTGTTCCTCGTAAGACAGGTTGGTACCAACAACCAGCTCGGAATGATCAAGGATATGGCTTGGGTCTGATACATACCTACGTAACTGAGATACATGGAACATGTCATGCACCTCTCGTAACGAAGGTGGAAGGAATAAACGATAAGCAACATTGCATATCCGATCAAGGATAACAAACGGGCCCACGTACCGCAGACTCAACTTCCTGCGAAGGCCAAATCTAATGACCCCACGAGTAGGTAAGATCCGCAAGAATACGTGGTCCCCAACAGAAAACTCTAGCAGCCTACGATGCTGGTCCACCCAATGACGATGCCGATCTTGTGCAACTCGAAGTCGCTCTCTAATTCCCTTAACCACTTCAACTGTCTGGATAATCAATTCTGGGCCTAGCATCTTCCTCTCCCCAATATCATCCCATGCTAGTGGTGACCTACACTTCTTACCATATAGTGCTTCAAATGGAGCCATCTGGATACTGGCTTGATAACTGTTGTATGAGAACTCGACTAAGTGTAGGTGGCTCTCCCAAGATCCTCCGAAATCTAGGGTGCAAGCTCGCAACATATCTTCTAAAGTCTGAATTATTCTTTTTGATTGCCCGTCCGTCTGTGGATGGTAAGCCATACTAAATCTTAACTTGGTACCCAGACTATGATGTAGACTCTTCCAAAAATATGATATAAAATGGGTATCTCTATCTGACACAATACTGACAGGGACTCCATGCTGCCTGACTATCTGCTGCATATACAACTCTGCCAACTTTTCTGTAGATTGTCCTACTCAGAAAGAAAAAAAATGTGTTACCTTTGTAAGCCGATCTACTATCACCCAAATAGCATCTTTACCACTTGGTGATCTCGGTAAACCGGTCACAAAGTCCATGGTAATATGTTCCAACTTTCATTCTGGAATAGGAAGCGGTTGCAATAATCCAGCGGGCCTCTGCTGTTATGCCTTCACTTGCTGACATATCAAGTAACGGGAAACGAATCTAGCTATCTCCCTCTTCATTTCGTTCACCAGAAGTGCTGCTTGATATCTTGGTACATCTTGGTCCCTCCAGCGTGTATAGAATATTGAGAACTGTGAGCTTCTGTCATAATCTCATGTCTAATATCTCCACTAGGTACACATAGACGTGATCCAAACCTAAGTGTACCATCTTTATGGATTTGCATCTCCTTCCTGAGTCCTGACTCACATTCTGTCCTAAGCTTCTGAATTCTTGGGTCCTGTGCCTAAGCTGCCTTGATCCTGTCTACTAAGTCAGATTGAACTTGTAGACTTGCCAGAGTTCCTACATCACTAGGAAGTATAACCTCGATGCCCATCTCCTGAAGGACTTCTAAGATGTGCTTTTGTGTTATCAACATAAATGCGCCGCCCCTCCTGCTAAGGGCATCTGCTACTACATTAGCCTTGCCTGGATGATACTGAAGTTCTACGTCATAATCCTTGATCAACTCCAACCATCTTCTCTATCTCATGTTTAGTTCCTTCTGAGTAAAGATGTACTTCAGACTTTTGTGGTCTGTGTACATGTCCACTCGATCACTATATAAGTAATGCCTCCATAGCTTCAAGGCAAATACTACTGCCGCCAACTCCAAGTCATGAGTTGGATAATTCTTCTCGTGGTCTCGAAGTTGCCTAGATGCATATGCTATCACCTTCCCATGCTGTATGAGGACACATCCAAGTCCTTTATCTGACGCGGCACAATATAATGTAAAACCTTCGGGTCCAACTGGCAATGTAAGAATAGGCGCTGATATCAACTTCTGCTTCAGATTCTCAAATGATGCCTGGTATTCTGCCGACCAGACGAATGGTACATCCTTCCGTGTCAAGCAGATCATGGGTGCTGAAAGTCTTGTAAAGTTTGATATGAACCTTCTGTAATATCCTGCTAATCCTAAGAAACTCTGCACATCTGTTACGATCTTGGGTACTGGCCAACTCTCTACTGCTTCTACCTTCTTGGGGTCCACTGCTACTCCAGCTCCTGATATGATGTGCCCCAAAAATGAAATATGATCCGTCCAGAGCTCACACTTGCTGAGCTTGGCATACAACTGGTTCTCTCTCAGAACCTGCAATACTTTCCGGAGGTGGTCTTCATGATCCTCCTCACTAGCAGAGTATACGAGAATGTCGTCAAGAAACACAACGACAAACTGATCTAAGTATGGCATAAAGATGCGGTTCATCAAATCCATAAATATTGTTGGAGCATTGGTCAAACCAAACGGTATTACCAAGAATTCATAATGCCCATACTTCGACCTGAATACTGTCTTGGGAATATCCTCCTTCTGAACCCTCACTTGATGATACCCTGAACGAAGATCTATCTTGGAGAAAACTCTAGCTCTGCTCAACTGATCAAACAAGTCGTCGATTCTTGGTAATGGGTACTTGTTCTTTACTGTTGCCGCGTTAAACTTCCTGTAATCTAATCTGGATGACCCATCCTTCTTCCCCATAAGTACCACTGGTGCTGTCCATGGTGATACGCTAGCTTGAATGAACCTCTTCTCCTTCAGTTCCTCTATGTGCTGATATACCTTGGCCTGCTCTGAATCTGCCATTCTATAAACTCGATCTGATATTGGTTTATTTCCAGGTGCCAATTCTATACTGAACTCAATATCCCTAACCGGGGATAGACCTGGAAGTTTTTCGGGGAATACGTCTAGAAACTCTTCAACTACCTTCAGAACTTGAACTTCTTCCATTGCCATTACTACTCCCTGTCCTTGTTGAGTTGCCACTGATCTGACTAAGGTGAACCGCTTCATGCCTGGAATATTAAAAGATACACTCCCTCTACGACAATCTATTGTAGCATGACTGTCTTTCAGCCAGTCCATGCCTAAGATAACGTCGAAATTTCTAACAGAAAATTCTATCAACCTGGCGGGTAAGGAATACCCACAAACTATAATGCTACATGCTAGAATAACTCTACTAACTCCTACGAGCCCATTACCAGTGAGTATATTCAACCTCCCTGGCAATGCCTCGAACACCATTCCTAGCCGTGTCGCAAATTGTGCAGATATAAATGAGTTTGATGCTCCCGAATCAAACAATGTTACTGCGGGATATGAGGCGACAAGAATGTTACCTGCCATAACATCTCCCGATGCCAATGCCTCTTCCAAGGACAGAGTGAATGCCTGCCCTCGACCTCCTTGTTGGTTCTTATGCTGCGGCCTAGCCTGGTGTTGCTGCTGGGCCCTGCCTTGGTGATGCTGGGGTGGTCTGTGTTGTTGCTGCATCGGCGGTCACTGCTGCCGAAACATCTGGGCCTGCGACATGAACGGGCGCTGTGCCAATGGTCTCACTGCCGCCGCTGGTCCTCGATACTGGCCGGCCCCTGGTGCTGGCAGAGCAGGAAATTGTTGTACTGGTCCTCCTGACCTCGAATTCATAGGACAGGTGGTAACCCGATGATCTGAACTTCCACATATCAAACACTGCCCGTTCAATGTTCGACACACATCTCTAATGTGCCCTACCTTTCCACAATAAGTGCAGTCCGCTAGGGATTGCTGGTTCTTCTTCTGTTGCTGTTGCTGCTGCTGTCCTGGTAGTGGTGCTGGCCCTCGCATTGCCACATCGTGAATGCGAATGTCAGGAGAAGGTGCTGTTGCTCGGGGCGCTACTCCCCCTCCTCCTTCAATCTGACTATGGGGTCTCTTCTGACCTCCAGTCCTTGCCACAATCCTCTGAATGGTGATCTCATGCCTTCGGGTTGCCGTCAGTACCTCATCGAAAGTCTGGTAATTGTGTCCCTCTATCAATTGTAAGAGCTCAAGATGAAACCCTTGCTGGAACCTCATAGCCCTCTAGCTCTCCGTTGCTACCATCTCTGGGGCGAACCTACTCAATCTGCAGAACTCCGCTGCATAAGCATCTACAGTCTTGCCGGCCTGCTTGAGGTTGATAAACTTCTGTTGTAGCTCAAACTGCACCACAACTCTATAGTACTTCGTCTTGAATCTTGCAGTAAAATCGTCCCAAGCAACAGGACATCTGATGCCTACTTCCTCTGATTCCCACCAATCACGTGCGAGATCCTGAAGTAACAACTTCACTTCATCCACACGTTCTTCTGTCGGTACCTTAGCCGCCGTCAAAATAGCCTTAATATCTTTAAGCCATGCATCTGCTGAGATGGCATCTTCCGTGCCCTTGAAACGACGGGGGTTGTACTTGAAAAATATGGTTGATGCTCCTGAATCTGTCCTTGCCCCTCTTTCCAAAGCCGTCTGCAACCCTTGGTTAAGTAATACATTATGCTCTTGCAACTGAGCGTTCATGCGCTGCTGGGCTAACATCTGATGTTGCTGAGTAGCCATCATCTCTCTCATGATCTCCAGAAGGGCCGGTGTGTCCACTTCCACAGGGGTAGGTGGAACTATTGGTGGCGTTGGAACCTCCGGATACTGCGGTCCAGCTGCTGGTTCCACTATCACTTCTTCTTGGATAGTCTCTTGAGGTAGTACTGGCCCTTGTAGCTGACCAACTGGTCATGTTGTCCATGTTGTCCTTGTTGTTGTTGTCCAGTTCTGACAAATACGGACGAGGTGCCCCTAAGAAAAGAGACAATAGAGCAATCAAACGACCGGACATGAAGGATCAACGAAGTCGAAGGATTCTGGAATGTCAAGCTAGGGTTGAGAACAACGAATCATGAGATCAAGGGGGAACATGTGTGATTGAGGCATCCTATAAATTAAAACACCCCACAAGTCTGAAATCTTGACCTGCATGGGCCACTACTGAAACCTTGTCACACCCCAGAACCAGAATACTGGAGAGCGGGGGAATGACTCAGCCAGCTATGTATTATGGGTAGAGGAATATCGTATAATACGATTAATGATGTCCAAAAGACGAGGGGGTGCATACTACATGAAAGTCTCGCTATGGTCACTTCACATCTACTGTCTTAATTATTCAAACAAGAAACAGTAATAGAGAACATGTAAGATAAAGCAGTAAGGCATCCCAAATGCTCGGTCAAAATGTTCTTGATATCTGGCTTTACAAAACATAGTCAGATGATGTAGCAAAGTATACACAATTGTTATCAGCTGTAGCCTGACTTAGTTATAATTATGTAAAGGTAAGTACAAGACAATCCGACTAACATGTCGGTGCCAAACGGTAAAGTATAAAGTAAGCAACAAAACGAGCGGGGAAGTAAGGAACCCACTCGAGTCCTCTTGCAATCATTCCTCTAGTATTGACCATCTTGGAGATGGAAGTAAGTTGAGTCCTCGGGAACCGGCTCTAAATCTGGCCATACAAAACCAGAGAGGTTAGACCTCTAATAGCAAGTACCGCAAGGAAGCACGATATGAGGAATTAGAACCAGTAGTAAGAGAATATGATATATAAATCTCTGCTTGCTACTGAGATTCACATAACATCACGACACTTCGAACCAACTTCCCAACCAAACAAGGACAGAAGTTGACCCATCATGTCCTGACATTCTGACCATCTCAGTTGGTTAACAGAGTAGTCACAATACACAAACAAATCAATTTAAACGGCCATTTAACTACTACGGCTTGCTACTATAAGTCCCAAGTTACCCTGGAAATATGCAATAAGGATTCCTCAGTTCTTACTATGTGCAAGCAAGGCTAGTCTACCCAATCAATCAATTATGTCAATCATGAATTAGACGAGTCCCAGCGGGACGTCCGTCATCAATATACAATAAATAATATAAGCAGATACCGCTTCCTGCCCGTATGGTAGATTTGCAGTATCTGTGGGAACCAGCCGGCATGTCGGGCACTTAATAGTCCCAAAGATGGCTGCCATGTAAGAACTCGGAAATCTATTCTCTCCATGCAATCATTATTTTATTTTAACTTAATAGTCTCTATGTTGAGTGAAGTCCCATACCGTGGATCATGGTCATTCAGAATGAGTACCTTTGTACGGGGTACGATATGCACAACTCTACAACGATACCCGTGCGGTTAGGTTGTAGGTCTTACATAGCGTAATGCAACAATCAAAACTAGCCACGGAATAACCATGCCTTGACCATAAAGTACACATGTTGCTTTTGTAGAAAAATAAATTGAAGCATGCACGTGCCTGTATGCCAGTATTCGGGATCGGCCAATCGATTACAATAGTTCATAGTTAATATGAATGTGTCTCATTCATTTAATTCAATAAGATGACTAGCCAGTCTCTTAGTTCCAACTAGGAACGCATGATCAATTATTAGTCAAGGTCACAATCAATATCAATCAATGTCAATTCGGGACCATAATCAGCCAAAAAGGCATTATGGGCTAGAGTTCACGCGGTCGTGAAATTATTGGTTCATGCGGCTCAGTAAAACATACATATGCGGCTAAGGAAACTAAGTCCATGCGGCTGGGGTAACATGCATATGCGGCTAAGAAATAACAAGTCTATGCGGCTGGGGATAGGGACCCTATGCGGCTCGGGTCTCGAACTCATACGGCTGGGATAGAAGATTCATGCGTGTGAGCACCCTGAATTTCGGGTTGATTTTTTTTATTTTATTTATTGGTTTCATTAAATAATTTATTGAATTATTTTTCCTTAAGTGTACTTTTTCGTGCCATTGATATTTGGAGTATCAGGGATGTTCAATTCTGGAAATCCTCTTCACGAGTTTTGGAGTGGACACGATTACCTTCATGACGGTATATAGTGTCACATCCAAACTTGTTCTCTTGTGCTCTTTCTGTTTCGCTGAACTTCGGATCGGTTTAGACCATTTGATTGATATTTATTTTTCCCACTTTTTCCTTGATCATTTTCAGCGCGTTACCATGACATTTAAATTGGGAGCGCAAGACCAGCCAGTTTCTTGAAACCAACTCCTCATTGATGATCTACTCGAGACGCTCGTCACCCATGACCTTTGAGTTCCACTCAGACACGTCGTCTTGGGCTCCATTTGATTCGCACAACTTTTTCGACGCGTGACCCGATTTTATTTCACGCCACGGCGTCACATTCATTTTCCAACTTGATTTGTGGGTCCCCTGTCGACCAAAACCTGTCCGCCCCAACTATGGACATGGCCCACTTTGAGCCTACTACCCGTTCGCCACTTGTGTCCCATTTATTGGAATCCCCATGTGCAACTTATTTGCCCATGATCATCGTTTCCTAATTTTAATTCGATTTTCGCATCATGTCCGATTTTCGTCCAATCCGGCTCCACCGAGCCCACTCCAGCTCCATAATTTTCTCCATCGGGACACCCTCATATTTATTGTCCAAAAATATCAATTTTTCATTTTATTTATTTTATTATTTAATGGGAAATTTTCCTTGATTTAATTCCTATTGAAACTTCCTATTTTTCCCTATTTTTCCAATCTAACCACTTGATTTCTACAACTAAATCCTGACCATTCATTTTCCCCCTCCCATTCTTAGCAGCCAGCAAATTTCCCCTCTAGCTTTTAGGTGCCGGCCCTAAAATCAAGGGAGAGCCAACTCATCCCTCTCTCTCTTCATCAATTATTATCATCTCTCTTTCTCTCTCCCACTCTATTCTTTTATTTTTCCCACACAACTCCAACATCTAACACCACCATCAGCACATCCACCCGACCCCTGGCCGAGCACCACTTCACCAGCCACCCGACCTCCCCCACCTGGTCGTCGGCCTCCCCGGCCATCACCGTCGACACCAACTCCTCCTCCTCTTCATAACCAACTTTCCACCATCACTTATTCATTTCCGCCACCACCGTTCTGGCTCCGGCAAACCGCCACCACCATGACCACCACCTGGCCGTGGCAGCCCTGCGCGCCGCCCCGCGCGTCGCCGCGCCGCCCTACGCGCCGCCGCGACGCTGCCAGCAATGCACAGCAACGGAGGACAGTGCACAGTGCACAGCGCACTTGCGCGCGCGAACGGCGCGGTCGCCGCCGGCGTGGTCGCCGCCGGCGCGGCCGACGTGGTCCCCGTGGGTGGCCCCCCCTCGGGCGCACCCTATGCTATCCTCCCATGACGGCCAACGTCCTCTGGGACGCGCCGTCGAGGCGATTTCTGCGTTTTGAACGAGATCCCGTCGACGCGCGCGAGTTTTGAACTCAGAATTGGCGCTCCGACGCAGCAACTTCGCGCGCGTTTTCCCGGAGATCCGACCGTTGGATCGGCGATTTCTTCGCTCCGTCGCAATCTCGGTATATCCACCTTTATCCCTGTCAAATTTCGTCCGTTAATTTTATCGTTTGATACATGAAAACCGGCCACCAAGTTGACCGTTTAAATTATATTAAATTTGGACAGTTTTGCGGGGCCAAATTCGTCAGCTTGTATCTCCTCCACCGCAGCTCCGTTTGGCGTGCTACCATTTCCGGTGCGAAGCTGGTATAACCCTCTTCCTGCCCCCTTTAGATTTCATTTCAGTTTGAGCTTGTTTGATTGGTTGAATTCGACGCCAAAGTTGGCCGTCCGAATTCGTAATTTCCAACTTGTAAAATTCCATTTTTGAACACGGGACTCCAGATTTCATTTCTGACACCACCATTAGACTTGTGGCATCGTTCTGGCATGTTTTCATATAAAATTTGTTAGATTTGGAGAACGTGGGCCCGGGCACGCATTTCGGTGCAAAGCGGGTCCCACTTTCTGGGTCAACGAGACTTTTTGACGCCGGCTCATCGGAATCCAATTCCGGATATACCGTTGAGTTCGTATCGTCATTCTGGACTCGTTGACATATAATTTGCTAGGTTTTGGTGGACGTTGGGTCCGGCACGCATTTCGGTGCAAGTCGGACACCAATGTCCGGGCCAACGGGTCATTTTGAGATCGGCTCATCGGAATCCAATTCCGGATATACCGTTGAGTTCGTATCATCATTCTGGACTCGTTGACATGTAGTTTGCTGAGTTTTGAGGACTTTGGCTCCGGCACGCATTTTCGTGCAAACCGGAATCCCAAGTTCTGGTCAACGGGCCAAAATGAGATCGGGTCAACGGAATCCAATTCTGGAGATACCGTTGGGTTCGTATCGACATTCTGGTTGCGTAGACATATAATTCGTTATATTTTATTGACTTGTTTTTTTGCACGTTTTTCGGTGCAAAACGGCTCCGACACGGACACCGTTTTGACCCGAAATTACCTTTTTGCCCTTGTGTCCAAATTGGACCGTTGGGTAGGCTATCCTAGCTAATTTGACCATTCTGGACACGTTGGCGATGTTTATTTCATCGTCCGACAATGTTTGTTGATAGTTTCTCTGAGTTTAACCCTTCTAATAATTAATTAATGATTAATTCATATAATGTTCGTATTTCGGGATTAGTACAACGAAACTGAGCTCAGTCAATTCCAGTGATCTCACATCGCTGAAATTGACAAGATGGGCACGTGGATCACTGTAATAAGATTATCAACCTTACCATTGATATTCTTATCTCGATTTACGTGTCGTAAGTTTCGACGTACAAATAACGAAGTATACTTTATTCTTTAATAATTAGACTAGATTGACCATGCTTGACCAAAGTTGACCAGTTGACCCAAAGTCAACTGTGAGTCAACGCTTGACCTAGTTTGACTAGAGTATCGACCGGAGTTGACCTAGGGTTAATTTGACTAGAAGAACCTAGAATAATATAGATTTCTTGTAGAAATTTATTTAATATAACTTGAACGCTTTGTAACTTGTGTTGCTTTAAATAGGACTCTGTGGCTTCAGTTGGACCCTCTATACTTATCAGCTCAGGACCACAGGCGAGTACATTCACTGATAGTTTTCATTGTCTTGATATCTACTATATCCGATTCAGTCGTAGTGTCTTACTTGATTCTCGACACGATAGTTCACGGACTAGTATTAACGGATTCTGGTCATGAGATGTCATTCCTGGATCTCTTGGGATATTGGTACTTGCTTGGTCTTGATTCTTGTACTTGTATTGACGCCGATTCCATAAGAGGATTAGCTCCCCTCTTAGGGAATCCCGCGTCATGACGTGCCATGACCGGATCCATTTATACTATTCGGGGAAAATGGGGAAATTATTAGGTGTTATGTGATCAAAGCCCCATGTCCCTATTTTGCTAGCGCCACCCTCACCTCACGTAGGGTGTAGCAGATACCCCATGTCCATGTTATCCAGGTTGGCCGGCATGACCCTTTCCAGATTTTCATGTGATTGTCGGGCCAAGTGGATAATCATGCCATGACTCCCTTTAGCCGATCACATATCACTCTAATAATTCAAAACACCTTTTACTTTATTTGTCATGTCTTACATTCCAGTTTCAGCTTTACTTACTGTACTTTCACCATGCTACGATTCATTCTCATATGCTCTATCTGTCTCTTATACTGTACCTTGGTTATGGGACTAGGTTCTGTTCGGAAGAAGGGTTACAACCCCGGTCCTTGTTTGGTTTAAGGGTTGTAACTCGGCTTTCGAATGGTTCCCAAGTCGCCTTTACTCTTTGTCTTGTATTTCATTATTACTGTCTCTTATAGTATTTCTCAATTCACATGGAACTGCTGTTGGTGTTTTGTACTTGCTCATTTTCCTGACAGGATACGTTGACAAATTTTACAGATGCTTGGGATTGCCTGCTAGCCTAGAGGAGACCATTAGAGGTTGTTTAGATAGCTTTTCTTAGTTGTCTGGAGTTATATTATTTTATGGATTACTGTATTTCAGTTTTGAGATGTATTCGGAGTATGTATCTTAGACACTTAGATTTCTCTCTGTTGTACCTCTTTTGGATTTCATGTTTTATCTATCTTCCTTTATGCTCTACCCTAGATGTGATTGAGTATGTATCTGCTATGTCACCCCCATTCGGGGAGTATAAACTATTAGTCTTATACTATTAGATGCATTGAGACCTAGGACAGCGTTCTACCGCCGACACTGCGGCGTAGGCTGGGCGTTGTTACGTTCTCGTGCCCTAATTCTAGGGTGCGGGTCGTGACACGTTTTTAGTGGTGGCCCATGCAGGTCGAGACTAAAGTGTAGTGGTATTCGAACTAGAGTACCACTACAGCCTGCAGTAGGATTAGGATATATTTTGAAGGTACTCAATCACAATTAGGACCCTTTGAGAGATTCCTGGGACGACCCTGGAGAATCTTATTTAACTTCGATTTGAAAACTCTTTTCCCATGATTTGTTTTTATCTTTATTTTCGGTTGTTGAATTTGATTTTGATGGATTATTGTTAGAATTGAGTTTGTATTTATTAATTTTGATGGAAGACTGTCGAATTTTGAATTTTGATGATAGATGTTGTCTCCGAGTTTGTATTTTCATGGATTTTTGTTCATTTTTGGATTTTGATGTTCGTTGATAAAATTAAATTGATTTTTGAGTATTCATTGTTGATTTAAATTAATTTTGTCAAGATGAAATTATATGGGCTAGGTCATCTAAGTTGTGGAGTCTAGTCTTCTACAGTCATATTAGCCAGCATGGTGAGAACATATAGTCTGACTTGGATCTATTTCTCGGGTGTGGGAATTTAAGGTTTTCGCAGCCAAGCGCGCGGCATCGCGAAAATGTTAAATACCATGATTCTAGAGGTATGTGTCCAAGTCGAGGACTCTGTGATTATCGTAACCTTGCTTACTAGTATGACGAGGATTTAGGGTACCATGATTTTGACCTGACGCGTATGATTATCAGATTTTACTTTAAATGTTTTCGAACACGTTTCTCTACTTTTGTTTCTGTCCTTCAAATTTTTTTTTATTATTATTTTTATTAATTGTCTTGTTTTGTTTGCTTCTCATTATTTTAACTTCAGAGTAGGTTTTCTTGTTTTTATAAAACTTTGCGTGACTTCTTGCTATGAGTTTCTTCTTAATACAATGAATCGATGATTTTGCTAGACTTTATCTTGGATTTGAAAATTTGGCTCTGGATTTCAAAAAATGGTTCTTCTTTAAATAGATAAGCAAAACAGATTTTTATCGTTATTTCTTTCTTGCTATTACTCAAAAAAAAAATGACTTTTATTCCTTAAGTAGTAATTTTGATTTTTCCTTGGATAGTACCCTTTTTTTTCAGATAATTGGTAGTTACCTTCATTTATTTTGATGAGTACCAGTTTTCATATAGGATGGTAGACTGCCTTACAGTTTTGATGGTTTGTTGTCTCTGTAACCTTTTGTTTAGCACCCTGGATTGCTTGTGTGTTTGATACCCTATAACCGTTTTGGTTAGCATGACTAGTATACCTAGATGAGACTTACTACCACCGTATGCCATGACCCAGTATGTCGTCCTTTTGATCACATGATTTGTTTTAAGCTGGGACTTTGATTTTGGGGGTTTGACCTAGAGGGAGTATGAACGTTTTAATTTCGAGGACGAAATTTTTATAAGGTGGGTAGGATGTGAGCACCCTGAATTTCGGGTTGATTTTTTTTATTTTATTTATTGGTTTCATTAAATAATTTATTGAATTATTTTTCCTTAAGTGTACTTTTTCGTGCCATTGATATTTGGAGTATCAGGGATGTTCAATTCTGGAAATCCTCTTCACGAGTTTTGGAGTGGACACGATTACCTTCATGACGGTATATAGTGTCACATCCAAACTTGTTCTCTTGTGCTCTTTCTGTTTCGCTGAACTTCGGATCGGTTTAGACCATTTGATTGATATTTATTTTTCCCACTTTTTCCTTGATCATTTTCAGCGCGTTACCATGACATTTAAATTGGGAGCGCAAGACCAGCCAGTTTCTTGAAACCAACTCCTCATTGATGATCTACTCGAGACGCTCGTCACCCATGACCTTTGAGTTCCACTCAGACACGTCGTCTTGGGCTCCATTTGATTCGCACAACTTTTTCGACGCGTGACCCGATTTTATTTCACGCCACGGCGTCACATTCATTTTCCAACTTGATTTGTGGGTCCCCTGTCGACCAAAACCTGTCCGCCCCAACTATGGACATGGCCCACTTTGAGCCTACTACCCGTTCGCCACTTGTGTCCCATTTATTGGAATCCCCATGTGCAACTTATTTGCCCATGATCATCGTTTCCTAATTTTAATTCGATTTTCGCATCATGTCCGATTTTCGTCCAATCCGGCTCCACCGAGCCCACTCCAGCTCCATAATTTTCTCCATCGGGACACCCTCATATTTATTGTCCAAAAATATCAATTTTTCATTTTATTTATTTTATTATTTAATGGGAAATTTTCCTTGATTTAATTCCTATTGAAACTTCCTATTTTTCCCTATTTTTCCAATCTAACCACTTGATTTCTACAACTAAATCCTGACCATTCATTTTCCCCCTCCCATTCTTAGCAGCCAGCAAATTTCCCCTCTAGCTTTTAGGTGCCGGCCCTAAAATCAAGGGAGAGCCAACTCATCCCTCTCTCTCTTCATCAATTATTATCATCTCTCTTTCTCTCTCCCACTCTATTCTTTTATTTTTCCCACACAACTCCAACATCTAACACCACCATCAGCACATCCACCCGACCCCTGGCCGAGCACCACTTCACCAGCCACCCGACCTCCCCCACCTGGTCGTCGGCCTCCCCGGCCATCACCGTCGACACCAACTCCTCCTCCTCTTCATAACCAACTTTCCACCATCACTTATTCATTTCCGCCACCACCGTTCTGGCTCCGGCAAACCGCCACCACCATGACCACCACCTGGCCGTGGCAGCCCTGCGCGCCGCCCCGCGCGTCGCCGCGCCGCCCTACGCGCCGCCGCGACGCTGCCAGCAATGCACAGCAACGGAGGACAGTGCACAGTGCACAGCGCACTTGCGCGCGCGAACGGCGCGGTCGCCGCCGGCGTGGTCGCCGCCGGCGCGGCCGACGTGGTCCCCGTGGGTGGCCCCCCCTCGGGCGCACCCTATGCTATCCTCCCATGACGGCCAACGTCCTCTGGGACGCGCCGTCGAGGCGATTTCTGCGTTTTGAACGAGATCCCGTCGACGCGCGCGAGTTTTGAACTCAGAATTGGCGCTCCGACGCAGCAACTTCGCGCGCGTTTTCCCGGAGATCCGACCGTTGGATCGGCGATTTCTTCGCTCCGTCGCAATCTCGGTATATCCACCTTTATCCCTGTCAAATTTCGTCCGTTAATTTTATCGTTTGATACATGAAAACCGGCCACCAAGTTGACCGTTTAAATTATATTAAATTTGGACAGTTTTGCGGGGCCAAATTCGTCAGCTTGTATCTCCTCCACCGCAGCTCCGTTTGGCGTGCTACCATTTCCGGTGCGAAGCTGGTATAACCCTCTTCCTGCCCCCTTTAGATTTCATTTCAGTTTGAGCTTGTTTGATTGGTTGAATTCGACGCCAAAGTTGGCCGTCCGAATTCGTAATTTCCAACTTGTAAAATTCCATTTTTGAACACGGGACTCCAGATTTCATTTCTGACACCACCATTAGACTTGTGGCATCGTTCTGGCATGTTTTCATATAAAATTTGTTAGATTTGGAGAACGTGGGCCCGGGCACGCATTTCGGTGCAAAGCGGGTCCCACTTTCTGGGTCAACGAGACTTTTTGACGCCGGCTCATCGGAATCCAATTCCGGATATACCGTTGAGTTCGTATCGTCATTCTGGACTCGTTGACATATAATTTGCTAGGTTTTGGTGGACGTTGGGTCCGGCACGCATTTCGGTGCAAGTCGGACACCAATGTCCGGGCCAACGGGTCATTTTGAGATCGGCTCATCGGAATCCAATTCCGGATATACCGTTGAGTTCGTATCATCATTCTGGACTCGTTGACATGTAGTTTGCTGAGTTTTGAGGACTTTGGCTCCGGCACGCATTTTCGTGCAAACCGGAATCCCAAGTTCTGGTCAACGGGCCAAAATGAGATCGGGTCAACGGAATCCAATTCTGGAGATACCGTTGGGTTCGTATCGACATTCTGGTTGCGTAGACATATAATTCGTTATATTTTATTGACTTGTTTTTTTGCACGTTTTTCGGTGCAAAACGGCTCCGACACGGACACCGTTTTGACCCGAAATTACCTTTTTGCCCTTGTGTCCAAATTGGACCGTTGGGTAGGCTATCCTAGCTAATTTGACCATTCTGGACACGTTGGCGATGTTTATTTCATCGTCCGACAATGTTTGTTGATAGTTTCTCTGAGTTTAACCCTTCTAATAATTAATTAATGATTAATTCATATAATGTTCGTATTTCGGGATTAGTACAACGAAACTGAGCTCAGTCAATTCCAGTGATCTCACATCGCTGAAATTGACAAGATGGGCACGTGGATCACTGTAATAAGATTATCAACCTTACCATTGATATTCTTATCTCGATTTACGTGTCGTAAGTTTCGACGTACAAATAACGAAGTATACTTTATTCTTTAATAATTAGACTAGATTGACCATGCTTGACCAAAGTTGACCAGTTGACCCAAAGTCAACTGTGAGTCAACGCTTGACCTAGTTTGACTAGAGTATCGACCGGAGTTGACCTAGGGTTAATTTGACTAGAAGAACCTAGAATAATATAGATTTCTTGTAGAAATTTATTTAATATAACTTGAACGCTTTGTAACTTGTGTTGCTTTAAATAGGACTCTGTGGCTTCAGTTGGACCCTCTATACTTATCAGCTCAGGACCACAGGCGAGTACATTCACTGATAGTTTTCATTGTCTTGATATCTACTATATCCGATTCAGTCGTAGTGTCTTACTTGATTCTCGACACGATAGTTCACGGACTAGTATTAACGGATTCTGGTCATGAGATGTCATTCCTGGATCTCTTGGGATATTGGTACTTGCTTGGTCTTGATTCTTGTACTTGTATTGACGCCGATTCCATAAGAGGATTAGCTCCCCTCTTAGGGAATCCCGCGTCATGACGTGCCATGACCGGATCCATTTATACTATTCGGGGAAAATGGGGAAATTATTAGGTGTTATGTGATCAAAGCCCCATGTCCCTATTTTGCTAGCGCCACCCTCACCTCACGTAGGGTGTAGCAGATACCCCATGTCCATGTTATCCAGGTTGGCCGGCATGACCCTTTCCAGATTTTCATGTGATTGTCGGGCCAAGTGGATAATCATGCCATGACTCCCTTTAGCCGATCACATATCACTCTAATAATTCAAAACACCTTTTACTTTATTTGTCATGTCTTACATTCCAGTTTCAGCTTTACTTACTGTACTTTCACCATGCTACGATTCATTCTCATATGCTCTATCTGTCTCTTATACTGTACCTTGGTTATGGGACTAGGTTCTGTTCGGAAGAAGGGTTACAACCCCGGTCCTTGTTTGGTTTAAGGGTTGTAACTCGGCTTTCGAATGGTTCCCAAGTCGCCTTTACTCTTTGTCTTGTATTTCATTATTACTGTCTCTTATAGTATTTCTCAATTCACATGGAACTGCTGTTGGTGTTTTGTACTTGCTCATTTTCCTGACAGGATACGTTGACAAATTTTACAGATGCTTGGGATTGCCTGCTAGCCTAGAGGAGACCATTAGAGGTTGTTTAGATAGCTTTTCTTAGTTGTCTGGAGTTATATTATTTTATGGATTACTGTATTTCAGTTTTGAGATGTATTCGGAGTATGTATCTTAGACACTTAGATTTCTCTCTGTTGTACCTCTTTTGGATTTCATGTTTTATCTATCTTCCTTTATGCTCTACCCTAGATGTGATTGAGTATGTATCTGCTATGTCACCCCCATTCGGGGAGTATAAACTATTAGTCTTATACTATTAGATGCATTGAGACCTAGGACAGCGTTCTACCGCCGACACTGCGGCGTAGGCTGGGCGTTGTTACGTTCTCGTGCCCTAATTCTAGGGTGCGGGTCGTGACACGTTTTTAGTGGTGGCCCATGCAGGTCGAGACTAAAGTGTAGTGGTATTCGAACTAGAGTACCACTACAGCCTGCAGTAGGATTAGGATATATTTTGAAGGTACTCAATCACAATTAGGACCCTTTGAGAGATTCCTGGGACGACCCTGGAGAATCTTATTTAACTTCGATTTGAAAACTCTTTTCCCATGATTTGTTTTTATCTTTATTTTCGGTTGTTGAATTTGATTTTGATGGATTATTGTTAGAATTGAGTTTGTATTTATTAATTTTGATGGAAGACTGTCGAATTTTGAATTTTGATGATAGATGTTGTCTCCGAGTTTGTATTTTCATGGATTTTTGTTCATTTTTGGATTTTGATGTTCGTTGATAAAATTAAATTGATTTTTGAGTATTCATTGTTGATTTAAATTAATTTTGTCAAGATAAAATTATATGGGCTAGGTCATCTAAGTTGTGGAGTCTAGTCTTCTACAGTCATATTAGCCAGCATGGTGAGAACATATAGTCTGACTTGGATCTATTTCTCGGGTGTGGGAATTTAAGGTTTTCGCAGCCAAGCGCGCGGCATCGCGAAAATGTTAAATACCATGATTCTAGAGGTATGTGTCCAAGTCGAGGACTCTGTGATTATCGTAACCTTGCTTACTAGTATGACGAGGATTTAGGGTACCATGATTTTGACCTGACGCGTATGATTATCAGATTTTACTTTAAATGTTTTCGAACACGTTTCTCTACTTTTGTTTCTGTCCTTCAAATTTTTTTTATTATTATTTTTATTAATTGTCTTGTTTTGTTTGCTTCTCATTATTTTAACTTCAGAGTAGGTTTTCTTGTTTTTATAAAACTTTGCGTGACTTCTTGCTATGAGTTTCTTCTTAATACAATGAATCGATGATTTTGCTAGACTTTATCTTGGATTTGAAAATTTGGCTCTGGATTTCAAAAAATGGTTCTTCTTTAAATAGATAAGCAAAACAGATTTTTATCGTTATTTCTTTCTTGCTATTACTCAAAAAAAAAATGACTTTTATTCCTTAAGTAGTAATTTTGATTTTTCCTTGGATAGTACCCTTTTTTTTCAGATAATTGGTAGTTACCTTCATTATTTTGATGAGTACCAGTTTTCATATAGGATGGTAGACTGCCTTACAGTTTTGATGGTTTGTTGTCTCTGTAACCTTTTGTTTAGCACCCTGGATTGCTTGTGTGTTTGATACCCTATAACCGTTTTGGTTAGCATGACTAGTATACCTAGATGAGACTTACTACCACCGTATGCCATGACCCAGTATGTCGTCCTTTTGATCACATGATTTGTTTTAAGCTGGGACTTTGATTTTGGGGGTTTGACCTAGAGGGAGTATGAACGTTTTAATTTCGAGGACGAAATTTTTATAAGGTGGGTAGGATGTGAGCACCCTGAATTTCGGGTTGATTTTTTTTATTTATTTATTGGTTTCATTAAATAATTTATTGAATTATTTTTCCTTAAGTGTACTTTTTCGTGCCATTGATATTTGGAGTATCAGGGATGTTCAATTCTGGAAATCCTCTTCACGAGTTTTGGAGTGGACACGATTACCTTCATGACGGTATATAGTGTCACATCCAAACTTGTTCTCTTGTGCTCTTTCTGTTTCGCTGAACTTCGGATCGGTTTAGACCATTTGATTGATATTTATTTTTCCCACTTTTTCCTTGATCATTTTCAGCGCGTTACCATGACATTTAAATTGGGAGCGCAAGACCAGCCAGTTTCTTGAAACCAACTCCTCATTGATGATCTACTCGAGACGCTCGTCACCCATGACCTTTGAGTTCCACTCAGACACGTCGTCTTGGGCTCCATTTGATTCGCACAACTTTTTCGACGCGTGACCCGATTTTATTTCACGCCACGGCGTCACATTCATTTTCCAACTTGATTTGTGGGTCCCCTGTCGACCAAAACCTGTCCGCCCCAACTATGGACATGGCCCACTTTGAGCCTACTACCCGTTCGCCACTTGTGTCCCATTTATTGGAATCCCCATGTGCAACTTATTTGCCCATGATCATCGTTTCCTAATTTTAATTCGATTTTCGCATCATGTCCGATTTTCGTCCAATCCGGCTCCACCGAGCCCACTCCAGCTCCATAATTTTCTCCATCGGGACACCCTCATATTTATTGTCCAAAAATATCAATTTTTCATTTTATTTATTTTATTATTTAATGGGAAATTTTCCTTGATTTAATTCCTATTGAAACTTCCTATTTTTCCCTATTTTTCCAATCTAACCACTTGATTTCTACAACTAAATCCTGACCATTCATTTTCCCCCTCCCATTCTTAGCAGCCAGCAAATTTCCCCTCTAGCTTTTAGGTGCCGGCCCTAAAATCAAGGGAGAGCCAACTCATCCCTCTCTCTCTTCATCAATTATTATCATCTCTCTTTCTCTCTCCCACTCTATTCTTTTATTTTTCCCACACAACTCCAACATCTAACACCACCATCAGCACATCCACCCGACCCCTGGCCGAGCACCACTTCACCAGCCACCCGACCTCCCCCACCTGGTCGTCGGCCTCCCCGGCCATCACCGTCGACACCAACTCCTCCTCCTCTTCATAACCAACTTTCCACCATCACTTATTCATTTCCGCCACCACCGTTCTGGCTCCGGCAAACCGCCACCACCATGACCACCACCTGGCCGTGGCAGCCCTGCGCGCCGCCCCGCGCGTCGCCGCGCCGCCCTACGCGCCGCCGCGACGCTGCCAGCAATGCACAGCAACGGAGGACAGTGCACAGTGCACAGCGCACTTGCGCGCGCGAACGGCGCGGTCGCCGCCGGCGTGGTCGCCGCCGGCGCGGCCGACGTGGTCCCCGTGGGTGGCCCCCCCTCGGGCGCACCCTATGCTATCCTCCCATGACGGCCAACGTCCTCTGGGACGCGCCGTCGAGGCGATTTCTGCGTTTTGAACGAGATCCCGTCGACGCGCGCGAGTTTTGAACTCAGAATTGGCGCTCCGACGCAGCAACTTCGCGCGCGTTTTCCCGGAGATCCGACCGTTGGATCGGCGATTTCTTCGCTCCGTCGCAATCTCGGTATATCCACCTTTATCCCTGTCAAATTTCGTCCGTTAATTTTATCGTTTGATACATGAAAACCGGCCACCAAGTTGACCGTTTAAATTATATTAAATTTGGACAGTTTCGCGGGGCCAAATTCGTCAGCTTGTATCTCCTCCACCGCAGCTCCGTTTGGCGTGCTACCATTTCCGGTGCGAAGCTGGTATAACCCTCTTCCTGCCCCCTTTAGATTTCATTTCAGTTTGAGCTTGTTTGATTGGTTGAATTCGACGCCAAAGTTGGCCGTCCGAATTCGTAATTTCCAACTTGTAAAATTCCATTTTTGAACACGGGACTCCAGATTTCATTTCTGACACCACCATTAGACTTGTGGCATCGTTCTGGCATGTTTTCATATAAAATTTGTTAGATTTGGAGAACGTGGGCCCGGGCACGCATTTCGGTGCAAAGCGGGTCCCACTTTCTGGGTCAACGAGACTTTTTGACGCCGGCTCATCGGAATCCAATTCCGGATATACCGTTGAGTTCGTATCGTCATTCTGGACTCGTTGACATATAATTTGCTAGGTTTTGGTGGACGTTGGGTCCGGCACGCATTTCGGTGCAAGTCGGACACCAATGTCCGGGCCAACGGGTCATTTTGAGATCGGCTCATCGGAATCCAATTCCGGATATACCGTTGAGTTCGTATCATCATTCTGGACTCGTTGACATGTAGTTTGCTGAGTTTTGAGGACTTTGGCTCCGGCACGCATTTTCGTACAAACCGGAATCCCAAGTTCTGGTCAACGGGCCAAAATGAGATCGGGTCAACGGAATCCAATTCTGGAGATACCGTTGGGTTCGTATCGACATTCTGGTTGCGTAGACATATAATTCGTTATATTTTATTGACTTGTTTTTTTTGCACGTTTTTCGGTGCAAAACGGCTCCGACACGGACACCGTTTTGACCCGAAATTACCTTTTTGCCCTTGTGTCCAAATTGGACCGTTGGGTAGGCTATCCTAGCTAATTTGACCATTCTGGACACGTTGGCGATGTTTATTTCATCGTCCGACAATGTTTGTTGATAGTTTCTCTGAGTTTAACCCTTCTAATAATTAATTAATGATTAATTCATATAATGTTCGTATTTCGGGATTAGTACAACGAAACTGAGCTCAGTCAATTCCAGTGATCTCACATCGCTGAAATTGACAAGATGGGCACGTGGATCACTGTAATAAGATTATCAACCTTACCATTGATATTCTTATCTCGATTTACGTGTCGTAAGTTTCGACGTACAAATAACGAAGTATACTTTATTCTTTAATAATTAGACTAGATTGACCATGCTTGACCAAAGTTGACCAGTTGACCCAAAGTCAACTGTGAGTCAACGCTTGACCTAGTTTGACTAGAGTATCGACCGGAGTTGACCTAGGGTTAATTTGACTAGAAGAACCTAGAATAATATAGATTTCTTGTAGAAATTTATTTAATATAACTTGAACGCTTTGTAACTTGTGTTGCTTTAAATAGGACTCTGTGGCTTCAGTTGGACCCTCTATACTTATCAGCTCAGGACCACAGGCGAGTACATTCACTGATAGTTTTCATTGTCTTGATATCTACTATATCCGATTCAGTCGTAGTGTCTTACTTGATTCTCGACACGATAGTTCACGGACTAGTATTAACGGATTCTGGTCATGAGATGTCATTCCTGGATCTCTTGGGATATTGGTACTTGCTTGGTCTTGATTCTTGTACTTGTATTGACGCCGATTCCATAAGAGGATTAGCTCCCCTCTTAGGGAATCCCGCGTCATGACGTGCCATGACCGGATCCATTTATACTATTCGGGGAAAATGGGGAAATTATTAGGTGTTATGTGATCAAAGCCCCATGTCCCTATTTTGCTAGCGCCACCCTCACCTCACGTAGGGTGTAGCAGATACCCCATGTCCATGTTATCCAGGTTGGCCGGCATGACCCTTTCCAGATTTTCATGTGATTGTCGGGCCAAGTGGATAATCATGCCATGACTCCCTTTAGCCGATCACATATCACTCTAATAATTCAAAACACCTTTTACTTTATTTGTCATGTCTTACATTCCAGTTTCAGCTTTACTTACTGTACTTTCACCATGCTACGATTCATTCTCATATGCTCTATCTGTCTCTTATACTGTACCTTGGTTATGGGACTAGGTTCTGTTCGGAAGAAGGGTTACAACCCCGGTCCTTGTTTGGTTTAAGGGTTGTAACTCGGCTTTCGAATGGTTCCCAAGTCGCCTTTACTCTTTGTCTTGTATTTCATTATTACTGTCTCTTATAGTATTTCTCAATTCACATGGAACTGCTGTTGGTGTTTTGTACTTGCTCATTTTCCTGACAGGATACGTTGACAAATTTTACAGATGCTTGGGATTGCCTGCTAGCCTAGAGGAGACCATTAGAGGTTGTTTAGATAGCTTTTCTTAGTTGTCTGGAGTTATATTATTTTATGGATTACTGTATTTCAGTTTTGAGATGTATTCGGAGTATGTATCTTAGACACTTAGATTTCTCTCTGTTGTACCTCTTTTGGATTTCATGTTTTATCTATCTTCCTTTATGCTCTACCCTAGATGTGATTGAGTATGTATCTGCTATGTCACCCCCATTCGGGGAGTATAAACTATTAGTCTTATACTATTAGATGCATTGAGACCTAGGACAGCGTTCTACCGCCGACACTGCGGCGTAGGCTGGGCGTTGTTACGTTCTCGTGCCCTAATTCTAGGGTGCGGGTCGTGACAATGCGGCTGAGAACTAATCAAGTTCATACGATCGAGAATAAAAGATTCATGCGGCTGAGAACTAACAAGCTCATGCGGCCGAAAATAAAAGATTCATGCGGCTGAGAAAGTGCTATGCGGCCAGGAAGTGCCACGCGGCCTTATGCGGCTAGGATTAAGAGGAGTCTCATACGGCTCAGAAAACATGATTTTATGCGGCTCATAAGACATGCGCTCAGGCGGCGGGGAAACATGAGCTTTATGCGGCTGAAACGTAAATGGTTCACGCGGCTCGAAAATGTTCATGCGGTTCGAAAGTTCATGCGGCCAGAAAGTCCATGCGGCCAAGGAAAAACTTACCGCATAAAAAGCCATGCGGTCAAGTACTGTTCTTCTTCTCCACTTCCAAAAACAGAACCATAGAAGCCATTGCTTCCAAGCTCTCCAAATCCTTCATTCCAAGCCCAAATCTGGACTTTCATAGGTCGAAATGGGGTAGAACGAAATTCTCTACAACATGGAACCATCAAAACTTGAAAAATAATAAAGTTACTAGATCAAAACCTAAGAAATCCAAAAAAACATTAAACTTAGATCTACATGAAATGAGCCATGGAAATTGCAAATACTAAATATTAAAGAGACTTAAGATCAAGTAAGAAAGATGATGGAACAATAATACTAGGGTTCCATCATGAAGCAAGTTGGCACTTGCCTATGCGGCTGGATAGGTGGGGGAGAGTTATGGAGGATGAAGAGGAAGAGTTAATGAGAAGGAGAAGTAATAAAGAGAGAGAAAAGGTTTGGGGGCTTTACATGAAGAGGGGGTAGGTAGGGAATTGTTGAACCACCCAAACCCAAAAAATAAACCAACTCAGGCCGAACCCAAAAGCAAAGTAAAAAGCAGAAAGTAAAATATAGAAAAATAATTAACGTAAAATTAAAGGAATTTAAATACAGAACAATACATGATAAAATTTAAATAAATACATTCAAGCAGTACACGTATTTAAAATGCATATTCTGGGAACGAGTAGTGACAATTATTCGGGTGCCGATGTCAATCTACATATATCAGGTATCGATACTAGGCATGACGTTATATGTATTTGTATCCCCTTGACACGATAGACCACATGACACTGACATGATTGATGATACGGAGTCTGACGTAATATATTCATGGTTATGGACTCTGTACTAGCATGTGTGACTTGTTACTCGTACTTAAGTTTTACTAGACTTGACATGACTTGACTGGATAGTTTTAGAGCATGGGGAGGGGATGACTCTACCAAAATATCTAGTTGTCTAGGCTCATGATCATGCTTCCATATTTGGGACTTGGTTATTTTACTCGTGGCCATGGTCTCTGTAGCAGAGCTATGATATTATTTACTCGTTCGCCCATCGGTATCCCAATACGGTGACATGGATGATTGCTTGTACGGCTGGACCTAGTATTAGGATTGTCCTCAACTAAATTTTGTAATTAGATGGTTATGGTAGTTACCCTTCACTCTATAGATATTTTTTTTACTGTTACTTGGCATGTGTTGTCACGACCCGCACCCGCTTTTCGGGATATGAATGCGTGTCCAAGCCAGCCTACGTCGCAGTGTCGACGGTAGAATGTTGTATAGTCACAATGCTCAAAATCACAAATAATGTTCATCCACAAAATTAATTTAATTTACAATGTTCACAAGTTTTACATTTACAGAAAAATATAAACTCTTACAAATATTGAAATGATTACAACTCATCTATCTAGCTAATCTCTATGTTTTCGTCTGCAAGTACATCCGTAACTCTCAATGCTAAGTGAAGCCATAACTAACCTGAAAAATGTTGGTTTCCAGTCAGGAATGGAACGAGTACAATTCACTGAATGCAGTTTCAATAAATAAAAATGACTATAAAACAGAGGTTAGACATTAATTATATGTTTTGAAAATAAACATAAAAAAGCATAAGAAAAGACGAAAAATCAATAACCAGTAAATAAACTAAAATATATTTCCAACTGTTAAAAGTACCTTTGATATGTGATTAGTCTGGGACACTACACCGCGAGGTCTACGAGGTCTACTTACAAGAAAATGAACAATGTCTACGAGGTCTACTTGCAGAAATTAAACAATGTTTACGAGGTCTACTTGCATGAAAATAAACAATGCCTATGATGTCTACTTGCAGAAATTAAACAATGTCTACGAGGTCTACTTGCATGAAAATAAACAATGTCTACGGTCGGATCACACATCCTTGGTACTTCTCATTCCCGACTCAATAATTTATAATAGAATATAAAATCACATAACCAACGGCCAATCAATAAAATATAGTGAAAATCAATATTGAAAATAGACAATTAACTGTACTCGCCTGTGGTCCTTTGCTGGTGAAACCGATAATCTAAACCACTCAGTATGCCACATCAGTCAAACTCGTACAACAGTCTCCGAGTGCTGAAACAGACATATCAATGTTTTTAGAATAGTCAAATTAGCTAGGATTGCCTGTCCTTAAGTCCAATTCTGGACACAGGGGCAAAACGATAATTTTGGGCCAAAACGGTGTCCGCCGTTGGACCCGCTTTGCACCAAAAAGCATGCCAGAGTCAATGGTATCTAAAGTCGTCAAACTATATGTCTACGGATTCGTTTTGAGGATACAAACCCAAGGTATGTCCAATTTCAGATTTTGGTGGGTTGTGCACGAAATCGTCCGTTGAGTCGGGTCGTAGGGCCCATAAAATGGCGATCCGATCAACTGTCTCCGAATCAGACCAAACTTGGCATACCGGACCAGAAAAAAGATACGGTCCTGTTGGCTTAAGTTTCGTCTCGATCTGACGAACGTGCATAAAGTAATTGGAAAATTTGCACATAGGTCGATACGGTGAATTTCGACGGATACGCATCAAATTCGTTGCGCATACGCATCAAATTTCGACGGATACGGTTATGCCATGTATCACAGTTTATTTTGCATAAAGAAAATAATAAATAATGCATGAAATATGAGCTAAAATAAATAAACAGCAAATGGCAAGGTGTCTTGCCTAGTAGTACGTCTGGTATGCTGCAATGATCAATGTGGCACGAACTGCGACTTCGGGTAACAACTACACAAGGTGACCTCTGTTGGTGGCACGGACAGTTCCATTGGGTCCAGAAGGGTCAAATTAGTTAGGGTTGACATAATGAGGTACATAATCGGTAATAGAATAGGAATAATGGGATTAGCCACGGAAAGGAGGATAGTCGAAGGAAATTGGATAAATATTATATATAAGATTTTAGAAATATTTCATAATACTGGAAAATGTATTTTTATTAGTTAAAATAGTTTTTAGATATATATACTTGAAAAATAAAAATGTTTTAAGGCAAAACTCTAAGTTTGTTAAAAATAGGATTTCTAGGTAAAAATATATCTTATTAGACAAATCTATATTTTAAAAAATGGCTGGAAATATATCAAATCCGAAATTAGAAATTACATATGGGCACAAACCCCATACTATATTTTTTTTTCTTGCTAAAAATAATTTTGAAAATTACTATATATATATTTTTATATAACAATAATATTAATAATAAGAGAAAATAAAATAATGCTTTTATTATTTAATTACATATATTACACTTATACATCTATATACTAAAACACTCTGGTACTTAGGTCAAAGTAATTAGTAAAGGTAATAATAATATTAATACCTAATAATAATATCACAAGACAATTGTTGTCCTTTCTTTTAAAAAAAACAAAATAATAATAATAATAGAATAAAAAATCTATAATAATAATAATACAAAAATACTAATAATATATTTACATATACAATACATACACACATTCTTAATACAAATAATAATAATAATAATAATTGATAATATATACAGTAATCATAACTTAAAAAGTATTAATATTTTATACTATTTAATGAAAACATAAAATAATAAAAGTAATAATTATAATAATAAGTGGTCAACTCCTGTTCTCGTTCTCAAAACTAGTGAAAAAAATATCAAATTTTTTTAGAGAAGAGAGAGAGCATTTGGCGAAGTAAAAAGAGAGAAGGAGGGACGAGAGAGAAAGGGGGAGGAGGAGAAAGGAGCTACGGGAGAGACCCACGGAGGGGCTCGGCCCGGCGAGCGGTGCCGCACCGGAAGAGAAGGACGTCGTCGGGGAGAGGAGGAGCTCAGATGAGTGGAAGAGGGCAGATCTGAAGGAGGAGGAGCGCGACGGCGGACACGTGGTCGACAGTGGAGCGTCGGGAGTAGTCTGTCTGGTGTCGACGTCGCTCGAGACGTGGAGCCGGTCGTCGGCCACTAGAAGCTGCACAGCGACGGCAACACAGCCTGGCCCGCGTGGCGTGGTACGGCGGTCCGGCCGGTGGCTCAGGTACGTGGTGGAGGGGTTTTGGTTATTGGTGGTGGCGTCGATGGGATTTGCGGTGGTGGTTCTTTTGGTTTTGGGGATTTTCTGTTGGTCATAGTGGCGGTGGTGGTGGTTTGGGCCGCCGCGGTGGTTGCCGCGGTGGTGGTATGGTCGGGTGGTGGTGCTGACGGTGGTGGCAGGAAAAAGGGTCGATGGTGAAGGGTTTGTTGTTGTGGTGGAGGTCGATGGGGTTTTTTTTGGCCGGAGGTGGCTACGGCGGTGACGACGGAGGGTGTGAGGTGGTGCTGGCAGCCATGGGTGGCAGTGCTGCGGAGGAGACGGGGGTGTGTGGAGCTAGGGGGTCGGGTGTTCGGCGCAGGTGGGTTTGGTGTCAGGGAAGCGGAAGACCGGGACGACCGGGCTGTCGGTTGCAGTGGCGGTGGTGATACTGATGGTGGCGGTAATGGTGGTCCAGGTGGTGATCGTGGTGGTGGCACCGTAGGTGTGGGGTGGCAGAAGGCCGGTGGTTGTGGCGATGTTGGTGAAGTCGGGTCGAGGCTTTGAGAAATAGGCAGGGTGGTCGGGACTGCGGGGTTGGACGGGACTGTGCGGGGTTGGACGGCGATGGCGGGAGAGGAGGAGTTGTGATGATGATGGTCGGGTCTGCCCCGTCGAGGTGGCTGGCCGAAATTAGCTAGGATAGATTTAGGTTTTGATTGTGTCGAGGTTTATCCGACACGAAATTAATGCATTATATATGCACTTGTGGAATAAGAATTGGACACGTACATGGACACGATGCACGAGGGGTTGGGAATTATTTGTAGAGAAAATTTAGCTTGTGGAACTTATGGGAGAAAGGAGCAAGAGTCTCTCCTTATATGGGAGGTGGACTTCCTAACATGATAAGGATTAAATTGATTTAAAACCCCAATAGATAATTTACTATTTATTTTAAATTAAATCAATTCAATAAATCTCAATCTAATATGTGTCTAGATAAATTGTATCTACATTTTAAAACTATTTTTAAAATCATCATATGAAATCTAATTTTAAATTACCATAAATGATTTAAACAGTAAATCCAAGAATTTCGAAATATCTTTATAATAAATAATAATAATAATTAATTTCAAAAATTACCATAAATATTTAACTACTAATATGGTATATCTTTAAAATAATTTTTCAATAAATTTTGATAGAACTATTTCGAAAATAGACATAAGTATTTAAATATTTAAAATACCTTCTTGCCAAATAATTTATTATAAATAATAAAATTAATTTTGAAAATATACATGAAATAATTTTCATGTGCTTTACACGAGTAGAATATTCACATAAATCTAGTTTTCTAAATTACCATTATTAAATAAGATAGCCTTTTATAAATAATTAAAATAATAAGTTTGGCAACCTCGATAGATACTTTTCATAACTTTTAATAAAAATAATTATTATAAATATTATTTTGAAACCATCACCGATAATAAAATCAAAAATCATTTTTCTAAAAATATGTACCTTGCACATATTCGCACTCGACGAGTAAATACGAAAAACACAAATTCCGGCACGACGTACAATATGACTATGCGACGTATAAATACAAAAAAAATCAGCACTAAAAATATAGTAGAAATTTAGGGGTTTTACACCCTGTCTTGGCTTTGTTCTGCTGCGGCTGTTGCCGTCTCGCCGTGCGCGGTCTTGCCCGGTGGCCGGCCCGCGATGGCGCAGCAGCGACGCGCGTGCGGCCAGAGGCTTTGGGTAGGGTTAGGGTTTGACGAGGAACATCTCGGTTCACTATATATATAAACAGCAGGGAGGGGGTCGGTTTTGCTGTCGCGGGTTGGGGTACGTTCATTGGGCTGAGATTTCCCTCTCGGGTTCGAGCATGGGGGGAGGGTGTTTGCAACTTATGTGGGCTTTGGTCCACTGTTCCCGCAAAGGAACTGTGTTGATTTTTTTTTTTTTTTTTATATATTAAAACTATATATATATATATATATATATATATATATATATATATATATATATATATATATATATATATATATATATATATATATATATATATATATATATATATAATCTCCATAAAACCCGAATAAATCCCAATAGTGTATGGCCTACCTACATAAATATGAACACCTATGTTATAACGTTTATTTGACAAAATAATATAACCAATAGTAATAAAAAATATATTATATAATAATAACCTCAATAATATTGATAATAAAATAAAAATAATAATAATAATAAAATTCAATAAATCAATAATGGTGTATATACCATTATGTACAGTCTAATAATTCCAAAATGTACAAGGATCTATTTTATACAAATGCCATTGAATATCAACTAATAATGATATTTATAATATTTAATTAACGAATACTTAGAAAATATTCATTAGATCATTAAAACGGAATACAACACACTCATAACAAATTACATCAACATGAATGTCATTGGACGTACCGCATGACTACATGGGCTTGGGCTTGTTTTGGGTCCAATCTGGACTAGTTCGGTACAATCGGGTTCCCTAAAACTCAATAATATAATTAATAAATAAATAAAACTTCGGTAAGGGTTAAGTCGTAACTTGGTCTGGTTTTCCTAGTTAGGACATCATTATGGCTCGGTCTTCCCTACCAGGGCTAATACATTAGTCAAAGCATGCCATTGCACTATCCGTGTCATGATTTCTAGTCACATTGTACTCCAAAACTTTACCATGGTTAAAGTCATCTACCGTAATAATTAACTAAGTAATTATTTATAAAAAATTCTAAAAATCACCATTAAATTCAAAAAATATATTATCAAATTTTCGGAAAGAGGAGTTACAAATCTACCTGTAATGCCCCAGTCTCAAAATACTTGGGACTAGATACGTATCATGTCAGTTGTATACATACGAGTAAATGAAAGGCTCGTATGTATACAAAAGCTGTAAATATAGAAAGCCAAGATACTAAATCTCATCCACAAAGATAATAGTGATATAAAAAGCAACTTTGAGTTTGTCATGTATACAATCGTTGGGCGGAGACAAATCCACTACCAACCAATTTAAATAGGGAAGAAATATACAAAGAAAGTGAATCGATCGAGCGAAGCAATGACGATCCAAAAGCAACATCTCGACGGAGTAGAGCGCAAGTCATGGCCTTAGCTAGAGCACCTGCAGAAAATCACAAAAACACACCTGGAGAAATCACCAGGTCCTCAGAGAGACGTAACAAGATACAGGAAGAACATGTCATGTATAACTGCATAAGTAAATACTATAAATCTATAACACCACTGGGTCCCTAACCATCTAGGTGATATGCACTTTGAGGACACCGTTCTACGCAGGGGCTGTAGGATCAGCAGAGTAAATAAAGAGTGGCAATAGGTAGCGCTCATCTGAGTCACTATCGGCCATGGCAGTAAGTAGCGCTCATCAGAGTCTCTATTGGCCCCGGGGTAGAAGGTAGTGCTCATAAGAGTCACTATCGGCCCACAAATGTGCAAAAAGTAAATGTAGCCCCTACGCTAGTAGCTGTCCCCTCCCCCAATGATACTATACATGCATCGTAACCACGACACATCAACACATGTCGCATTCACAACACTATTTTATAATAGATAACTGTCAAGTCTTCTAACATGCATCTATTGACAGTTATTCCTATGCATGCGCACCAATGATCAGCCAACACGCAAGTGCCTCTACATGTACTCACACGCTCACACACATCTCGTGAAACAATCGTGATAAAGTCAATGACATGTATTCTATTGACGAAGTCTCTTAACTCTACGTCCACAAGCAAAAAGAAAATAATAAACAGGAATATAGATACAATAAACGAAATAAAATGCAACTAAATGTAAGCAGTAAGATGGCAAGGTATCTTGCCTGATGTGTCGCCTGATGGTGCGATGTTCTGTCATATTCCAATAGTCCAATAGCCATGTCGATGTGTAGGGTCCAAGGTCGCGAGAAAATAGCAAGCATGATTAGTCATGAGTAATTAGGATAATTGGAAAATTGTGGAGTAGATAAATACAAATTCTTAGAAATATTATATTACTTTAAAAACATTTTACTTGTAAAAATTCATTTACGAAAATACTTTGGAAATATGTATATATAATAATTTTGAAAATTATATCTTATTAGTCAAAATGACTCTAGTTGTAAATATGCTCTTCGTAAAATACTATATTTCACCAATTAAAGGTATTTTAGAAATATTTGAAAAATATCACTAAATCATTTGGCCAAAAAAATTTATAACTTTGTAAAGATATATTGGAAGTCAAGGAATCTTGCTAGGAGGATAATTTTTGTAGAAACTAACTACTTTTCATTAATCACCGTATTTAATAAGAATATAGGAATATGGTAGGGCTACTAAATTTTGTAAAAATAATTTTTTTGAAACATTGCTATCTATTTATTTAATAAAAACTAATTAATACAATAATAATAATTTTAATAATAAACACTTGTAACAATTTATATACTAGTTAATAAGTTATTTAATACACTATATATTATATTGTACATAAAATAAAACTAGTAATCATACCCAAATAATAAAAACCATCAGCAACAGCTCATGCTGCTCTCCCTAAGAACAAAGAGTAAAGTAAAAAATCAGAGA